>OZ025664.1:661278-761523 GCA_964019335.1 Diplonema japonicum | reverse complement strand
CAGGCTGGGTAACTCGGTCCTCGTCGGGGCCGGCGGGGGGGTCGTGTATTCCCCTTCCCTTCGCACCGCCTTTTTGCACTCGTCGTGGCACCCCTGACCCTTCCACACACAGCCCCTGCACACCAGGCACCTCTCGAGGTCCAGTCTCCTCAGAACGCTCTCCGGGATCTCATCACTCTCCAGGTGCCCATCCAGGTGACACTTCCATACCCTTGTCGAGTTGAACGGGGTCGTGCTTTTGCACTTCGACCTAGCGCAGTTCGCCACCGGACAGTACAGGAATTGCTGGTTCCTTGCCCCCATCTGGTCCAACACCCCTGCCTTCCCGTATCCAGGGATCGCACGGTCTATTATGTCCCACTCCCCGATGTCCTCACCCGGGGCCTCGGAGGGTTGCTTACCTGCCTTTTGTAGAGCTACCGATTGGGACTCATCAAGGAGCATCATCATCGACTCCTCCTCTCCGACTGCATACTCGTAGTGGTTGCCGTTGTACGCCAGCACCACCACCTTCTCGTGGTCGGAGTTGTACTCCCCTATCATCAGGACTGGGTTGTTCCCCCCAGCAACCACGAGTATCGTGCGGCCAAACGCTTGTGCTGCGGCTGCCAGGCACAAGTGGTCTCCCCACGTCGCTGCTGTGCCCATCCCTTCCAAGTACCGGTCCCAACCCTCACTGCAAAACGGGGCATAGTGCTCCTCCCGGTGTTTCATCCATTCTACAACCTCGCTCCTGATGTGGGTGTGGTCCCCGTAGGCTTCCCCGAGCGAACCGGCCAGGGCGTGGAACATGCAGTTCCCGTCCTTCTCCGTCGATCTCCTCGTCAGCTTGAAGCTCTTCATGATCTCGTCCACTGACTTGCCGGCCCTGGGTTGTTTGTCGGGGTTCCACAGATTCCGCTGCCTGTGTAGTGCACAGTGCGTCTGGTTCGACGAGCACGCCGCAGCACACGTTCCACAGAGGTTCACCTTCATGCTCCTCGCCTGCTCTTGTTTCACAAAATGATGGTGGACCGCATTGAGGTGTTTAACTAGACAGCTTGCCACACTGGTGCGGAAAGAGCAGTCTTCCATCCGGCATTGATGTTTGTCTGATCCTTCTTTTTCCCCCTCCTTCTGCGCCTCCATGTGCTCATCATCCAAATCCATGGGGGGAGGGTCACCACCTCCTTGCAACGCGTCCCCTGCCAGCGTCAAGTCCGCAAAGGGGTCCAGGTGTTCGGCCTGAAAGAGCTTATCCTCCGTCTCAGCTCGTTCCTTCGCCGCTTGCTTGGCGTCCTCCTTCTTTTTTCTGCGTCTTGAGCTTCTAGGCGGGCCCAAGTACACCGGCCGGTAGTGACCTCTCGATCCGCGTCTTGTCTTCTTCAGCTTTACCGGTCCGAATCTCTGGGTCGGGCCAGCACCAGCTTTCCCCACCATCACTTCCACCATGGCCCAGAGCGACATCAGCCCCCCTATCCAAACTGAAGTGCTTCCCACCAGAGTGCCCCCTACCGCTAGCCAAGCGAGCTCCCCGGCGGACCATTCATCCCCTCGGGGCCCCACCTGTACCCTTGACCTGCGGGTGGTCCTCCTGTCGCTCCCCGGCCTCTTCCACAACACTGCCGCATGCAGGAAGGAGGGGGCCATCCCGATGCCCGCCCCCAGCACCTGCCTCACCCCTGGGATCAGCAAGAGGGAGAACAGGGCGACCCAGGCCCACGCCCCCAGGTGCTCCCATCTCACCCCTTCCTTGCTGTGTCCCGTCCGTCTGCGGTGCCTCCTTGTGCCGGTTGCAGCCCCAGGTGCCGGGATTCTGGGTGCCAGGGGTTGGGCTCCAGGCGTTCCCACCTCGGTCCGCTTCAGCCCCATTGCAGGGTCATCTGGCTTCTGTTCCAGGGCGGCCTCGTGTTCCTCTCTGCGGGCCCTCCTCCTCCCTTCTTTCCTCGCACGACGGTGCCTTTTCTTCTCCTGTCTGGCAGCCTCCCTCGCCCCCTCCCTCGCCTTGGTCCTCTTCTCCCGACGCCTCTGAAGGGCCGCTTCGCTCCTGTGCCTCCTCCTGTTCTTCTTCCGCTTGGGCGCTGGCTTAGGTTCCCTGCCACCCATGGCAATCCAGGGGGCTCTTTTCTGTCTTCTCACAAGGGTGTGCAGTGGTGCTCTCACGTCGCTCGCAGCCTCCGCCCCAACCACACCTTGGCGGGCGGTGGGGGTGGGTGCTGGGTCCCCCTGGTTGTTTGAAAAGAAAAAAGGTTCCTCCTTGTTTGTTTTTTTTTTTTCTTTCCCTTCCACCCTCAAAAAAAGCCCCCGGCCCTTGGGGACCAGGGTGTACACCTCCGTAGAGGGTCCAGAAAAAATGGGGGGCAGAGAGGGAGGGGCACTACCTTCTCTCGGGCGTGCTGTCTCTCCCTCTGCCTTTTTTTCCTCCGAAGAGGGTCTGTTTTTCACCTCCGTGGAGGGTCCCTCTGGAGAGGGCTCTATAAAAGAAAAAGGGGGGGACGAATGGGGGGGAGGAACACTACCCTCTCTCGGGAGTGCCACCTCTTCCCCTCTCTCTCTGTTTTCCTCCGAAGAGGGTCTGTTTTTTACCTCCGTGGAGGGTTCCTCTGGAGAGGGCTCTAAAAATGAAAAAGGGGGGGACAAATGGGGGGGAGGAGCACCACCCTACGAGAGGACTAGGACAATCGGTCCCAGCCTCGCGTCGTCCTTGTGGGCGGCAATCCCACAACCAGACTTGTACTTGTTGACAAGTACCTGGTTGGGGACCACCTCGAGCCCTGCGGCGGCGGCCACCTCCCTCACCCACCCCTCCGCCCCCCTGGGATCCCCGTGGTGGGGCGCACCTTGGCGTTCGTCCCCTCCCACCGGTACCCGTATTGGAGGGTCTCCCTCCCTGAGTTCCCAGACAGGGCCTCCCACTTTCCTGAAAGCAGGGCTTTCGGGAAGGCAGGGGCCGGGCCCGTCCTCAACCCGGGAGGGTGTTCACCATACACCAGTACCCACCCCTTTTTTTCTCCCTCTTTTCTTCCCTCTTCAACAATAGCAGGGTCGGCTGCAGGGGTCGTGGTCGCGGCGGTCGTGGCTGCGGCAGGGGCGGCTGCGGCGGTCTCAGTTGCGGCGATCAGGGCGGCAGGGTCGGCTGCGGCGTTCAGGGCGGCTGGGGCGGCCGTGGCTGTAGCAGCGGCGGTCAAAACCGCGGTCTCTGCTAGTGATTTTTTTATTTTATTTTTTTTTTCTAAAGGGGGGTGGGGGGATCTAGGGGGTGGGGGTGGGGATTCATACTGCCCAACCAGATAGTCTGGTTGGGTCGGCCCTGGCGTCGTGTGCAGCCTGGCGGCCTGTCGGGGTTCCTTCTCCCTGCGGTTTGCGCGGTCACCTCCTCTTGCGTTCCGTCTTGGATCCATTTTTATTTTTTTTATTTTTTTTTAAAGTGTGTGTTGGGGGAGGGGATACCGGAGGAGTGTGTACCCTGTCTGCCAATAAAGTACAGAAACTGTAGCTTTAGAATCGTTGGTCAGGGTCGGCTGCGGAGGTCGGGCTTGCGGCAGGGGCGGCTGCGGCGGTCTCAGTTGCGGCAGGGGCGGCTGCAGCGTTCAAGGCGGCAGGGGCGGCTGCGGCGTTAGCCCGACATCAGCCCCCCTATCCAAACTGAAGTGCTTCCCACCAGAGTGCCCCCTACTGCTAGCCAAGCGAGCCCCCCGGCGGACCATTCATCCCCTCGGGGCCCCACCTGTACCCTTGACCTGCGGGTGCTCCTGTCGCTCCCCGGCCTCTTCCACAACGCTGCCGCAAGCACAGACACATGCACGCACACAGGCACAGACGCAAACACACGCACACACACAGACACACACAGACCACGCACGCGCACAGACACACCACGCAGATAAATGCAAGCACACAGACCCATACAGGCACCAGCACAGACACACACACAGACACGCACACCCACAATTCTAAAAAACCAAGTGATTGCTTTATTTCTCGTGCGGGTTTGCGGGTTTGCGGGTTTGTGGGGTTTGCGGGTTTGACGAAGAGAAGATGGGTGTCCTTCGTGTAAAAACTGTACCCCCCTACAGGGGGGCAAGGATAAAAAAACAGCTGAACACGGGGAAAACAAAATTACCTTTCAAATCGTTCATAAAGGGGGGGGGGGGGAGGGGGGGAATAAGAAGAAAAGAGATATTAGATTGAGAGTGCAGGTTGGTATGAATAGAATGCAAAATAAATTCGATAAGGTTTCAGTGTGCATGGGGGGTGCTACTGAAATAAAATAGTGGGAAACAAAACCCTCCTCTACTCAGTCCGCCACCACCTTTTTACCGGTAAAAATCTCAGAGAAGACAAAAAAAAAAAAAAAAAAAGGTTAAAACTATGAAGGGGTAGGTAGGTACTCGGCTTTTACGTTAGTATTATTAGACCCATCTCTTGTTCTGCTTTACCCACATTGTCCTTTGCTAAAAATAATGGCATATCCGTAAGAGGGCAAAAGAGAAAAGAAAAAAGTGAACAGTTCCCCCCTCACCTTGGCTCTCGCACAAAAGGTGAGGTCGTCACGTCCACACGGATCTCTCTGGAATGTTTGCTGACAGAATCGCCGAGCTGCTACACGTTAAAGGGTTTATGCAAAGCCTCGAGGACGTTGCCGAGGCGTATCGAATCTTGGCTGACGTATCTGAGAGCCTGCCGGCTCGGAGGGTTGTGGCGCGGAAGCCGAAGGAGAAGGCCTGTCCGCGAAATCCGTGTGGAAGCTACCGGGGTGGCAATAAACAAACAGAAGTGCATCACGATGTTGCGGAAAATCTTGCCCACCTCGTCGTTTGCTAGTCAGAGGTGTACTTCTCAGCATTGACACAGCCCGGGCCCTAGCTCTCAACTCGTATTGTGTCCCCACTTATTCAGCGTACTGTGCAGAACATTTGTTTGTCGTTTATCGTCTGTATTTGTGCTTCGTGAGATGAGGAAGCCTTAAAAGAAGAAGAAAAGAAAGAGACATTTAAAAAAAAGTGGGGGGGGGAGGGGAAAGAAATCGAGTGATGGAAAGCTGTCAGCAACTCCGAAAAGCACCCTCCAACTTGCCAATCATCACGAGAACAGAGAAGGAAACAAAGGAACGGGAGAGGAGAAATCCATAAATTAAAAAAAAAATTAAAGAAAAAAAAGAAAAAAGGAAGGTGACAAGATACGGCCATATACCAAACCTGTCGCAATTGGAATAGACAGAAGTGGAGCCGATCAAGAAAGAAAACCAAATGTTTTTGTAAACGTTGAAAAGAGCCTGGTGAATTATCAATAAAAGAGCAAAAAAGTAATTCGAAAAAAACTATCGCAAATTCGATCTCGCAATAAAAGAAAAAAAAAGTGAAGTGAAGGAGGAAGAGGTTGAAGAAAGTAAAAGGAGTAAAAAGTGAGAGTGCTGTCACCAATTTCGCCAGATAACATCCTTTTACAAAAGCAAATAGCTTCCTAAAAGGCAGAGTGGCATCCTAAGCACACCCATTATGTTGCCTGCCGCAGCCGCTGAAGGTGACAAGTGTGGCAGTCGGCGCAGTTCCTGCCACACCAAGAGTTGGAAGAAAAAATGGAAACGAAAGCAAGGGAACCTACAGAGTGGCAAGGGACGTGGGTGATCACAATTAAAAAATATGTGAAACCCAGTCTTCCCTAGGTCTAAAAATAAAGAAGGAAAGACAACTGAATATTAAAAAAAAAGGATTGCGTTTTTTGCGCTCACTGACGAAAAAAGGGGGAAGTATATTTAGAGACCAAAACGTTTTGCATCCGTTCCCTTTTTGTGAAGCTTTTCCGTCCTAGAACAACTGCTTTTCACGTTGGGCAAGGCAAAAAACCTTCGCGTTGAATTCTTTTCCAAACGGATAGTCTTGGTCTCGAAAGTACTTCTAAATTTAAAAAAAATATAAAAAAGCTGAGCACACAGACACACAATGGCTGTGAGAAATTATCTTACAGTTGCATGTTGAAAACATTCAAAAGAACTTATTGTGCCGTTACCGTACCTAGGCGTACGTAGCACACTCCCCCCTAGGTGTGTTGGAACAGCTGCAACCCGATTCGGGGCAGACAGCGGGGTCTACTTCCTCGTCGAACTGCCACCCAACGCAGTGATGGCATGTGAGGAAGTTCCATGGGTCGTAGCGCAGCTTCACAGCCCTCAGCCTCAGGTAGTTGTCAAGCCCGCCCCAGTAACGTTCCCTCCAGTCGTTCTGGGGGAAGTTATGTTGCGCCTCGTTCCAGTACACCCACCCCTGCGGGCTGAAAGGCTTCAGCACTGTCTCGGAAAACACGTCACCAGTTGCGATAAGGTCCTTCTCCTGCTCAGGGGTCAAGTTGTTCCACACGAGCGCGCATGTGATGGCTTGCACACTGTCCCTCATGGCCTGTGCGACGGCTGTCTTTTCACCGTGGGGATCCATGAACTTGCTGGCACCACCGACAATCCCGTTGGCGTAGCATGCCTTCGTCACGGGCACATCCTCAGGCGTCATAATCCATTTGTTCACCAACTTCAGCTGCTCATCCAGGTCTTCAGCCAGAGTGGCACCTGCCATCCAGTACTGCTTTGCACCCCTTGCATTGATCTGGGGGAAAGCGTTGACGTACGTGGGGTAGTCAGGGAAGACAAGGGCAGAGTTACAGAAGGCAGAGTTGGAAGCAAGGCAGCCGGGGATGGCGGCAAGCTCAGCGATGACGTCGGTACAGTCGTCACCGAAGCAGGAAGCGAAGATGACAACAGAGCCAGCATTGCTGGGGACCCAGTAGGCACCAGCGTGGTCCGGAGCCGACGCGAGCCACGCGGAGTACTTCTCAGTCACTTCATCACCAATAGCATAGGCACCCCACCAGGCATGAACGGCACCAGGGTCAGGGAACAGTTGGAAAGTGAGGCTGGTCAACACACCAAAAGCATTGCCACCACCACCCCTGATGGCTCTGAACAGCTCCTCGTGCCTGCAGTCATTGATCTTCAGCACCCTACCAGAAGCAAGGACAATGGTGGCAGCACGAATTGCATCAGCCCCGAGACCATACTTCCTGCCCAACATACCGTGACCACCACCTAAAGCCCACCCGAAAGGGCCTACGGTGTAGTCAGCACCTGTGAGCTGTACGAAGGTGCTGTTGGTCTGCGCCTTGACAAACGCATGCACGTCTTGGAAGTTGTTGCCAGGGCCAACAGTGAGCTCCTTGGCATTGTGGTCGATAGACATGTCCTTCATGTTCTTCATGTAGATCATGAGAGAGTTATCGGCAGTAGAGCGCATGTCGGTGTGGTGTCCAGTGCTGATGACAGAGACCCTCATCCTATGCCTGCGAGCAAAGCGCATCAGGCACCTGACTTCAGACACGGTGTTCGGTGTCGCAATGGCAGCTGGCTGCGGGTTGTTAGTCCTTGAATTGTAGTACATCCCATCAACAGAGTACTCGTCCTCACCCCTTATGACGACCCCACCATCTATTCTCTCCTTGAGGCGGTTCCAATCCCTTTGCCTTGGCCAGTGCGGGTGCATGGGCAAGGCGTACCTGTAGTAGTAGTGCGCCTCCGTCGAGACAAACAGCGCAGCTGCAAGTAGAACCTTGAGCAACATTTTATTAATGTAAAGCTGTTTAAGGGTGAAGACAACGTAAAACTGTAACAGAATAACATAGGTATCAAAGACACACCTTTGTTAAAACATGAAAGAAGGGAAAAACAAACACATTTCGTCGAGAAGAATCAGTCAACGAATACCGCACACACTCATCATGACATCAAAGATCCCTGTAGGCTTTAGTGTTGTACTTGTCACGGTTGTTCTGGATGTGGGCATGCATGGAGTCATGTTGCTCCTTAAGATGCCATGGCAGCTCGTCGTACATGTCGGTAAACATATGTGTGGGATTCGCCCTCTTTTTGTTCTCGCCAGCTTTCATAGCCGTCATAATCTCCGTGTGCGCCTTCTTTCGCAGTGCTTTTTCCTTCTCCGCATCCCACCTTCCGTTTGCCTCCAAATATAACTTAAAGCGATCAATGGGGTGCTTCCCTTCTTCAATATTGGATTCCACTTCACCTTCAGGCCTGTAGGCACTCGAGTTGTCAGAGGTGGTGTGGTCACCCACACGATACGTCATCAGCTCGACAAGAACTGGCTCTTTGTTCTCGACACAGTGTTTCCTTGCGGCCTTGACGCCGTTGTACACGGCAAACACGTCATTTCCGTCGATCCTGATTGTGGGGATGTCGAAGGCAGCCCCTCTAGCTGCGATGCCATCACCTGCGTACTGGTCCTGTGGGTGTTGTCATTGTCATGGAATAACATTCATACTGAAACAGGAGTTGAGATCGAGTACCCGTTATTCCTGCAGACGAAAACTGTCTGACATTTCAACACAGACGCGTAGTTCAGAGCACTCAGAGCATCACCTTCACTTGCAGCACCGTCACCAAAATAGGCGACCGAGCATCTGTCCTCACCATTCAGCTTGTAAGCGTACCCTGCACCAGGTGCCTGAAACATGAACAATCGAGTTGCATTTGCATACCTGCGCAATGTGTGTGCCCAACACGGCATGAACCACTTGCACGTTAGCCTCGGGCAGCATGTAGTGTACCGGGAGTGCTCTACCCTTTGCCTCGTCACCTTCGTTGCCCATGCAACAGTCTACAATACTCTCTGTCGTGAGGCCTCTCCACAAAAACATTCCAAGCTCTCTGTACTGAGGCCAGATCATGTCCTGCGGTTCAAATGCAGCACCTGACGCAGTCGACGCTGCCTCTTCACCATGATTCGTACAGTAGAAGGTGATCCTGCCCTGCCGCTGCATCTCGCTAAGCGCCACATCATACACACTGCTCCTCACCATGCACTCGTACATCTTGGTGGCGTCTTCCCACGAAAACGGCATCTCAACACCCTCCGCCACCTTACCGTCGGTGCCCATCTGCTGGAGGATCTTGAACTGCCCTACGTCTCGTTTAAACTCAGGTGTTTCCACATACTCTACAGAGCTGATCCTATTAGTTTGTGAGCGACTAAGAAAGAAGTTTATACCCTGGGTACAGCGAAGCTGACCTGCATCTTGCCCTCCTTACTGCCCAAACCAAACGATGCATGGTCTCTGGTATATGTTGTAAAGAGTGCAAGAAAAACTAGCTATTTTAAATATCAGATTCTAATCAATGTTATGGTGCAGCACGGCTATTGAAACCCATGTAGATGTTACACCCTCCGGGTACTCGGTTATCTTGCACCGCACCGTGATGCTTGTGTCGCGGTTGTGTGTTTCCACCAGCTCGCGAGTGTCCCTATGCTCCATGAGCGACGACATAATTGATGGCAGGTGTGCACACGTATGATGCGTTGGAATGAACTTAAGAGAGTACCTCTTTGGTACCTGAGAGTAGCACGCAGCTCGAAACAAGGCCTCGCCTCCTGTTTGCATATTGGTCACAGCAGCCATCTCATACTGCCACAGCGCCTGACCCATCACTTCGTAAAGCCCCCCTTCCCGCATCACTCGCCCCCTGAGGCCAAGCCCAGCTCTGCAGCCCCTGATGTTTGTCACCAGTCGCTCCTCAAGCTCCTCTTCGTTGATGCCGTTGTGCAGAACACGCAGTGTTGTCAGACTACGCACCATATTTGCGGTTGGAAAATCCCATTCGAACGGCTTCCATAACTCAGGCTCGTCAAACGAGAATGAAGTAAAGCCCGAAGCCAGCTGCTGGTTGAACAAGCACCTCGTATCATTAAACACCTGATGCACTGTGAAGGCACCCTGCTTCCCGTAAGCGTAACTTGTCCCTAGCTCAGCGTCCCAACAGGTAACACTTTCCCCGTCACGTGTCAGCACGCACATGAATTTCTTCTCTGACATCACACCAGCTGCAACCCACGCATCAATCGAAAACCCAAGCAGCAAACAACACAGAAGGCAACACCTCTCACTCACATTTGCAGCACGCGTTGCTACAACAACATGCATCGAGGCCCACACGTCTCTGGGTTTGACATCTCCAGTAATACTCAACGTAGTGCGGTCCTCATGGCGGAACAACGAAACATAACGTGCCGCCGCCAATGGAGTAGGTAAGTCTTTGCACGTCATACGTGTTATGAAGCTTGTCACAGGGAGTGACGTAGGCGGGCCGTCCGTCAGCTGCGACAGGGGGTGCGCGTTGAGATCAAGACTGCTAGTCTTGTACCAGTCGCGCAGGTACCTAGATAGCCCTACTTGGCTGCGGCCTTGCTGTTCTTTCTCGCCGCACAACTGTTGCTCAACCTCATGCGGCGCATAGAGAATGCACCCCGCTTTGGGGAAGAATTTGATGTCCAAAACAACTACGCCTGTGGGAATAGAAATGGCCGAAGAGGTGAGATCTGCCGTGATGGTGGCGGAACCCGTGCTGAGGACAGTGCGCCACTCGACAAAAGCCTCACACAGCTTGTAGAGGTGCTGATCAGCTGTTTTCAGCAGCACGATGTGCAGAGGCGTGTTGCACTGGAGCAAGTCCCCCCGAGGGAAAAGGGGAAATATGCATGTCGTGTCAAAGACGACCTCTTCGTTATGTGCCATGCATGTGGGTGTGACATGCCGCGTGCCTTCAAACAGCATCGAACACTGCATCCCACTCCCCGGAGGGTCTAGCAGCGAGTGGCAGCTCTTCAGCTCTACCTGCAAGTAGCCATGTTGTATGTCGTGCCTCTTCCGCACGTCATTCCCCTCCAGCTGGTTTAACAGCTCTTCAACATCACAGTCGATGTTGTTTTCTAAGTACGAGAGCGTCCCCTGCTCCTTGAAGTGCGCTGTCAGCAAGTTCGCTAGCTGTTTCTCACCATTTCTTTCCATCCAACCTGCAATGTGGTGGGTGCGGCTGTACTGACAACGACACTGGCACTACTCTAATACAGATTTAACAACAATAAATACACAAATCTAAGGCCTAAAACGCGTAGGCGACACAGAGTAAGAAGACCGTGACTTGCGGTGTATCGACTCCTGGTAGTCAAACAAGCCCGCCTTCTTGGAAGGTCCCAACATGGGGGAATGGATAGCTTTTCCGTTTGTCATCACAAAAGGCGACGGCGGTGCCATGTAGGAAGGAAGGCGGTGTTGACTGTGGATGAATATAAAATGTGTCTTGCGATCTTGGTATACCTTACTGACCTCCTGCTCGGAGAAACTCCTACGCTCGAGCCACGCATCTGCTGGGGGTTTTTTTGTGTACACCAACATACCAAAGGCTCTACTAACTGGCTGAACACCTCGGGGGCACCCACCCTGAGCTTGTCGCGCTGCCTTCTTGCAAACCTCCGCTTCTCCTCTGCTTCTTGAATCTTGCTCATTTCCGACTTCAGGTGTCTCTGTTGCTGTTGAGCATTCCATGCATCACGCTCTTTTTTCTTTTGCGCCTCAGCACTTCTTTCTTTGTCTAGCTTTTCTTGTTTCTCTCTCTGCAACTGCTTCGCGATGCGAATCTTCTCCAACCTCTCTAGCTTCTCCTTCTCTAACCGAAGTGCTTCCTCCTTCTGTGCCTTCTTCACATGGTTCTCACGATTTTTCGACTCCAGGAGCTCCGCCTCAACCTTATGAATGACCTCACGCTCGATCATGTCAAGATCAAACTCTTCACGCTTGGCCTCCTCCCATGCCTTCCTGGCGCGTAACCTCGCCTCTCTCGCTTTCTTGTCACTGGATTCCATCGCGAGTTTCTTCTCTTCCAGCTGACATCTTTGGAATCTCTTGCGTTCTATGAATGAGTCATGCTTCGCTTCCTTCTTAAGCAGCTCACGCTCTGTCTTAATGCGCTTCTTCTCTTGGTTGACACGAAACTCCATTAGCCGCTGCTGCGTACTTGCCATCTTATCCCTCTTCTCTCTTAACCCTTCCTCGACCTGGTACTTTTTCGTCAGTATCCTGTCCAGCCTCCCACCCTGTTTTTGATGCTATTTGAAGAGTGAACCCACATACCTGTGCAAGCATCCGCTGCGTCAATCTGTCATTAGATCTTCGCTCCTCAAGATTGCGTTCCTCACTCAACAGAGACCTCAAACGGAGCTGCTTCTCCCTCTCCTCTTGCTTCCTCTTTTGTGACCTCGCCTCCCTTACGTGCTCGACTCCTTCAATAAGCCCCGTCATTATCGCGATGTAGTCCACTGCCTCTTGGTTGTCGACGTTCCTCCTGGACCTCGCCTCCTCTTGTACGAGACTCTGCTTGTCCATCAACTCGCGTTGTGCTTTCTCACCTTCCCACTTCAGCTTTTGCTGCACAGTATTTTTCAGACTGAGCTGTTCCTTCATCTCTTTAATAAGAGCATCCCTGCTGTGCTGCAAATTATTGGTGTCCAGTGCCCCTCTGCAGAAGGCTTGCACTACTTCTGCAAGAGCTTTTTCTTTCGCCTTCTGTTTATCAAGCAGCAAGGTATACGCGCTCTTTGACAAGAATGCCATTGTCTTTCCTGCATTGGTTTTACTTCATTGCTGTATGCATACCCGCCCTGAAAGCATCCTCACCTAAGCCATAGGACTCGCAGAGTTGGCAGACCTGCTGCCGAGGATCAGGGCTTTGTGGCAGGTCATAAGACAGAAGCCACAAAGTTTGCAACAAACTGCTGAACGGCTGCCGCACTGCATAGCTCATCTGCTTTTGCTGAAGAGTGCTGAGGACATCGAATGAATGCAGCTGCTTCATAACATGCCTGTAAGCGTTGCTTCTAGTATTTTCAATACCTTCCGTGAAACAATGGCCCTGTTCCTGAAAGCCCTTTTGCAGGTCGGATACATCTGATAAAAAACGGCTTTGCCTCTTCAACCAGAGACAATAGAGAAAATAGCTGATGTTTCACCTTTGCGAGGAAGGTTGTTTTATTGCTTGCCGACTTGGCCAGTTGGAGCCTCGCATTGACAGCAACGAAGTCGGCAGGCATGTCACCTTGAGTGCTGTGTGGTGGTGGTAATAATGTTATTTAATGATCCACACCTTTTACCGTGCTCCGATTCTATTGCCTGCTTCTGCTTCAACTCCTGCGGCGTCAGGAAGACCTGAGACGTGTACTTGCACAAGCTCACAGCAAGACATTGCCGCAAGTCGTTGGGTAGCACAACATTTCTGTTGGAAGCACAAAAACCAGTTGTGTTGTAGTCGATAGGTCCGGAGCTGTGGGAAACAGTAAAGGTGTTCCCAACAATAGTCTTACGCTCGAAGTTGGGGTGGTTTCCTAAACGGCTCTGCAGTGTATCCAACAGTGTAGTGTCCGAAGGCGCTTGCTGTGAACTCTCTTCATCTATAATCGAGAAGAGTCCCATGTTAGCACGCATGAGCTTCACAATGCAGTACACATCTGTGTAAGCGGCGTTGGAAACGTTGTAGTCCTCCCCCAACTCTTCTCTGCACTCTTTCACGTCGTCGTTGTACACAACTTTGTTGTAGAAATTCTGCAACACCTCATTCGCGTAGTTTGTGGCCAAGGCGTTGATGTCGTTGTGAACACCATCTTCCGTGCCCATGTAGTCCAAGATCGACACCCATCCGCTAACCTCCTCCTGTGGCATCAGTTGGTTGTTCAGCGTCGCCACGGTGATATCAACTACCTTTTCGTACAGCGACCGCATAAGGCAGTCCCTTGCAGAGCACGCTTGCATCGGGGTCAGTCTGATGTCTACTGGCTCACTTCGCACCTTGTGTATGTGCTTCGTCAATGCACTTTCCAGACTGTCTTTGTTAACCTGCAGGCAGTCAGCAACATTTGCGAGTGAGTCCTGCGATGTCGGTGCTACAACAGTGGCACCTGATTGCGACGACACGAAGTTGAGCTGACCAAGATGCAGAATAGCTGACAGCATCTTGAAGATCCAGTCCTGCAGCCTGTGGCTTACTTTGCACGCGTCGAAGGCGTCGATGAGCTCTTCATAGCTAGATGTGAGTTCTTCAATATCCGCCGTCCAGTCACCGGAAGCACCCATCGAGTGCAGCGAAGCCATCGATTGTTCCCAAGGACTGCGACCTGACGAATCTGCGGCTGCTCTCGACCTTCCAAGCACAGCAAAGGCCATCTCCCCCAGTTCTTCTTTTAACGGTAGGTGGTACCGCGCTCTTTCCCAGTCAGACGCCCCTGCGAGCAGATAATAGAAAATATGAAAGGTCCGCTCGCCATGAGGTGGTCCCGTTGCGCGGTTTGATTCCAATAGATAGGTACGCACCTCTGTCCCCACAAGACACTTGTTAGCCATTGCAAAGCGATGCAGAACAATGGCCTTTGATGCATTAGCATTTCTGGTTGTTCTCGCGTGACACAAGGCCTCCGTGATGACTGCAACACTGCGAGAAGGCCATACTCTTGCTTCCTTCACTGATGATGACACAGCCCCTAAACTGGACCTGATTTCAGGCGGTACAAGATTTGCGAAAGACTGGAAGTCCCTCGCACGGCGCTCTCCTTCTTGACCTGCGTCGTGGAACCTAAAAGTGTATTCCGCATGTTCGCTCTCTGGCTGCACGGATAGAACTTTCAAAGACGATGGGGGCAACCCAAAGGCGCTAGTAACAGTGGTCACGAAGAGCTCCTCTGAAACCTGAGCTGCAACACGAAGGGTGACAACTGAAGACTGAGATTGTGCAGTGTGGGGTAGTTGTGTAAGCAATAAATCTATCATTTGCTTAGCAGCGGTCGTCTTACCACTACCTGGGTCCCCCGCAAGAGAAATAACGGCATCGTTTCCTGTATTATTCACGTGCATGAGAGCCCTGGACGCCTGCATCCAGGGATGGGGAGGGAGGTTCTGCTGGTCTTGCAAATACAAGTGAGGCGTCATGTCGTTGGCGATTGGTTTTGCTGGATTGATGCAAAGCATGCTGTCCCTGCCCACTGACGTACAGAATCGCTCATCTTGGAAGCGGATCCTCAAAGAGCACAGGAGGGGGCCCCAGTGCACGTCCGACAACAGCAGCAAGTCTTCTATCTCATCTGGGAACGGCAGAGGACTTCGCATGTAATATATATCCTCGGGGAGTCTCACTGTGTACAGCTGCCTGTTCTCCGCATCCTGCACTTGACCTGTTGTCGCGTTTGGCTCATAGGGAAGAACAGTCCCCATACGCCAGGCGTCACCTGGGCTGTAGAAGATCACAACAGTAGACGGCATGTCTGAAATGCCCTCCGCCATTTTAGCCTGTGAGGAATAGTGATCAGAATGTGTCGTGTAGAATGGTGTGCAGTGTTAGCACAACTGCTACTCGCCGTAAACTAAGCTGCTGATGAAGCTTCGCAGATTTAACTTATTGTTCTCGTCTTTGAATTTATCAACTCGTTCGATCCTGTGGTGGCTGATGGAACACAACAATTCATACCACTGTTTGCTGTCCGGGAGTGTCGCCAATGTCTTGATGACATCCTCAGCGTCAACAAGGTCGTCACCTTGTTGGAACGCCGCAAACGCTTCCTGCACAAGATGAGGAGGGGAAGAGGGAGCATACCTTTAAGAGAACCGCAAGCTTCGTGTCGGCACTCACCTTCGTTACCATCGACGAAAGCTCAACATCGGAGGCAATGTTCTCGACAAGCACGTCATAGTGCTGTGAAGTCCCCGTCCGCACCAAGTCGAAGAGCATGTCCTGCGAGACAGCGACTCCTGCAGGAAGTTTGTGCAACGTCCACAGTTCTTCAAAATGTGGAAGCGGATAGCATTGGTACGTCAACGACAAGACTGCCCTCCTGTGCGTAGGGTGTATGCTGTCGCGAATGAACTTTCCGATCAACAACAAGCATTCACTGTTCTCCCTGAGGGTCTGCACCTCCAAACACAGACACGCCTTTACGAATAACTCACTTGGTTCCTTTCCCTCAAACGCAGTATCAAACAAGTCTTCCACTGTCCGCGTCTCTTCGGCACTGAGGTTCAGACTATCCACTGCTGTAATAAACGCCAACGCGAGGTCTACCGTCTCTGACTCATAGAAAGCCTCTGGAATGATGTTCTGTGGGTCTTCCCCCAAGAGCTCTGGTAGCGACGCTCGATTGCTTACTTTCACTAAACGCTTCATCTCCTCGTCACTCAGATGAATATTGTTGATGACTTCGTCAACGTTCTGACCAAAGCCTACATCCGTTCCAGGCTTATCCCCAACAAACCTCACTCCCCTTGCCCTTCCTATCCTGCAGGCAAACCTCCTCATCATTTATTTTTTATTTTACCTGGAAATTCTATCACTGCAACACACAAGCTAGTACATAACTAAGAAGACAATTTTTTTACAAATTTCTTTGCAAGTGGGTCTTTGCGATGGGACAGTGTATCACGGACAACTCTCTTGCAAGCGGGCTTCTGAGGATCGTCCTGTTTTTTTTTCTTTCCTTTTTTTCCCTTCCTCCTCCGTCTGATACCTCTGACAGGCTGTTGTAAGGAAGGCACAAGGGACCGCCATCGAGCAACTCCTCGGTTGGCCTGCTCATAACCAACTGAATGATGAGCTTGATGCGTCCTAAATACTTCTTCATAACTGAGTGGGGCAGGCCCTGGGGTGAAGGTGTTATGTAGTCGCAAACAGGCATACTGTTCCACCAGCGTTGTAGAAGCCCTCTATGTATGTGATGTCCTCCAGGAGCCGAGGAGTTTGCTCCTCGTGGAAGTGCCTGCCGTACTTCTCAGTTGAGGAATCGCCTAGCAACACCCACTCAAACAGTATGCACCACATTTTAAGGGAGTACTCCACTACGTGCATCCGCACATCAGGCTGCAACAGGAACGGAAGGCTGCTATTCATCCCTTGATCAACCACAGCTAGCATGTCGCGTATAGAAACACCGGAAAACCTCAGATGGCTGCAAGCACCGTTCTTCAATAAATATTTCTTGTCGTGCTTGTACTTTTTATAATGTTTCATATCTATCGAGTACAGTCCTTGCTTCCAGTCCTCCGCCTGGTTCCCGAACGTCATCACTGCCGCCAGGTATCTAGTCAACTCGTCTTTCTTCGTCCCCAAGTAGGCCAGGGTTCCTTTCGTCTGAGATGCGGTATTTAGAGAAGCTTCCCCAATCAAAGGGCAAACAGCTGACCAAGACTCAGAAAACAGACTTATCGTTTTGACGTACTCTTCTTCAATCGCGAGAAGGGAGTTGAGAGCGATGACAGCATGTCCTAAAGAGCCGCCGCACTGCAGCATCATAAGGCCATCCAGCGACCCCTCCGCTGCAGTAGGCATATGGAACCTGCGAGAGACATGCTCTGCTAGGCACTGCGTGCTGCCTGAGGCACACTGCACGATGCCCTTTGCAAACACTGTGGAGTTTGGGAAAAAGAAATTGTTTACGGTGCTCATGTTTTCGTTGAAACAAGCGAAGCAGTCGATGATCTCTGGCAGAACGAGCTTTTGCCCTTCCTCGACCATCCAGTCAGCTTTTCTTATTGCACTTTCTACAAAATCGGACATGCTCTCCTGCAGTGCTGTGATGCGCTTGCCTGCTGACTTCATCAGCCTCGGCGACAACAGGGATAAAGTATCGATGATGCAACTGCTTGCTGGGTGGCGCTGTACGATGCCCTTCATGAGCGCCAGCATCTGCATCGTCTCGTCGCACGCCATGTTGAGTGCGTCGTCTTCGTCATCGAAAAGGCTGATGATGTGCCTGAAGTACGATGCCGCCGCCACTGCGCGCAGCGGCTGAGAATTCGTAGCAGACAGCAGAGAAATGTGCTTTTCCATTTCGCGGGGCAACTTCTTGAGAATACCAATCGCAAGAGTGATACGTGGCAATTCAGCCTTTTCAGGGATGTAATCACTGCCATCTAACAACGCAGACAGCTTCCTCGTCACTACAGGCGGCGGCAGCTCTTGTTCAAGCTGCTTCTTGACATTGCTTTGCAACATCTTCCAATTGATGCTGACACCAAACCAAACACCATTGTTCACAAGGTCACGCGCCACGCTGCTGATGTCGTCGTCCACGCTGAAAGGACTGGTGGCACCAATGGTATTGAGAACAGCTGAGAGATATGGCTCCAGGTCTTTGTAAAGATACTGGTCGCCCAGGTATGCACAGCACCGCACAATATCGTGTATGCTAGAAGAGGGGGATGTAAAGGAGGGGACGAGGAACATTTGGTAGAGCCTGCCAATCACAGACGCTATCAGGGACAGACACCAGTCTTTGTCGCTTTCATCTTCGGGCTTAGGGAATAGTTCAACCATTCTGCACATAGCATTCTGCGTGCTAGCGTCCTTTGACCCTTCAATGGTGAGCAGCTCGACAGCCATCGTAGACTTCACAACGCCGTGCACGTATGACGATATACCCCACATCTCACGCAAAGGAGCAAGCACATCATACACCACTTCTTGGTCCACAGGCTCATCGTCGTCTTGCGACATGAAAAGCGCAACCAAACCTGAGTAAAGCTCCAGTGCCACGTGCGAAGACATCATCGCACCCTCGGGTATCGCACTACTCAGCTCCTGCAGGGGATCCTCCCACTGCGTAGGCTTATTAGCACAAGTAAGAAGCCTTGAGCAAAGCTCCGTAAAATTACCTTCTAAAGAATCTATTATAAGCAACACACAGCACACACGCCAGTCTTTCAGCGAGTTTTCACATTCACTGAAAGCCTTTACCGCTTCTACTTGATGTTCGAAACTCCACTTCAGGCACTCCACTCGCCATTGCAGACTGCTGGTTGTTTCTGTGTTCGGGCGGTCTTGTACACCCTTCTTCAGCATGCTTGTCATCCCTCTCACCACGGCGGAGGGAAGGTCAAGAGCCGACTCGATCTCCATGACACGCCTACCGTTCAGGTTGCACGCAATAAGTGCAGACTCCAGTCCTGCAAGGTGTACGAGGCGGGTCCGATAGGACTGTGAAGAAATCATCTTATCCCTCAGTAAGGAGAGCTGCTTGTGGTGGGAATGGAAGGGTCTTACGTCAGATTGGATAGGCCGCCTGAGGAGAACCGGTGGGAAGAACAGAAAGTCAGGGTGCGTAAGGCACCTGGGGGATGTAGAAGTGCACGACGCGGAGGATGATGTAACCCCCTGCGAAGGAAGGTTTGGTGACGAGGGCTGCGAGGCTGACGTGCCTGTCGCCAGAAGATCAACAGAAACACGTTTAGGTCTACCTCGCTCGTCTGCAGGCGGTTCCCGTGACAAAGCTATCAGCTCATTAATATCAACACATTTCCCCTCGTCCAGCGCCCTTATGAGTACCGCTGCCTTGATGCCCTCAACGTCAATGTCACCCAGGCTGTCCACATCCGCGTGCTTCTTTAGTATCCATTTAATGAGCAACGCTTTCTCGCTCATTGCTGTGAGGTTTTTAAAAGGAGCACTTAATGCGAATGAATCATCTACTTTACTTACTACACTTTCCACGCCACCTGTAAAGATGTCTATGGGTCGGTGACGTAGACGGTCACTATCAACGAGACGGAAATGATGATCAAAACACAGATGCTACTCAGGAAGACAAGTAGCAGACTGCATTTGTATGGGTCATAAAAATCAATTGCTGCAAAGACAGCTTTGTGGTGCACCAAGAGGCCAGGGGCTTGGATGACGAACTTCATTGCAAGGATGCCAGGCTCACGGCACTCGACATCGATCTGGTTGAAGACGGCCACGCCATGGTGCATCATGACTGTATCGGGAGCGACAGTGGTGCTGCCGTTCTGGTTAGAGTGCAGGAGAGATACAAGAATGTTCTCGTTGTGCGACTCCTGGGGCACACCGTCGCTGTCTACTAGCTCAATGACGACGCTGGGTATCTTCGCCTTGTACAGTCTCTCACCTGCGGAATTACAATGCTTCTTGATCCTCAGCCGTCTTGTCTGCTCAGAGAAGGTAAGGAACGACGTCACCTGTGAGGTATAAAAACGCAACACCACGCACACCTCAGCACCATAGGGTGAGTTGTCCTCTATGTATGACTCCTTACGGAACCGCACACCGTAGCACTGATGTCTGAACAGCTTCCGCAGCTCTGCTACCGGCACAACCGCCTCGTTGTCCTTCTTGATGGCCATAATTGGCCCCCTGCACATAGGACACTCCCGTACAAAGCACTTCGAAAATAACTGGGAAAAGAGTCGGACGGGAGAAAAGAGCCACAATACCAAATACATGCAGTTGGTATGGAACTCATGTTGGCAAGGCTGGATCACAGATAGAGAACCGTCGGCTTTCTGCTGCTTCGGATCTAAGCACATTGGGCATATCTGTACGGTAACAAAAGAGAAAGCTACCACACCTCAGCTCCTTCTTGATTGTCAGGGAAAGACTGCTTACCGCATCCATCCTGCTTGTCGGTAAAACTGCCATCTGACGAGTTGCCCTGCTGTGGTGGGAGGGTACGGGTGGCATACCACTGTTATCTCATAGAGCTCGTCATCGGCATGAGACATTGTGTAACCTTTGGTGAGTGATATGATGGACGCAAAGACAAGAAGCTAACGTTGGGTCTGGATGTGGATGGGTGGACTGATGGTGTGTTTCGTCAATTGTGAGAAACCACTTTTTGTCTTCGGTATCTCGTGCAACGTCGGAAGGGGTGTGCCGTCGCACACACACCATATCTGCGTCCACTCACGCAACTGTGAACTAAATAGCAAATTGGACCACCCCTGTAACACGCTGTCCCATATCATCATGTCATTCACTCGCAACACTGCATCTTGCTTCTCATGCCACGGTGCTGCTTTCTCGCATTTCGCGTCAATAGTAAACACTTCTTCTGCTGCATCCCGCAGCTCTTCTGTTGTAGGTGGGATATTGCTCTGTATCACGACTTCCGTGTTTCTCCTGTACCCCGCCCAGTCGATGCCTACGATAAACGTAAACATATCTGCCCTATTGTGAATGTGAAGGCAGAAGACTTAAATACAACACTGTAACTTAATCTACTATAACAACAAAGTACTTATATACAACACGTTTATCACGCACACGACCCCAAGGAGTCAGCGATAATGGCGAGCTCTCTCGCTTCTAGCTCATTTTTATCAAAGGTCTCACTACAGCCCTCCAGAGAGCCTTTCAACGACAGGTATATTTGCTCGATGTCAGTGAGCTCCTGCCACACAGTGTCATCGAGCATGCATGCAGTGCTGGGGCGCGACAGGAGCTCTTTCGTGGACACCATCTCGGTCTTCAGGACATCTAGTGTTGCGAAGGACGATGCCAACTGGGTTCTCTGCTCAAAGCATGTGGAGAAAACCTCATCTAACGTAAGCCCTGCCTGCTGCAGAGGGTTTGTGGGTCGGTTGGGTGTCGGTTGTTGGTTGTCGGGTTCTGACTTTTCAATACTTTCGGGGGACGGTGCGACAGGAGGGAAGCCACTGTCACCTGTAGGCTCGTCATTGGGCACTTGCGTGACAGCACTGTCCCTGGTCACCATGAAGCCGTCGACTGGATGGGGAACGATCCTTGTGTCCATGAACAGCTCGCCACTCCGCCACGACGCCGTCCGTGATCTTGCAAAGGATGATCGCGCAAAGTCAGACGAGGATCTGAACTTACCATAGTTAGCAGCTACGACGTTCAACCTAACCGGTGTCCACACTTCATCACAGGAACCGTCGTCAGGCGGGTGGACGTTGTCCAGGAAGTAGACGCTCTGCTTTCCACGGGAGTAGGGCGACTCTAGATCATCAATAGAGCTGCTTGCAATACGCGCACCCAAAGAAGGCGACAACGGCGAGACCATACGTGACGAAAGCCTCTTTGCCTTAGGCGACCTCATGCGCTCGAAGGCCTCTGCCTCATAGGCACCCAGTTTAGAGAGCAGCACCTGTTTCTCATCCTTCAATACGAGCACCTCTCGTTCAAGTTCTTCTTTGATTTTCATTTCATTGGTGCCGCTCTCCCTCATCTGATCCAATTCCTGTCTTTGGAATGAAACTTCTCTGTCGTGCGTGCTTTGCATTGTCGACAACCTCTCTTCTGCTGCATTGGTCAGCCTTCGCACGGTGCCTTGTCGCTCATCAGCGGCGGCCTGTGTGTCGGGGTTGTTAAATGCCGGGGCATACCGATTGGATCTTGCCAATCTCTGCCTCCAACAAGGCGTTCCTTTCAACAACATCGCGCATGTGCTGTGAGTGAGTGAAACAGGGTGAGAATGCTGTACCTGTGCTTGCTCTACGGACCGTAGCTCATGGTCACGCAGAGCTGCTTCTAAGGTGCTAATAATGACCTTCTGTCTCTCAACTTCCTCATCCGCCTGTAAGCGAGCATATACAAGAAAAAACAACCTACCTGTACGAGAGCAATGCTCTGTTCATTAGACTGGAACGTCACCTTGTCATGCAGTCGTTTACATTCGTTGCTCTCCCGCGTTATCTGTTGGTACTGAGGCAGGACTTATGCACACCTTAGCCATCTCGTGTTTAGTGGTGGCAAGGCTCTTTGTCTTCTCTTCGTTTTCCGCAACAAGCAATTCCGTGTTGCCTTGGAACTGTTTCACTAGATCTTTCGCACCTTCTAGGTCGCCACTCGTGCTATTCAATTTGCGCGTCAAATCAGATTCTGCTTTCCGCAGCTGTTGGCAGTTCTTGTTATTCTGACACCATACGTACCTTCGAGAGGTCATCTTCAAGAAACTCGATATGTTGCTTTTGTGACTGACACCTCCTGTTGGCCTATTGTTGACGTCATGACTATTTCGCGTTATGCATACCATCTCTAGGTCTGTCTCCAGCAGCTGTATCCTGCGCTGCAGCAGTTCGTACTTATCCACCACTTCTTGCGTATTGTGCTCGCTCATCTTGACTTGGTGCTCTAATTTTCTCTTCTCATCTTCTAATGTAAGAATGAACTGCTCTTGTCCTGCATTATCGTTCTTGCACTCCTCGGCTATCCGTTCATGGCTCGCGAGCATCTCATTGCAGTTGTCCAGCAACAACTGCAGCTCAGTGCATTTTTCCTTCTCCAAACTATACTCTTCTGCAATTCCAGCCGTCATCTCTACCTTGCTCGCAAAGTCATCACGCTCCTTAAGTGCGACATTCAACACAGTTTGCAACTCTTCTAACCGCCCCGTCAGGTTTTCGTAGTCTTCGTTCGGGTAAGGCACGTCAGTAGACACAGCGATGTCGGCTACCTCCGCCGCACACTCTATTGCAGTATCCTTCATTTCAGGCTTTCCCTCTGCGCTGTGAGGCACAAGAACTCCCAGATCGACCCACTCTTGTTCACACCTAGCATCCGAGACGGCCTTGTTGAGATGCTGAATGGTGCACACAGGTATCTTGTTTACACTCACAACGCACCACCCCTTCTGCATCCCTGCCTTGTCGCAGACACCGTTCTCATCGAAACTGTCGGCTACAATATATCCGTTGTTATACCGCCACTTCACACCCAAGGACTGATTGGGGTCGTCAAATATAAGGCGAACGGTGCAGTCATGAGTGCGGGTGTCCTGCGGCAGCGTACCATCTAAGAAGGTTACACTCATAAGCGACCCTCGCTGTGACATTTCACATGTGCTCGACGATACAGAGACATGCTTGATGGGGAAGTGTGCAGCCTCCACTTGAATTGGTGCCTCACGCTGGCACTCAGTACGGATCTGCTCCGGTGCAACTGGTGCTTGAGGAGCAGGTGCAGACCTTCTGCTAGTTTTACTCACCTCCTCGAGAGGAATTGGCTGTTCAGCAGGAACAACTTGAATCTGTTCGGGTGCAATCTGCTGAACACCAAGCGGCACGGCATAAAATTCTTGCTTGTGCTCAAGCTTGACGAGTTTGCCTGCAGGTTCCTCCTGCTGGTGTACGTTCTGCTGGCTACTTCGGATCGGCTCATGCTGTCGGCCTTCAAGCTTGATGTTTATAGATTGAATCGGTTCTTTGCTGTGAGTCGGTTCAACTGTCGTAGCCTCTTCAAAGACCGCTTTATCCGTGCACGATCCCGGCTGTGTGCTCTCGGATACGAAATCGAGCATGCACACCTCCTGCTGTACATCACCTGCATCCTTAACTGGTGCTTTCGCTTTGTTGAGCTCTTCAAGCGCTGCCTTTGCATCGGCAATACGCTTCCCAGGTGGCGCTGATGAGTCGTGCAGTGCTGAATTCGATATCCCCTCCGAAGACAGCAGAAGCCGTAGCTCTTCTTCTGCCACTGCTAACCTACCCAATGCTGCTTTTTGTGCCTTGTTGACAATGTGGAGGCCTCGCGAAGACGATAAAAAGGGAGGGAGCTTGGTTTGCGAATTCGGGAGTGGGTGCGCTTCAGTGTTTGGGGCACGTGTCTTGGGAGCTGTTCTCGGAACACGACTCACTGTGCTTTGCACAGGGGTCCTTCGTAAAGGAGTGCTTTGCACAGGGGTTGAGGCGAGGTAGTGACTGTGCAGCTTTGACATGACCAAATCTGCGGTCTCGTCGTGCGTGGGTGTGAGCCATGGCGGCGCTGTTTCATCGTGTGCTGTCCCCTCAGGCGTCAAGGCAATGCTGTTTGCCGCCTTAGGAAACCGCTTTGGCAGGAGTGCATTGCGAGGAGGTGACACATACTGTGACGACACACAGTCTTGTGGCGTGCGTGCCCTGAGGTGCCCTTCCTTAAATCCGTGCATCCTTCATTTAACTGAAATAAGACTTAAACAAAAACGCAAAGGCACTAATACTTATTAAACACTCAGTACTGGAAAGCACTAATAATTTTGATGGCTTGCCCAAAGAGCCTTCGGAGGAGCTGGAGTGTGGTAACACGAAATGCCGAGCTCAAGGGCCGCCCGCTCGGCGTTCTTGATCGCGTCTGACTTGATGTCATGTTTTCGTGCCGTAGCAAGGAGCTCCTTCAGAAGTGGGACGTACCGCGCTTTGAGGCCCTCCAAGGACTTCAGCTTCTGCAGCTGAGATTCGTTCTGCTCTGTGAGTACTTTTGCCTTGTAACCGTCAAGGAGGCCCTTCTCTACTGTCATTGTCGATATCACGTTCTGGAGATACCGCTGTTCTTTTTTATACTCCTTTATCTCCCCCTCTAGTTTGGTGTTCTCCTCCGCTTTGGTGCGGTACTCTTGCGTCTCCGCCACCCTCACCTCCAGTCGTGATACTGTCCTCGCGAGCCTTGCGATTTCGTTCTTATGCACCTTGCCCTCTGATTCGTATGCATTACATTTGCCTTCAAAAAACCTCATGCTGCGCATGGCTTCCTTCTCCAGCGCGTGGAGGTGCTTCGTTAAATGTCCCGTCTCACGATCCACCATGATACACCGCTCACGCAAATGACTTGCAGTGTGCTGAACTTCTTCAGCCCCCACCTGCTTCTCCGACACATTCAATTGCTGGGCTCGGAGGTCGGCCATAGTGCCTTCGTGGGCCGTCGTTTTGTCTCTCACTCCTTCTTCAAGGTCGCCCTTCATCTTCTTATACTTCGCCAACTGCTCTGCCATTTCTATTCTCTCCTGAATGTGCGCCTCGTTGCGCGCAGCTGCTGTCTTCTCCAACACCACAATCTGGTTGCGCAGGCACTCATTGGCAGCTATGATCTTCGTGATAGTCTTGAAGTTGTCGGTGTCGCTCTCCATCTCCTGAAGTCGGATAGCAGCTGCCGTGGCCCTGGCGCTCTCGATCCTAGGTGGATTAGATATATCTAATATTCATACTTGTCGTTGATTCCTGCTTGCTTGATCACAACCTTCTCTCCGAAGGCCTTCGCTTTCTTGCTGAGAACTTCTACTTGAGACTTAAGAAGGTTTATACTGTTATCATTACTCACCATCTCCTCAAAGCGTTTCTGCTATGCATACAAGAAACACAAGATGAGAAGCTGCATACCATATCTGCCAGCTCCATTTTCTTAGCCACTGTTTCTCTTCGCGTGGCTAGTTTCGTGATTTCATTCTTCCTCTCGACGTAGCGTGATGTTTCGATCTCCTGCGTTGATGCAGTCTTGGCAAAATCATACCTCTGTTTCTCGCAGTGCAGTTTTCAGATCGTTGTTGATAGCGATCAGCCTGTTGCACTGCCCCGTCAGGTCGGCCTGCTTCTCATAAGCCGTCTTCAGCCCTAGGCTTGCTCTGTGAGTGTATGACTCGATTTCCGTAACATTGGCCTTGAGCTCTACTTCCGAGCTTTCGATTAGCGTCTGCTGCCTGCTTTCGTGTGCCTTGCGCCTCATGATCTTGAAGTGGTGTTCCTTCTCCGTAGTGATGGCATAGTCGCTCTGCTGCTCTTTAAGTCGTAATAACTGTTCGCGTCTCTCCTCAGCATCTTGGAGCTGCTCTTCTTTCCTCGTAATCTCTTCTCTGTAGCCTCCCACCTCCTTCCTCAGGGCGTTGTTTTCTTCTCTTTGGCCGATCAGCTGAGCGTTCACTATTGCTAACAACACGTTGTTCTTCGCCTCCTCCCGCACCTGCACGTCAATAACAGAATGCAGTTCCAGCGTTTTGTGTTTCCACTTATCGGCTTCTGCGTTGATGAGGCGCAGCAGGAGGGCGTTCTCAGTGTCGTCTCTTTTCTTTTCTACCTTCTGTTGCATGAGGCCGACCCGCTCCTCTCGTAGTGCTTCATTCTGCTTTTGCTTCTCGTTGTTGTAAACTGCTTCGCGCTTTATACCCTCTTCTTGCAGCATCTCCAGCTTCATCTTGCTGAGCAGCAGCTGGTCTTCTGAGGTGGCCAGCTTCTCTTGGAAAACCTGCATGTCGCAGTCCCTGACACTCAGCCTTGCACGCCCCGCGGTGATTGCATCGCTGAGCTGCTTATTAGTCTTCTCTGCACTGTGCTGCTGCTTCCGTGCCTCTGTGACATTGGTGGTCAGCGCTTCCACCTGCTCCCGGAGACATAGGATCAACTTTGCCTTTTCTAGCTCAGAGTCCACTTGTTCAGAGCCCACTTGCTCAGAGCCTATAAGTACAGCAAGCGACTGACCTGCTAGACTCGCAAGCAGCGACAAGTGAGGGTACATTATACCTGCAGTGCCCAGTAGTTAGCGCGAAATATGCCAAAAAAGAGAGGAAAGTAATGCCATGAAGCACATTACACATGCTCATAACCACCAACGTGAAAGGAACGAAACCCAAAAAGTGCGGTCCAAACCCGGCAGCCTTAACGAGTACAAGCCCGAGACCCTCAAGGCAAACAAAGCATGTATCTGGCGTGAATAGCCCAAGCTGTCCAAAAAAAGAAAAAGAAAAACGTGCCACGACACGCGCGTAAAAAAAAAAAAAAAAAGAAAGAAAGAAAGAAAAAAAAGAAAAAGATAATGGTGGAAAAAAGAAAGAAAAAAAGAAACAGAAAGCACTAAGGGTATGGGTAGTCACCCTCCCCTGTCATGGTGCTGCAGGCGTCGTCCTTTTGAAGTATGGACCGAATGGGTCGCAGGTAGGGTGCCGCAGACACCGCGAAAAGCAAAGAAGGGAAAAGGAAAAAAAAAAAAAAATCAAACACTATGAAGCACGACCTTTAAAATTCTTCTTTCTTCACTAAGATCATTCCGCTACTTCTGCTTGGTACTTCTCGTACTCCTCTCTGGTCATAAGACCCTCGGGCTCGGTGATGCCCTCAAGCTTGATGGTCCATGCCTTGTCTTCGGGGGACTCGTTCACAAGCCCTGTTTTAATATTTTTTTCCTCACAGCATTCATACCGCTGTTCTCAGTAAGCTCTTCATTGACATCGGCGATGGTGCCACCGACGGGGGAGATGAGGGAGGAGGTGGCCTTCACAGACTCCACAGTGCCGTAGGTCTCGTCTGTTAAAAAGTTGTGAAAGGGGAAAGGAAGGGGAAAGCTGCATACTGGGCTCCACAGTCTCACCGACTTCAGGCAAGTCAATGTACACCACCTCACCAAGCTCTTCCTGAGCGAAATGGGTGATTCCGACTGTTGCCTTGCCTTCCTCAATGCTCACCCACTCGTGGCTCTTTGAGTAGTACACCGGCATGAGGCAGGGGGCAGTCATCCCAAAGCTCCTCACCTGTAAACGAATATATGATATTGTGTGTGGCACATACCTGCGAGATCGTCCTGGCGGCCCTCAATCCACGGAACATTTTTTTTTTTTTTTTTTCCTTTTCTTTTTCCTTCTTTTTTCGTGTCGGTGATATCAAAGCTTGAGGATTATAAATGGGAGGGATTACAAAAAAAAAAACCTTTTAGGGATAAGAAAAAAGGGGGGAATAGGGGAAACATAAAAGAAAAAGAATAAAAAAAAAAAAAGAAAAAAAAAAACTACAAATCCCTGTTCGGCACCCACTGCCGTACGCCACCGCTAAAAGGACGCCTACAAGTAACCCTCCTCTTAAAAAAATTACACTTGTTCTTAACTTTTCTTTATGTTGCTCAAGCTATAACTTACAACCGGTGTGCGGAATCTTGCCCATCACCGTGCAAAGCATCGTTGTCTTCTTTTTCCTTTTTTTTTTTTTTGCTCGTTATTTTCTTTTTTTCTTTCTTTCTTTTTCTTTCCTTTAAATCTTTTTGTTGAACAAAAAAAAAAAAAAAAAAAAAAAAAAAAAAAAAAAAAAAAAAAAAAAAAAAACATGCGATGCAGCAAGTGAAAGTGCCAAGCTTCAGTACTGCGGGGCCAAGGGTCCTTTCTTCCTTCTTTCATTCAAGAAAGTATCGAGCAGCAGGAGGCAGCCACGGAGCACCGCAATCGTAAGCCAAGACAGTGCAGGTGCTTCCGCCCCTGCCATCCAGCGACCTGGACGGCAGTGCAGGCACAAGGACTAGTTAGCTTCGCACAAAGGGGGGTAGAAGGTGGTTCATACAATGTGCACGTGAGGCGGCGACACTTCGGCAGATGCACTAGTTTCGTTCAGCTCTATCTATCAAACTACTTCCGCCATACTGGCCTCTGTCCTGGCACCGGGCTGTTTAAAGTGACACCCTTTGCACCCGTTACATACCTTCTCCTCTCTGCGCCAGGCGACGGCAGTGGCTTCCTGCGTGACGGTGACGGCGACGGCGAGTACGAGGGACGTGGTGCGAAGGAACCCCTCTTCTCCGGTGTTACGCTACTCCTTTTACTTCTATTCGTTGTGTTCCCCATCTGCTTGGGTCGGCTTCTCGGCTTCAACTGCTTCGCAGCAACAGGTGTAGGCGACGAAGGTGAAGGAGAGGGCGTCTCGGTGTCCGAGGCATCGGCACCCACGAGCCTTGTGAGGGCCCCTTGCAGCATGGTGTAAAATGACTCCCCTTTATACATGGCCCCCTCTGTGGTACATTCATTCTCATGTCCACCGTTCTGCTCTGCAGGCTTCGGCTCGTTCGCTAACATCGATGTAAGCTTCTTAAGCTGCGGGAAATCATTTTTGTCATTAGGTTCTCCCTCGCTGACGTCTGTCTTGTGCGACCTGGTCGTGGGGAAGGGCGACGGCTCACTTCTTCTCTCGATAGAGCTGAAGCCGGGGGTGCCACGGGGGGTGCGTTCCGGTGTCTTGTGAATGGTTCTCTTTTTCTTTTTCTTATTTTTGTTCTGGTTGAGTATGCTATGCTTGCTTGCCACCCACGGCGGAGGTGCATCGTCTTCCCACGGTGTGGGCAACGGTGAAATCGGAGACCTCGACTCAGTGAATATGGCAGGGGGCGGCGTGGCGAACATGGCAGTGGTAGAGGGCTTTTTATATCTCCGCTCGCGCAGCTGGCTCGAATGCGTCGAGCGCACTGTCTCTTCGCTCCTGTCTCTTAACACGTGCATGCCCTGCAGCAGTCTCTTGAGGTACGGGTGATTTGCTGATTCGTTGATCAGCTGGACCTTCTCTTCCTTAGTCAGGGATCGAGCGGTACTGTGGCCTGCATCTTCTTCCTCCACCTTTGGTGAGGCAACGGGTGAAGGCGATACTGGTTCTGGCTCATGGTTTTGCTGTGCTTCTAGGCGCGACTTTTCAACTCTCTCACGTGTCATCAACGTTGTCGTTCTTCTGTCAAGAGGCCTTGTCACCTTTTCTTTCGGCTGTCCTTTATTTCTGCACGCATTGCTCTCCGACCCATCGATTGCAGGTGGTCCTGTGCATGCCGCGTCATAGTACGTCGGCATGTTTATGTATAACCCTATGATAGTAGTGGTGTGGTGATAAGATGGGAAAGTATAATAAAGTTAACGACGCATCGACTTCCGAGAGCGCATGGAGCGCGATAGCGTTTGAAAGGGCACTCCCTCAGGATCGTTGCCAATGATTGTCGTGAGCTTGCAAATTAGATTAGCAAGGGTCTCTTCCCAGTCGCCTTTCGACTCATCGTGCTCGGTAAGCGTGCGTGTGAGGATCGTGACGTACTTCACTACAGACATCATCTCAGGGTAAACATCAGATATCTCCTGCCGTGTCAGACTGAACGGCTTGTTCAGTATCTCGTGCACCGCGAAAACCTTCTCCATAACCTTCTCGTGATGCCCGAGCAGCTGGAGTTCATTTGGCGCTCTGTATTCTTCATACTTCGCCTGCTCCATACGGCCCACTATGGCTTTCGCTTGTTGTTTATTCCCCTCCTTTTTCCAGTAGAGTCGTCTCCCTGCTAAGGACAACGGAAGCACAGAGTGAATCATCTCCGCTGTGGAGATCCCCTTCAGATGCACACTCCCCTTCGACTTCAGGCTGAGGCAACCAAAGATGTTGCCCGACTCTTCGTCTAACCTCAGCAACTCCGTGTAAGTGCCCAACCCCATGGCGATGTCACCCCCCTGTGCCGTCCCCGACACTCGCGCGGCATTGTTGACTATCCTTCCGTGGTAGTCCATCCGACACGTGATTCTGTCAATGTCACAGTTGGGCTCTCCTGTGTTCAACCCCATGCGCACGCGTGGTCCATTGAAAATCATCACGTTCTCATAATAAACAGGGGAAGGCTCCGGCCATGGCTCGGTCAGCAAAGCAAGCTGAGCTGCAACGCACCAATTAAGAGCGTACAATGGCGACGGAAAGGCCACCATGAAGGCATCGCCTTCCGTCTTCACCTCATACCCTTCATGCTCTTTTATCAGGCTCCTGAGCAGCTTGTTGTGCATGTGCAGCACTAAGCTCATTCGGGCAGCGTCAGCTTCCCACAAGGAGGTGCTGTCCTGTATATCAGTGAACACAATGGTGACGGATCCTGTGGGCGGTATGTCAGCAGTCATTGTGTCCTCGCAACGCATCAGCTTTGCCTCCTTGGCTTCTATGGTCCGCCGTATCGACCTGTACTTCCTTATCAGCTTGGGATACACCTTTTCCATGTCCAAATATCGACGCAAAGTATCCGCGCTTAAAGCCTGCTGTGCTCTTTTCTTCTTTCTGGCGTTAAAGACAGCGTCAGCCCAGGCACACTGTCTGTCGGCCTTGGGAGCATCTTGCTGCGAATCCTTGCGGCCTGTAAGACCAACTGGTACCAGCTGGAACATGGTCTCGCTCTTTGAGATGCCTTTTAGGGATTTAGTCCCTTTTCCCGTCACAGCTACGTCAGGAGAGGGGAGAGCCTTACACCTTTTTAGAGCTGCCATTGCTGAGCTCCCAATAATCGTCTCACCGCCTTTGCCCTGCCCTGCGATCCGTGCCGCTAAGTTGACCATGGGTCCGAAATAATCCATCCTGCCTGTGAGGACATCTGTCGTGCACTCTGGCTCACCTGTTGTGAAGCCCATCCGCACTCTCAAACCGTGGAACACAAGCACACCATCGACGTACATGTTCTCTCCTTCAGGGCTCTCGATGATCTCAGGCGGCCAGTTCTCTTTCAAAAGATGGAGCTGTGTCTGCATGCACCAATGCATGGCGTTAGCGGCGTCACTGAAGGCTATCATAAAGGCGTCACCCTCTGTCTTCACAGCATAGCCGCCATATATTTCAAGCAGGTTGAGGAACAGCCTGTTGTGCTTCTGTAGTGCTATTCGCATGGCGTTTGGGCACGTGTCCCAGAGACTAGTGGAAGACTGGACGTCGGTGAAGACAACGGTAACAACCCCCGAAGGCGCCGTACGCTTGATCTGTTGATCTTCCAGAACCATTCTTGCTTGCTCCAAGCTTGCTAATCTTACTTCTATTTCCCTCGGCCCCCGCTGCTTTGCAACAGCACCACGTGCCCCGTTGCGCTTGATGGCCGCCCCTTGTGCGACAAGGACGATACCGTCTTCTGCCTTCAGCATCTGCATGCCCTGAAGCATAGGCAGTGGGTTATTGATAGATGCACGGATGGCCTCTAGTTCTGCAGCGGCGCTATTACACAGGTAAGCTTCCCCGCCCATTGCTTTCCCGCGCAGCAAGGCGGCTCGTTGCACGACAGGGCCTTTGTACGTTACACCCTCTCTTGTTTCGACCATCTCGGCATCCCCGAAGGATATACCGCATGATAGCTGCGGGATAGCCTCGCTGCCATTGATGACCTCCCCACCCCACCCATATCTCGCAAGGATCCCCTGCGACACCTTCACCCATTCCAGGACATCGCAGATGGACTCGAAAACAGCCATAAATTCCGTGAACGGAGCGACATACCCATGGCGGTTGTAAACCTCATTCTGTATCACATCACACACTTCTTGGGGAAAGTGGCTGGACACAACGAATGCAGCAGGACAGGTGGGCGCTTTGAGCATGTCCCGCCGCAGCGTGCTGCCTACGTCGTGCAACTCCATCAATTGCTTCTCCAATGCAACACGCTTGCTCTTGATCAAACTCCTGACTGGTGCCACGGAGCTCACCTTTTTGCGGAGCATGGCAATCGACACGTGAAGTGCACTGCTGCCCGCTTTCTTCTTGCGCGTACTTGCCCTTTGGAATAGCGACGCGTAGTGCTCTTCTTGCTTTTGCGTTTCCTGCTGCACAGTGCATATCTCCTCGCGCATCTCATCAATCTGCTTCAAAAGCGACTCCTCATACTCATCTACCCCACAGCACTCGCTTGTCAAGGGCACTATGTCCCTCGCACTTGGCCTCCATTTCCTGGGAGCTGCTGTGCCAGGCCTTGTTGGCACTATATCAGGAGTGACAGTGCGCGGCTCAAGTCTGTTGTACTCGCAATCGTATCGCTCGAGGCTATCGATCAACTCCTCATTCCACTTACTTACCTGTAGTCTGTGCTTCAGGTTCGTAACCTGCTTCTTATTGTCAGGCTTCGCAAGCACGTAACTGGCAAGTTGTGCTTGTAAGTCATCAACATCGTCCATTCATCCAACCTGTGTTGTTGTGCTTTATGGTGCCGCATGTGGTGAGTTGGATAAGAAATGCAGCTAGATTGCCCCCTTTTAACCCTCTATTCCGCCATGTCGGTGATCATGTCAATCAAGTCGTTGATCTCCTCCACAATGACTTCCAGCTCGCTCAGTGTAGCTGTCCGTATGGCCTCCTGCTGCCCCTCGAGGGATGCCTTGCCATTGTAGTCACAGCCGAAGTACTCTTCCTCTGCTTCCCACTCGTCCTTGTCTCGCTCAGAGTAGTCCCTCATCCCACGAAGCATGGACCTTGCCTTGTACATGGCATGCGTTTTCTCCAACTTCTTCTTTTCCAAGGCCTGCACCTTTAGGATGTGCTTGCTGAGTATCACCTCCTCATGCGTACCTTCCTCCAACCTCGCCGCCAGCTCCTTCACTGCCTTCGATGCAACAACAAACACGTTCTGCACCTCGTTTCCGACCTCTTGGACGTTCTTTTGAACATGCTGCAGATCAGCACCACTAGTAGCAGTATACTGTGGCTTCAGTGCCTCGTGCAGCTTGGTGTATGCCGCCGCCCTCCTCCCCTGCAGCTCCTGAAAGAGTGCTACGGACTGTTGCAAAGACATATTCTCTGTGTGGTGATTCAAATAGAAGGCGAAAAACAAATACAATAGGCAACATAGCACATGGTTCAGATAGGAGAAAATGCTTACTTGCCGAACTCCCACTCACCGTAGACGAGTGAGTTAGCACCACCCAACATCGAGAGGGAAGAAAGTGGCACCGCCTTACGTTCGAGAACTCTTTCCGGTGAAGGTGACCTTTCGATATCACACTCTTCCTGCAGCTCAGTTAAAACGCTGCGCTTCTCTTGAACCTCATCCCTTCCTTTCGTGAGCTGCCATGAGCTGAGTGCTTTCGCTAACAAGTCAACACGGTCAATCTTGTTTTCCAACAGCTTCGGGTCGTCATCCGTGTAAAACACCTGCTGATAGGCATACCCTTGTTCTTCGAGGAATGCTTGCCTTCTGTGCGAATACAGCACTTCAGAGGTGTCCTGGCTGACAATCGAGTAAAACAACGCGTTGGGGACCTCCGCGTATGCGTCTTGCTTCACGAATGAGACAGGGTATATGAGCGACCCCTTGGGCCTCAGGATGCGCCCAAGACGCTGCGCCTCCTGACGTCTGCTGCCGAAGTGCGAAGAAACCTGGATGATAACCGACGCAGCAGGCAGGTCGATGGCACAGTCCCCTATGCGGCTGATGATGATGGTGTTGATTCTCCTACCCGACTGAAAGTCGGATAGCAGTTGTAGCCTTTCCTTCAACGGTGTCGACCCACTCACTGCCGGCCTGCGGAGCAACTGCTGCAATTGTCGTAAGACAAACAGGCTGTCACTGAACACAAGCGTTTTGTCCCCACGTGCTTCGTGGTGCTCAATGATGCGCTGTGTTGCTTGCAACTTCCTGGGATTCAGACACCCTAAAAACTCCCTGAGCCCTGCTTTCTTAGCCCGCACGTACTCTGCTGCAAACTCACTTGTTAGCATGCATCTGACCTCGATACACTTCACCTTTGCTAGCACCCCCATCTTCACCAAGTCACCCCACTCGGCTTCGTGCAGTCTTGGGCCAATCAAGTGGTCTAAAGTATCGATCTTATTGTCCTCTCGAACGAGCGTCGCAGTTAAGCCGATGAACGCCCTGGCACGCAATGACCTCACACAGTTAGAACACGACTCAGCGGGGAGGACGTGCACTTCATCCAGAACAACAGCACCCCAGTGTTTAGTAGTAAGGCTTTTCACAGCCATCGATGACGCCGTGCCTGCCCTCTTCCTAGGGAGGAGCATGTTGTACGTAGTCACAACGATTTGAGTCTTTTCGTCAACTTTGTCTTTCACCTTTCCAGTAAACCTTGCGACCCTCCCATCCACCGAGTGGAGAGACGCCCACCTTCCAAACTGAGCCACCCATTGCTCTACAGCGATACCACTAGTGCACAGAACAAGACTCGGTGCCCTAATAGCAGCTGCCACCAGCACGCCGACCATGGTCTTCCCTGCACCACAAGGAAGGGCTACAACACCACTCTTCAGTTTGGGGCCGGAGGTAAACGTCGGGAAAGCTGAATTCAAGGCCGCTTCTTGGTGCAGCCTCACTGCCGTTAGTGTCCATCTAGGGGTTCGGGGTGTGAACCTGGGACTGGGACCTTGATATGCCTCTTCGGGGTCATCAAGTTCTGACAAGTCCCACTCCATCCAGCAGCGCAGGTCTCTCGCTCTTGCCGCGTTCCGCACGTCGTTCACCGCGTCGTTCTTCAGGTAGAACCTGAAGATGCCCCCCCCTGCTCGTATCGCCACCACACAGCAGGCCAACGCCAAGGCCTCAACCTCTGAGATCGTCACTAGAGCATCTGCAGCCACTCCCATAGTCTCGGAAACTATGTCGCTGTCCCCCTCCCATGAGAAGGCGGACCCGTCGTCACTAAGGGCGAGAATATTCTCCTGCAATCCCTTCTCCTCCATCGCTTCCTTCTCTTCTAGCTCCTCGCTGTTCTTTTTTTTTTCAGGCGTCGTAGTGTGCTGTGCTACCTGTACCTTCTGCTGCTTGGACACCTCCCACCGCTCTAGGTCCATCCAGTAGGGTGTTGCAGAAGTGCGTGTGTCCTTTGGCCACCACTCAATAGCAGAGAGGATCTTAGTTTGAAGGTCTGGTGCCTCGCACAAGATACGCAATTCCTGGAGAGACCCGCTCTCGGCGTAGCACCGGTTGCCCATCACCACTGAGATACCACATGGCTGCACCAATTCTTTCAGGAGGGCCTTCTTGATGAATTCGCTCAGTTGGTTGTTCGTGAATTGCACCAGCTGCTGGATAGCGTGTTCGATGCCCGGCTCGTACCGCAGCAGCGAAGTCTTTGTGATGGTATACATGTGGAACCGTGTGCACCTGTCAATGGGGTCGGCACACTGCGCACAGAACTTTATAGCTTCAGCACCCCCTGCCCCAAAGGCTTCCACCAGCAGCATCGCTAGCTTCGTGCCGTTTTGGTTGGTACCGGGCGTTGGCTCTGATACCCATATGGGTCCGTCCACACGGGGCTGCTTCACGATTCCTCCACTTTCTTCGCTGCTGTCTTCGCTGCGACGTCGCTTCATCTCTGTAGTGCTGTGGGAAGGTAGAACAGCAAGAATAGAAAGGAAGGCAATAAGAGTATGTGAACCTGAGAGGAAGGAAGGGAGGAATGTTATCCCCTTGCGGGAAGTAGTGATAATCTAATCCAAGGCTAGATGCTGGGTGTATTTGTGCCATTTTTTGACATGTAGAGTATTGTGCTGGTTGCTGCTGGAAAGCAGCTCCGTCTGTTACCAATCCATAACACAAAGAGCTAGGGGCGCGGTTGCTACGCTGATCTTTTCAGGTCATTTCTTGCAGCAACCTTCTTTGGGACAGTGCCTTCGCTCCTGCGGGCATTTCAAAAACAAAAAAAACTATGATAGGGGAGAAGCAGCAACGACCCACCGCAGTGGCGCACCCTCATGATGATGCTCAACATTTAATAAAGAACAAAGAAGAAGACACGTGCTAAAAAAGACATTAAACAAAAAAGAGAAAAGGGGTACAAGACTCATTCCTGATTTGACCAGAGCGGGCGACAATGAACAAAAAAAAAAACAAAAAAAACAAAAAGCTATCGGACATTTTTTAAAAGGGCCAGCGTTCTTGCGCTCACCCACTAGCGCGGCCACCTCGTTCTGTCCAAAAAAAAAATGAGAAAGCTTTTTAACTTGTTATTCTCGTTGAAAAATCCACTTTTATGGGCCAAGTGAGACCTGTGGGGAAGGGAGGCAAAGTAATCAGAAAAAAAAAAAGAAAAAAAAAAGAAAACGAATGGCCGAAGTCATAAAGATAGGTATAGAAAAAAAAAAGAAAAAAAAAAAAAAAAACCCTTCATATCTCGTGAAAACGTGAAAAGTACCCTTCCCCAACTCATGGGGTCACTTAAGAACATGTGTTGCGGCTAACTGCCCCAACCTATAACCTTTGCTTCAGACACTTTTAGAGATGTGACGTGAGGGTTGAAAGATGAGGAAGACAGACGGTAGTGACATAAGTGAGGTATTCTTTCTTGTTTCTCTCTGAAGGACAGGCATCACTTTGCAGTTTTGGGCCCTTTCGTGTAAATTTGAAGGGGGAAGGGGAACAACCTAACCACAAACTGAACAAAGAAGGAAGGAAAAAACAAAAAAGTAAAAAAGTACAAAAAAAAAAAGGAAAAAAAAGAAATAAGGTGCTGGAGACCACTATAGTTCATCCAGCTTGGAAATGGCGATGGGAGGGGGGGGGGGGGGGGGGGGTAGAACTCTCACTAATAGGAAGTAGCGAAAGAAAAAAAAAATATTTTCTTTTTTTTTCGACACGTCAAAAGAGGGAGGGACTCAAGCTTTTTTTTTCTCCTTTCTTTTTTTTGGTTTTCCCTTCTCCCCCACACCCCCCCAAAAAAAATCCTCCATTTCTTGCCTTCACCATTTAGGTGCCAACTCTATCGCATCGATATTAGTGAAAGCAGAAAGGAGCAAAAGTTGGAGTGAATGCAACAGAAAGGGAAATAAATAAATAAAAGGGGGCAAAAATAAATTGAGGGGGGTGGGGAGGGGGGAATCACTAAGGGGGGTATATACCGCAGTCACTTCAAGGTGCACCACTATACTGGATAGGTGGATAGGGGGATCAACTAATATTGATCCAGTAGTAGTTTTCTTTCTCCCTCTTCTCCCCTCTTTTTTTTCCCCCTTTGCATTTCAATGCTGTGGAAGCATCCGTTCCTTTTTCTTTTTCTTTTCTCTTTTTTCAAATCTAAAAAAAAAAAAAAAAAAAAAGGGGGCAAGTTTTTCATAACAGAGTGAAATCCCCTTTGTAGTGTAAATTGGAAAGCAGAGGGGGAAAAAAGGAATATGGCAGTATCGCAGGATAGGCCTGAGGCCTGAAGTTTTTTCTTAAAATATTCTTTTCAGATGCGCAACGCTCTAATGAGCCGGTGCAAAGCAAACAAGGAGTGTAAAGAAACAAGGAGTGGATTTCATTCAAGAAGAGAAAAAAACCTGTGTAATTCTCGGCTTTCACGAAGTAGGCTAGCGGGTGGGAGAGAGCAGGGGGTGTAAGCGCTTTTTCTTTTTCCCTTTTTCTTTCTTCCCCTTTTCTTTGCCCGTTTTTCGTTTTCAGGCTTCCCAGGGAGAAAGTTATAATAAAATAAAAACAACCACGCCCCTCCCGAGAATAAGTTTTCCGTATCTATTGTCTATTATAGCCCCACCAAGGCAAGTCCGGAGCTATGCTGAAGCCCCCTCCCAGGCAAGTCCGGAGCTATGCTGATGCAACTGCTTCCAGAGCTAAATATAAAAAAAAGAGGGGTTTGGATGTTGACATGTATGTGTAAAAATGAAGTTTGCTTATTCTCTTCATCTCTTTGTCTGTGTTTCAATTTTTTTTTCTTTTTTCTTTTTTTCTTTCTCCCCATTTTTTCTTTTCGTTTTCTTTCTTTCTGTTCTCCTTGATGCAAAAAAAAAAAAAAAAAATATATATATGGCATCGTTTCAAAAAACCCCCCCCAAAATGAGGCCAATTGACACTTTCAATATTTCTCTAAGTACTTTTTCCCAAAAAAAAAAAATTCTACAACTTTCCCGGCCCAGGTTAGGAAAAAAAACACCCCATAAAATTGGAAAGTGAGTGTTACTAGTAGCCAAAAAATTCAGTCCTAGGGGCAAAAATGGGTTTTTTCACTTTGCATAAATTCAGTAAAAGAGAGGGGTTCCAAAAAAAGGTTTTCCCACTTTAAACAACTTCAGAAAAAGAGGGGGGTTCCAAAAATGGACGCTTTTAAACTTGAAGTTGAGAAACTAGGGGTAAAAAAAAGGTATTCGGACCGAGAAAGGGTAAATGGGAACACATCGGCGATCAGGACACTCGCCAAAGAGGTTCTTGAGAAGCTCAGTGGCAACGACTGTGCTGCACTAGTTTGTGACGTAGTGTGTAAAGGGGAACTTTTAGCGGCACTTCTGCCATCATTTTCTGGTTGGTTTAATAGACAACAAGACGCCACACGGCGCCAATTGGTCAGAGGCATGCGGCTTGACCACATCACACACGACGAAATAAGGGCAGCTGGCCTTACTGTTGGAAAAGACTTGTTCTACAGTAGCATGGGTACAGTGTGCAAGCCAGGCCGGCCCAGTGCGACGTCCTTGGAGGATGACACAGAGATCAATTCTGATCAGTCAGCCAGCCAACATCGCGGGTCCTCCGGCGTCTCACACGCAAACGCCACAGGATGACTACCGTAAGGTCGCTCGAGGTGTCATATCAAGATGTTTTCCGGTCATCCGCCCTTATGAATAAGATTTCCTATTCAACATTCCGAAGGAGGAGAGGGAAGGAATTTATGCACTGTGCCAAACCCACGGATATGTGCGAGTACTGTACAAAAGCACAACGGATGCGTCTTTCGCTATTGCAAACGATGACATCACGTGGGGTCAAATGGGACCTGCAGTTCAGTGTTTCGGACATGCAAGAGACCCTAAATTGCATTGATGCGATTCGATGGAAGTACCCAAAGAAAAAGGTACGTGAACTTGTTGCAAACTTGAAGCCTTGGGAGCAACATGTTGAAAGGTGTATGGCCCAAAGAAGGTTGTACAATGAGCACAGGACTTCTCCCCCACCGGATGCATTAGTTCTTGACATCGACTTCAAGTCCAAGGGGTCCCTACCAATGGGTCCTGTATCAACAAGCTACGATTTTTACCATTCGCAATCGTTTAGTGTTTTGGGAATCGGGGTGTACTGGATTGACGGGCATGGTGTTCGTGGGGCGCTGCATGTTGATTGTGTGCTTTCAAGTCTGAATACTGACGTGAAATGCGTTATCGAGTGCCTGAAAACTGTCCTGGCTAGTGGGTTTGCGATCCCCGAAAAAATGGAGTGGATTCTCTGGACTGACAGTGGGCGTCACTTTCGTGCAAAGGAATTTTGCTATTTTGTTCTTTTTGGTCTTCGTGACGTCTATGCTGATAAGACGTTTTCCCTGTGGTTTCTGGGGGAGAAACACGGCAAAAACGGCAGGGACAGCCACTTCGGAGTGCTTTCTCGTGTTTGGCTTCGGGTGTCTCGTTCCACAACAATTAAAACTGTCGAACAAATAGCGAACATCACCAATACGATACGGTACACCTCTGCATTTGTAGTTACTGATGTATTTGGCCCGTACAAAAAGAAGATTCTTGAGTTCCCGGACTTTACAGGCGCATATGGGTTCAAGAGTACTCCGGAGGGTGTATTTGCTACAACATGTGCATCCACGAGCTGGAAGGAACTAAAGTACGTCATCAAAGAACTTGATGCAGACAGGGCAGAGAAAAGGCCCCCAGCCTATGAATCTTGTGATGAGGATGAAGACGTTCCTGATAGCCTTCCCGGACTTGAAAAACGGGAAAGAATTGTTATCAAGTTACAAAAGAAACTCGACACTTCCCCCGTAGAAGAGCATGACAAGCCCGAAGCACCAAGCACACCTGCGAATGAGCTTCTTAAAACCCCCCCAAAACGCGGTAGAAGGCCTAATATGAAACAGAAACGAGGTCGCCCACCCAGCAGCAGCAGCACATCTAAACTGCAGAAGACTAAGAAATGAAGGTTTCCACCTTCAACATCATTTCAGCCACCTTCTAGCAGTGAGTTCCGCTATTTCTTGCTATTGGAAGCAGAATCTCTGACTTTACCAAAACCGCTAAAACCCGATTTTTACCCTAAAACTGAATTTTTCATAGGTCAAAATAGCACCCTTGAGCGATTTCTGACCCGGGTTCTTTCCTAATATGGGCCGGGAAATATGGAGAATTTTTTTTAAAGGGGGCGGCATGCCCAAAGATGCAACGAAAGTGTCAATTGGCCTCATTTTGGGGGGGGGGGTTTGAAATCGACCCATATATATATATATTTTTTTTTATGAGTTAAGGGAGTCGTAGTGAGACGCCCTTGTTCTCATCTTCTACTTGCACCAAAAAAAAAAAAAAAAATTCTTTCTTATAAGTTCGCAATTTTCTGTTGTTCGGTAAAAAAAAAAGAGAAAGGAAAGAGAAAAAAGGCCGGACCCCTTACCAATCAATGGATGGGGGGCAGGACGGGCGGGCATCTAAGGTGGCCTTGCGCGACAGGGGGTGCAGGAAGGGCCCGCGGTTGGGGCTTGGGGGGAACACGTTCAAGGCGAGTCTTGAAATGAAGCTGGTAGATTGGAAACTCTGTGTCCACAAGGAGGTTCCAGTTGACAAGGGTGAGGAAGGCAGCCTCCATTTTGTTGAGTTCGCGAAGCTGCACGCCTCCTACCACACAGTAGTACTTATTACTGTAGAATGCATCACTGTAGCTCTTAATGGCAGCCACGAAGGTAACCAGCACAACCCTGTGCACGTTGTACCTTGTAACACGCACCTTTCCCACCCTGAAAAGTCTGTCAATGTATACCACCATCGTTATCAGTGCAGACGTGGTGCACCCTCCCTTTAAGCACAACCGCATGATGTAGTCCTTGATCCCTATCACAGGCACTTTCGCACAGTCAAACACGCTTTCATACCCTTCGCTGTCGTGCATCTTGCACAGGCACTCCAACAAACTCGTGATCTTCTCCACGAGAACCGGCAAGTCCTTCGTGCTGCTGTAGACGTTGATGCTGTCCTTGCATCTGATCGCAGGGGTCACAGTCATTCTTCTCGCTTCTTGTTAATGTGATGTGGGGGAAACCTTTTGTTTTGTCGTTTTTTTCTTTTTCCTCCTTTTCTTTTTCTTGCAACATCAAGCTCAAAGTAAAAAAAAAAGACAATCCCACTTGAGGGCGGCCTCTTGTGGTGTATCAAAACAACAGCGTAAGTAAAAGTTAACATACAAACAAAAAAAAATCTCTTAATGGCTTCCTCTTTTTGTAAATCACAACTCACACCACTCATCATCGCTGTAATGAAAAGCCAAGGAGCGCCCCAAGCCCACGCTCTGCCCCCAGCTAGTAGGGATGAACACGTGGCCTTTGTGAAGAGGCGAGTACACCTGGTCGGTAGGCAGCTGGGTTTGAAGGGCGTTGCAACGCCTCTTGAGGTGGGCAATCTCTTGCCGCAGCTCTGTGATGGCAGTGTCAGCGACCAGACCGGGGCTCGAGTGGGGGCTTGTGACTGGCAGGACCCGCGAGCTGAGGTGCCTTGCAGACAGCAACATATCATCAAAGCCTTCACCGGATGACCGTGTACTCCTTTTCGTTACTTGCTCGCACCCCTGCTTGTCGCTCTGGTGGCTCCTTCTCTCCACCGCATGCCCCTCGTCCGGAAGGCTCTCCGCCTTGATAGATCCCTTTTTGTCTTCTTCTTTATTAGATGGGCTATGTTTCTCCCCTACACCCTGTTCTCGGTGCAGCTGTGCTTGTTTCTTTTTATGTTCTGATTCCAGTCGCTTTTGCTCAGCGATATTACTTTTCTCTTCTTCCGTTTGTTCCTCCCTGGTAGGGCCCAATCCCAGTGTCACTGTCCCCAGCGGCATTCCTTTCAAATCTTCAATAGAGTCCACCCGCTTGCCTGCAACCATCTGTATCCGGCGGTGCAAGTGTCCCTGTAGCCCCGCCCTTTCCGCAGGCGATCCCGGGATGACTCGCACCACCTCAAGGTTGTTGTTGAACTCGACACCGAGGCTCTCGCTGTTGTTTCGGGGGATGCAGACTTCCAACATCTGCGGGTCGGGTGCCGTTACTTCCTGAGCCTTCTTAGCTTCTTGCGTATGCACAGGAGGAGGAGGAGGAGGAGGAGGAGGAGGAGGAGGAACTGGTGGAGCTACCGTGCTTGGGGTGTTCGAGGTACGCACTGGCGCAAAATCAGCGGCAGTGGTAGCGACAGGTGCTGGAGCTGCAGGGGCAGCTGGATTAGTACCAGATGGTGGGGCTGTCTCAGGGGCATGGGCAGGATGGACGGGGGAGCGGAAGGGTGCCATCTGGGAACTAGGACCGGCAGGATGACCATGGGTCGCCGATGGGAGAGGAGCTGATGCAAAGGATGAAACAGTGCCAGGGATAGGGACAGGAGAGGGTTCGGGGCCTGGAGCCACGCAAGACTGGGCGTTAATTGGCACGTTGCGCAGCATGGTGTCACCTTCCCTGACGTGGACGACAGTGGGGACACCTCCATTGATGCGTGACAGGGTGATGACATTCCGCAGGAATTCCTCCATCATAGGAGGGTCGCTTGTCTTTTTCTCCGACCAGATCACGTTCATGGGGGCATCATTGCTCTTTGAAATAGGCATGAAGCAGGCGCCTTCTCTTTTGATGTTGATAGTCTGTAACTCTGCCAGCCTTATCCTCCTCCGTACTGTGCCGTCAGTGCTTACCATTGCGAGCTGAGTTTTGCTCACTACGAGTACCCGCAGCTGCCGCATAAGCCTCTCCTTCGTGGTGACCTTGTTAACCCATCTGTAGCCAAAGATTTTGATGCCCAAAAAAGCCTTGAAGGGCTCATTCGGCCCTCCCATCGACACCTGTTGAAATATGACAAAGTAGAAAGCTGCAAATTATATAACCTTAAAGCACGGGGATGCCACGTGGAAGAATTCTTTCACAACCACATAGCACCTTCTTTTCAAATCAGGACAGCGCTGCAGGAATGCAGAACCTTGGTGAGAAATAACATCATTTAATAACATAAGCATCATTGTGGAGTCTGGAAACGAGCTGGTGGAAGGCACCCCTGTCAATGCCGGAGAGGAAGCCTTTTGGGACTGGGAGAGGAATGCCGCGCAGGGAGGTATGGGGCGTCTCAACGGAGCACTTCATGAGGCCGTCAGGAGCGCCCCGTTTGTAGGGTTTGCCGGTCTCCCGTTTTGTGAAGGAAGTGATGAGCAAGTCACTTGCCTGCGGTAGAGTGGAGGCCCATAAGGAAGGTGCGTAGGGCGCAGGCACCTCACGCACTTTGTACTGGAGATGGGAGTCATTACAATGCTTCTTTGCTTCTTTTAAATCCTCGTCCAGCTTTCTTCGCAGCGCTGATATCCTCTTAGCGTTGTTCGTGTACTGCACGATGTGCTTGCTCAGCTCAGTGCGGAAGCAAGACATCAAACCTTCTATCATGCTACGCTCTTCGGCCACTACACGCGCTCGCTCAGTCCGCTCTAGGTCGACAACCTCTATGGACCTCCTGTTGAAGGTGACACGCACGTCTTCATTGAATTTTGCTTTGAGGCAGGACGTTTCTGTTGCTCTTGCGAGTAGCCTCGACTCGTGCATCTGGTAGGCGGCGATCGTCTCCCGTTGTGTGCCCTCATCCGCAACCATCGCCTCCGACATCAGGTAGTGATCGTTGAGAGCCAGTACTAGCCGCATGCCCTTTTGCTCTCTCAAGTGCGTCACAATTGTGTCGCCTGCTGCCATCTGCTTTTCGTGGAAAATACCACTTTTGTCCGAGAATCTAAATTCCAAATTTGGCACCGCCCACCCCAACCCTGTCTCAATCAACTCCACCGCCTTCTCCCAGCACCCCAACACAGTTAACCCCTTAACCGCACTCAGTTGCAGCTGCGTCTCCGGCTTCCCTCTCTCGTACAGCACTACATCGATGTTTATCAGCACCGTTGTGCTTGGCTTCTTCTTCTTCTCCACTACCATGATTTCTTTTTATTTCTACCTTTGCTGCCTCAGAGATAGCGTACACAAATAAGGGGAACGACAAAAAGGAATTGAAAAGGAAACGAAACACTAACATAGCACGCCGTCAGAATCGGAATGATGGAAACAAAGCAAGTGGTCAGGTACTGTATTCAGAGGTCAGTACATAAGGGCCACTTTGCTCGAATTGAAATATGGTATTACACCTTAGAGCAAGGGGACGGCAGCAGAGGGGACATCTGGTTCGGTGCGCTTGGACGTCAGCCACGCCGATACTACAATAATTGTCTTGAAGATCCAGGGGTCGGTGTCTTCTTTTAGCTTCGAGGACGATGGTTCGCAGCAGCCACGCTCCACAACCTTCGCAGCAGTGACGGGGAAGCAGGCGGCAACGGTGATGACGGTGGTCTTCCACCAGAAGGAACTCGAGCTCACATAATCACTGTCGAGCTCTTCTAAGAAGAAGAAGGATATCGCGTACACGAAGAAACTGAAAAGCTCGGCGGCCACGAAGAGCCACGTGATCTTGTGCATCTCGAACCACACGGTGATGAGCTCTGTCATGATGAGCGCAGTGAAGGTGATTGTCACAATGCGCAGGAACTGCGACTCGAAGAAGTACATCGCCAGCAACATAATGACCCCGCCTTGGTACACTGCCTTGAACACCCACTGCAAGAACGTCCGTAGGTTCAAAGCACGCGACTTGTGCAGCTCTTTGTACAACTCTGGGAACTCCATAACAGCTTCCTCGGTGGCATCCTCATCAAGCACCATTGCGAACACAGGCACCATTGTGTACACAGTGCTGTATCCCACAAGAAGCCACCCTGTGTAGATAGGCACAGACATGAAGTAGAAGAGGGCTGAGAACACCGCTTGGATGAAGGATATAATAAGACCCCTGTGGATAACGAACTGGCTGAGCCTCGCTGACCGTTTGTAAGAATTCCTTCCGTGCCACGTGATAAGCCTCAAGCAGTGGCAGAATTTTGTAAGCGAGTAGTCAGCTGCAAGGCTGGCGTGTTTTCCCTCTTTGCCCTCGATACCCAAACCTACATGGGCTGCAAGAATCATGCTCACGTCGTTGCCACCATCACCAATAGACGCAGTGCGCAGATTTCCCTTTATGTTCTTCTTCATAATCTCCACGATGTCCGCCTTCTGCGTTGGACTGCACCTCGCCACTACCACCGACGCCGCTTTGCCTGATGCCTCAACGAACTCCACCTCACAGAGGATGAGCTTCTCGAGGGACTTGCCGTCAATGACCATTGTGACGCCGCCCATCCTGCTCCCGCTCGACACATATCTTTCGAATGAGCTCAAGAAGTCGAGCGCCAGTTCTTCGGTTGTGACGATCTTCCCAGGGCGCCACCCATCCCTCCCGTCCTCGCGTTCCCACAGTGACTCGTACCTGTCGCCTACGCAATCGAAAGGGAAGATCCCACCGTCCTTTGCAACAAGCCTCGTACTCCTAGCGATGCATGTAGCCGTCTCCACCTTGTCGCCTGTTAACATCCACACCCTAATCCCCGCCTTCCTGAGGTGCTCCAAGGTCTTCGCAACATCGTCCTGTAACTTGTCCTCTACGCCCGTCATCCCGATGAGCTCCAAGTCTTCCTCGATCTGCAAGCGGATCTGCTCCACCTCTTTCTTAGGGTCCCTGGACTTCAGCGCTTGCTTGTGCAGTGCGCTAAAAGACTCGAACTCTTCATCTGAAATCTTCTTAGCACCGAAGACAAGCGTTCGCAGACCCTCGCGTGCAAGGTTAGTACATTCTTCCTCAAGCCAGAGAGAAGGCTTCACAATTTCAGCCATCTTTGTATCAGCGCCTTTCATGAAGAGGTGGATGGCCTTGGTCTCCATGTTCCTTACGATGATCCCCATGCGCCTGGACTCGGATGTAAAAGGGAACTCGATCAAGATGTCGTAGTTGATGCGCTTCTCTACCTTAACGTTGAGGCCCCCCATCTTCAGCTTGATCATGCTGTTGATGTCGATTTCCTCGTTGTACGGCTTGTTGTCTGCCTGCACGACGTACCACCCAATGTGCTCCTCGTTAGGATCCTCCGAGCCTACCAACTTGTAGCCGAAATTGTCCTTTTCCAGTTTCACTAAATCTGTCAATGTGGCGTGCTTGTGCCTGCTCCTTAAAGACATGCACCTACGGTCGCGGTACTCAAGGATGACACCAATGGACTCGCAGAACTTCACCAGAGCCACCTCATCAGGTGACGAAGCTTGGTACTCGCGAGTCCCACTGTCCGGATCAATAACAGGCGTTACATTGTGTGCCACCGCGAGAGCAGTGACTGCACTGATCAGGTCGTCCATCTGCTTAGAAGAAGCAGCCCTAGTGAAGTCGTAGTCTGTCTCCTCCCTTGGAAGGCTGCCGCTTGACGAGTTCGGACTGACAGTACTCTGACTGAAACTGGCGTCGATTGTCGTCTCCATATCTTCCTTGTCCGTGTGTAGCCATCCTTTAGGAACGTCAGACCCTGTGAAGAGCTTCCTGAACACCATCTCGTTTTTCGTGAGCGTCCCTGTTTTGTCAGAAAACAAGTACCCAATCCTCCCCAGCTCTTCGGGCAGGTTACTGTTTCTCACCATGACACCCTGCATTTGGTCATCTCGCATAATGAAGAAGGAGTACACGGCCTTCCCCATGTCGAGATTCACACGGAGAGAGATAGGGATAATGGAAGAGAACAGCAGGACATAGCGAAAAAATGAAATATACCACTCCCCAGCAAAACGCTGGAAGGCAACCATCACGAGGGCCAGAAAGAGAGTGATCACGAAGAGCAGTTTAGAAAGAAAGTTCAGTTCTAGATCGATGAGGCCTGCCTTGGTACTGGGTTGGTTGGCGTTCATGGCTGATCTAGTTTCTTTCCCGGTGTAGATCACACACACCAATGCGGTCCCCGTCGCCAGCACGCAGTTTGCCCACAGTGTGTTTTCCAGAGAGAGGGGGTCTGCATCCTCGTGAGACTCGCCCTCGTGCAGCACCTTGCCTACGAACTCGTAGATGTATTCGTGTGGTTCCTGTGCCCAAAGCTTGATACTGCCGTTCACGATAACCTCGTCCTTCATGGACTGCGTGGCGGTGACTGGGATACGGAGCTTCCAGTCGGTCTCGCCGTCCAGCTGGTCCGTTCGAACAAAAGACCCATCTTTTTCTGATGTCTTCAGCAGAATGCAATCCGAAGGCACTCTCGTGTTAGGCTTGAGTCGCAGCACCATCCCCACAGTGATGTCCTTGCTCGCAATGCGTCCCCACTTCCCCTTGCCAAGGTACGCTTCGTACTTCTCTCCGTTCGCTTCATTATCCCGCATGAATCTCTGGAAGTCATCGTAAGCTTCTTTGAGCAACGCGATGGCAACGACGAAAACGAGTGGCGCGATGTAGGTGAACAAGAAGCCGACCTGTGTGTGTGTGTGTGTGCGTGCGTGTGTGTACAAATGTTAGCAATATACCTGAAGAGGGGGGTAAAACTGCGATAAAGCCACCAGCAGGAAATACATGTTGAAGAAGTAACGGAACTGCTCATAGAGCGAGAGCGGAAGGAAGCTGAACACAGAGAATTTCTGATTGCGAACAACGTTCGCAGGGAAGCTGCGTGTGGGGTGCTAGTGTGTTCGATGGCATACCATCCTGCTTCCGTTCTGACACCGATATCGACCGTGCGCTCTTGCGGCACGTCGGGCTTCAAGACTTTCAAAGCGACGAGCAAGTTGCGTAATTTTGAGAGAAGCAGAGCACCAGTGGATAGCTTGTCTGGCTTGAAAGTAGAATTCGACAGCAGCTCATCACGGTGGCTAACAAGCTCATGGGCGGATTGAACCTCAGCCGCATAGTCCGTTGGGCTGGGCTCACTGCTGTCCATTGTGTATCCTGTGTGCGTTGCTTTGTCGGCATTCCATTTAAAAAGCGGGACGGATACAACGCGGTGCAACAATACCGCGCACTACACTATGCCTTCACAGACAATCAAAAAAGATCCCATAGGAAGGTGGAGCAGGTCTGGCACCTGTTCACTACTACTACTGCTATGACGTCCGTTGTGATTCGACCCTGAAACAATGTCTGCATTCGACACCTGGTTGTGAATGCCACTGAAGAGACGGGTTTCATTTCGATTCTTGTTTTGTTTGAGGGTGCACCTCACGTAAGCAAAGCTACTCTTCGTTCTTTCGTTTGATGATGCTGCCGGCCTCCTGGAAAGCCACCAGCCAATCATCCTTCTCTTCTGTTGAGCCGGCAATGAAGTTGTAGACTCGGTCAAGCCTCTTGCCGCCGATAGCGAACCAGTCCTGTAGGTGATGATGAGCTGTGTTGAATGACTGTATACCTGTCCTTTCTTAACATCACTGACAACGATAGACTGCCTGAGGTCAAGGACACCAAGAGGCTTGGGCTTGTTTGGGTGGAAGTAATACAGTGCGGTACCGTACAAGGCAAAACGGCGAAGTTTGTAAAGCCCCACCACGTCAGCACCTTGCTTCTTCACGATGCCTTCGTGGTCAGGCATTGTTGAGGGTGGGTTCGTAGGGGGGGCATCCTTCAGCCCCTCTGCCGCGTCGTTGGCTTCCTTGATGTCCCCAGTTCTTATCCTGATGTCTTGGTACTCGACACTGTGTTCCGTCTCCCCGTCCTCCACCATCTTCACGTCAAATGTCTCATCGTCGTTGAGTGCCACCACGATCCCCCGCTCCCACTCCCTGTCGAAGCACACATCTACAGGGGCGTATAACCAGATCTTCGCCTCTGGTCTTGTGTCGACTTCAATGTCAAACTGCATGATACCATCTTTTCTGATGTTCCCTAGCACGGTCAGAATGCCTGCTTTGTCCTTCACAAATTCGTTGTTCATTTTCATAAGGATGCAGTCCGTCGGCACCTTCGCCCTCGCGAAGGGATGGTCCTCAACAACGAGGTCGATAAACACCTTGTTCGAGATAGTGTGGAATTCCAGGCCAAGCGACTCTGTCGGCGAACTCAGATTGATTGTGTACTTTTCCAGCACGATGGGCTTGATCACTTTCTTCTTCTTCTCCGGTTTTTCCTCTTCTTCAGGTTCTGTCGCTTTCAGTAATTTGCGTGCTTCCTGTATTGAGTTTTGTGCTGTGCGCAGCATACCTCGACGTCGAAGCCCTTGCTCTTCAACACGCCGCCCACCTCGGGGACGCTCTTGTTGGGAAACTCGTCGAGGAGAGCCTTCAACGCTTTCCGTTGGTCATCTACCGAGACCTTCTTCGGTGCTGCCTCAGTCTTGGGAAGCTCCTTGTATCGGTGCGAGAAAGCAGAATGCATACCTTCCCAGGACGCAGGTCGTCCGACTCTACGTACTTGTCAGAGCTGCCCTTGTCGTAGGTAACGTCGTATGTGCCGTCCTCACGGACGCAGGTCACGCTTCCAGGCAGCCACTCGCCATTGTCTGGGTCAAGAACATCAACTCTGGCACCCAGCTGGTAGATTGTGCGGTGCTCTTGTACTTTTTCCTCTTTCTTCTCCTCTTTTACTTCAACCTTCACCTTCCTAACGTACAGCAACGCCGCACCGCTCAATCCCAAGCTGTCTGGTGTCCTTGACAACTGCACAACTGCACCTGGCGTGACGTCAGGAGCCTTCCCCCTTCCTTTGCACATTTCGTAGTCATCAAACGACGACAGCTTCAGCTCGCGTAATATGAGCGGCAAAACCGTCTCAAGCTTTTCGCTCCTCTTGCATTGCACGATGATGTTGTCGCTGAGCTTTGTCATTGACTTCCACTCCTCTCCGCATAGAAGCAGCTTCACAGTGTCCGAGAGCTTTTCCTTCTTCTTGTCTTCCTTCTCTTTGATATACAGCACTACTAGTCCTCCCTTGTCACCAATCTCCTTTGGAGTTTTTTGCAAAGATACCTTAGCTCCTGGTATCACATTAGGCGGCTTGCCCTTTCCCTTGTGGAAATCGTACTTCGAGAGCGAGTCCTCTTTCAACAGCTGGCGAATCCCAACTGAGCTGTCCTCCAACGGCTTCTCAGCTGGAACCTTTAAGATGAGGTTGTTGCTCAATTTCTCCTGGGCAGGCCATTTGTCACCGCATAAGACGAGCTTTAGCTCCGCCATCTCGTTTCCTGTAAGGTTTGGGTGGTGGGGATAGAAATGTAAGATGGGGGGGCAAGTTCTAATACTCTATTTCCAGGGTTGTCGGGTGTCCTTCCACCGTGAGACGGCTGTTCTGGGGTCACAGTCATCTGTGGGGCCATGTTCCAGTTCGTACTCAAACCTTTCTACGATGGAACCGAAGCTGGTGGGTGTTTGAGAGGCGGATGTAGTAGGGTTGGTCTTGCTGAGGTACGGCAGCCCGTCCCCCCGAGTGGGCTTGCTAGACAGCGACGACTTAAACTCTTCCTCCCTGCACTCCTGCTCCCTGTCTACTCGCTGCTGCCAGTACGATCTCCGCAATCCTGCCGCCAGTTCGTGATACGCCTTGTCCGAGGCAATAGGGTTCTCCGGCGTGTGCGGCTGCTCCTCAGGCGGCACGATGATACCCCGGTTCCACAAGTCATGTACGTTGCAAGCAAAGGGGGGCGAACATCCTTTGAAATGTTGCCTCAAAGACTTAGTAAGTTTATTTGCCTCCATCACTCGCTTGCTTTCCTCTTCTCGCTCAACCTCCGTCACATCACATGGCTCCCTGCGCCCTTGCTGCCAAGCACGGTGAATCTCAGCTTGCCGCAGTGTTTTAAGCTTTTGTATTTTTTTGTCCCGTTTGCGTTCCAGTTTCCTCTTTTTCTCTTCAGGTGACATGTTGCAGCTCGCTCGGCTTCCGCTGCCAAATACTGTACAAAGCAAGCTCTCTCGCATCTTAACTTCGCTTTGCACAATTACAGCCCGCCCCATGTCTTCTTCAGGTGCAAGCAGCTTTAAAATAGCATCGCCTCCTCCTTCCCTCACCTGCGCCTCTGGTGCAACAGACACAGGCTTTCCCCTTGCCTTCAGAGATGTCAGCAAGTTCTGCACATGACGTACACCATCAGAAGAAATGCTCTGCCTAGATATCTTCTTCCCGAGGCTGTGCAGCTGCTGCTCTGACGGCAGAGTCCCGACAATTGGCTCAGCAGGCGCAGCTGGTTGTGCTGGCTGAGCACGTACAGGAGGAGACGCCAGCGCAGGGGGGTCTACAATGCCCATCGGGGTGTAGCTAGGTGCAACACCAGGAGCTCGCAGGTCTACAGCGTGTTGCTGTGACTCACCGAATACAGGGCTGGATGCTGGACTGGGGTCAGGTACCCGGAAAGGGTTGGACGCAGGACTGGCGTTGGATGCCGGGCTTGGGTTAGATGCGAGGCTCGCGTGGGAACTAGGTGCTCGGCTGGGTTGGGATATGCGACCAGGGTCAGAGACGCGTGGTGACGGTGTTACTTGCCTCACTGGCGGCAGCGGGAGTTCCATGGATAGAATTGGATCTTGCACCTGCTGTGCTTCTTCCGTTTCTACCTCTAGAGCGGCCTTTCGCACAGGCTCTTGTGAGGCCTCAAGTTCAACCTTAGCACCATTATCCGTCCCCCCAGGGGATTGTACTACCCCCGGAGATGCTATGCTGGAGTCCACATTCAGAGTGTTGGTTGGTTCCCGCAAAGAGTTATGTGGGCTTTCACTCGCACCTGGTGGTGGTGGTGGTGGTGGTGGGGGCGACGAATCTGGTGTCTCTGGCTTCACGCCTCTCTGGGGTTCAGGCGTCACACTTTCTTGCTGCTCAGTCACAGCCACTGGAGACATGATGCCCGGAGGAGGGGAGGGGGGCTCGCTATCGGACACTGTGTGATGCGATACACCAGATGAGCATGAATCACTGTCAAAAGACCTAGGCTTCACCAAAGACGGTAGCTGTGTAGTGTCATAGACCGGCGGCGAAGTAGGTGGCTCGGGAGGGTCACTTGCTTCAAGCTGCCCCGACATCGTTCACCTGAGATATTAATTACAAGCAAAGTGACAACAGGCAACATCCTATCATTTGATATCCTAAAGTGTCGCAAGCCATTTAGTGATGCGCTGCAAGGCGGCCTCCGTGGATTCACCCCGAGGCCGCCATGCGAGGAGAGTTTTCATCACCTGTCGCGGTGTAGCAGGGAGAGGGTAATCGGGGGGGTGGAAAAGAGAAAGATCCACAGGGTCGGGTGTCGTAAGAAACGGTGCCCAGTAGAGAGATAGGGCGGAGGTAAGGTCAGGCAGCTCGGCTTGAGGGGTGACGCTCTCAGTAAAGAGCGACGTAACGTACGCCGCTAAGTAGGTTGATGCCGACGGGGGACGACCATCTTTAGTTGGTATGAAGGGGTTCGCGCCTAACTCGATTAAATGCTGTAGCGTAGGAGACCGCAACTCTAAAGCTAGACACATGGGGGTGCAGCCGAACCTGTCCGGTGTGTCTTTCAAATGCTCCATTGTGCGCAGTATGTCCACACTGCTGTTCATACTCACTGCCACATGCATCAGCGTCCAGTCATTCCCATACCTCAGGTCACGTAAATACTCCCTCGAAACCCCTGCCAAGGCTTCTTTGTTGCCCTCCTTCACGTACCTTCTCAGTTCGTCAACAGACACATCCCACAACCCATCCATTCGCTGCATGACAGGCTCTTCCACCTTCTTCGCCCTCTTAATGATTGCCTCGTGTATCTGGACCAACTGCTTAGTAAGCTCCTCGGTGTTCGCTATCTTGCTCTTGCAAATATCCAAGTCTGCCAACCCTGTTTCGATTTCTCCCTTGGCCCTTGCTGTCTCTTTCTCCACTGCAGCCAGGGCTGCCATCCTCCACGCACTTGTGCTCACAGCCGTGTGACTATAGCACAACAGCAGCAGCACCCACGGCAGGCATGTTAAGACCAGTGTCGCATGTCGCATTCCTAAGAAGTGTGGGCAGAGCAAGACGATGAGATGCTACAATAAACAAGGTACAGTACTAACTACAAACTACAAAGCCGGGCGACGCCTTGGTGGGCTAATGCTCTTTGAGAGCAGTTCTGGAGGGGGGTGCCTAGTGGTGCCTGTGGACATCCATGGAGGGCGGGAGTCTTGTGTAATCCACGGGGATGAGAAGGTAGGTGTTGCCAGCTGGGAACTGGACAACTGTTGTCTGCGTATAGATTGCGTGCGCAGGCGGTGCGCCATCCTAGCACAACCTACACCGTCTTGATGCTCGAAAGGAGGGCTGAAGGAGTAGGGACCCCTCTTTTGCGGTAAGCTTGCAACATTCAACGTGTCCTCAATGCCGCCATGCTCGCGATGCAGGACCACCTCGAAGCTGTCCGGGCATGTACGGAAGGCATCGACCACATGCCCAGAGTCGTCACGCACCTCTATGCCGTTCACGGCGATGAGCGTGTCGCCTTTGCGGATGCCGCACTCTCGCTCAACCTCAGTCACCTTGCGCCCCACGCATGTCACGCCTACCCTGCCGTCCTCAGCTCTGTGCACTACTACACGTCTCATCACATGAGGCTAACGTCTGTTGTGTGGTAGTTGACAGTGAAGTACGTATTTAAAGAAGGAAAACTGCACAAAAGTAAAGAATACGTAACTGAAAACAAAGAAGAAGAAGAGGGGGTGGGGGGTGGAAAGGCCACAGCCGGTGGATCTGCTGACGCGTGGTGCCATGCTGCGTGCTTCGAGAATGCGTAACCTGCGGCAATGAACACCGGGCACAACCAGGCAAGAAAGACCATCAGAGGGGAATACATAAGGGGGAGTGTTAGCAACGACTACCCCAGGAGAAAAACGAAAAAAACATAGCACTATTATCCCTGACGTCAGCAAGGCAGCCACACATCTCTATACGAAGAACACTAATCGAGAAGGAAGGAAAGGTGGAGGTACAACTCAAGCCTCAAACCCCTCTCTAGCTGTTTCTCCCCCCCCCCATTATTTCTTTCTTTCATTTCCCTCTTTCTTCTTGTGAAGTATTATTACTATTTTATTCCCTTTTCTCTTCTTCCCGCTAGTGCGCACAGCAAGCGCAGTTAAAAAAAAAAACGGTTCCTTTTTTTTTTTTCCCCCTTCCATTCCTTTTTTTAAATTTCTTTTGTTGGATTTCTTTTTTTTTTTTCTCTTTCATTCGGCAAGATATCCATCCTTGTCTGCTGGGTGCTTCCACTTGCAAGACCCGCGCAGGGATGGGGAGGAAAGGTGCCGGTGACCAAAAAAAAAAAAAAAAAAAAAAAAAAAAAAAAAATCACTCGATAGCGGAGAAAGTACTATTACTCGGTACAGAACACGGGCTCTGCTTACGCCATTCCAGTACAAAGGCAACGGTCACAACGCCCCCAGCCCAGCCCAGCCCATACCGCAAGAAAGTAAGCCTATGATGTACCACACCAGAAAAAGTCTTAAAGGAACTACAGACAAAGCGACCTAAACAGATATGAACGTAGGCAGGGCCGCTGGATTGCGTGCTCTTTCTCCTTTTCTCTTCTTTCTTTTTCCTGATAATAAAAAAGGAATAAAGCAGCAAAAACGCTACGCGGCAACGTGATTGGGGAATGGACGAGAGAGAGAGAGAGAGAGAGAGGGGGGGGGGTCGAACTAAGCTCGGCGTTAGATAAATTTCATTTCTTCTTTTCGAGATTCCATTTTTTTCTTCTTCTTTTTTTTGCTGACACATTAAATCAGGGTTTACATGCTTGAATCTGTGTATTAAAGTGGCTAGATATTCTTCCTTGCATACCTCCTCCCAGATGGAATCACGCAGCTGGGCCTCGCTTAGTTCCTGCGTGTCAAACTCCCAGTCGAACCTTCGTGGTGCCTCAGGCTCATCTTCAGGATCATGCATAGCTTCCAAATACGGGTGCCGAAGCAGAGCGTCGGCGCTCTCTCGCTTATCAGGGTTAAACTTCAGCATCTTCGACACGAAATCCAATGCAGCCTCATTCCCCTTCAACGACGGGACGATGTCGCCCATGGACTTCCCGTTCTTGTTCGGCAGCGCTTTGATGTACTTCGCCGCCTCGTCATGATGCAGGAAGTTCATATCCTCCTCGCTAGGCACGCCAAGGAAGTCGCAAATCATATTCAACATGTGAAGGTAGTCCTTTCCAGGGAACAGCGGTTTTCTGCTTAGCAATTCGGTGAAAATACACCCGGCAGACCTGGGTTTATAAAGTTCTACTTTTTCTTTTTTTTTATACGCCACACCATATGTCGATTGCCGGGGAGTAGTTCGTGCACATGAGGAGGAGCTCGGGCGGCCTATACCACCTTGTCACAACGTAGTCGGTAAAATCCTGTGAAGTGGTGGGGTGTGGGGTGTGGGGTGTGTGAAGGGGATTACCTGCATTTTGTCTTTGTTATTGAAGCCTCTCGACAGGCCGAAGTCGCAGATTTTAAGATCGCAGTTGATGTTGACGATGATGTTCGCTGGTTTGAGGTCCCTATGCATCACATTAGCACTGTGGAGGTATTTAAGCCCCCTCAGGATTTGGTAGATAAAGTACTGGTAATGTTCTTCGTTCATCTGCTGTTGGGACTGGATGACGTTGCTGAGGTCGGTGTCGAAGAGCTCCGTCACGAGGTAGATGTCTTTGAAACTGTCCCTTCCCTCTAGCGGCTCGAGGAGGTTCCGCAACGACAGCAGATTCTCTTGATCCAGAAAACGGAGCAGTTTGATCTCCCTGAGTATTCTCTTGCAGTCGCCAAGGTCTCGGAACACATTAGCACATTTTTTAATTGCAAGCTTTTGAGCCCCTTTACTTCCCTTGGCCTCCATATCTATCGCACCACACACGGTGCCGTAGGCCCCATACCCCACCACTCGTGTAAGGCTGTACCTCGTGTCCACATCGAAGTACTGCGTGCTTATCTTGTACCTTTTCTTCCCTCCCTCCAACTCTGTGGGGGTCCCGATCTTCAGTGTCGTCTTCACTCCCGCCTTGGCCATACTTTTCTAGCTTTCCTGTGAAGCGGTGATACGCGAGTGACGAATAAAAAGAAAGGGAAAAGAGAAAATCAACAAAGAACGGGTTCGCAAACCAAACGACAGGGAACAGAGGTGCTTCTTTTGACGGGCGACTCTTTAAGGAAGAACTTTTTAACTCCTTTCCTTTTTTTTCTTTTTCATTTTCTTTTTTATTTTTTTTCATCTACACTTATGATGAGTGGGGGGAGCAACATCTTTGCCACTTACCAAAATTCCTCTGTTCCTTTTTTTTTAAACCCTGTCGGTGCGTTGCAATGCTCATTTTTGTAAGGAGCCACTACTTCTGGAAGTGAAACGTACTAAGAAATTTATAACTAAAAGAAATTGGTACATGGGAAAAAGTGAATTTCTAACAACAGCATAGGCTGCGACTGGAGGATTAGGCTAGCTGTGCAGCACGGTTCCATCAAGGTGTGGTGCCTTCAGCATCGGAGAAGACCTCCGAAGGCTTCTGAGGGGAGGCAGAGGCAACGGACGTAGACATAGGGGGCAGCGAGGGCATCACTGAGATACCGAAGCCGTCAACCGATGCTATGGTAGACGAGGGTGTATGTGTGTGGCCCCTTAGAGAAGGCGGGCCACGGGGCTCAGGGGACGCAGTCTGCTCCTCCTCACTGTCGTCATGGTTCTCTTTTGGAACACGTGATGGTTCTGCTGTTTCTCCATCCTCCTCACATTCAGGTTCCGTCTCGAGCTTCTGAAGATCAGTCCCATCTGACTCGGTGACGGGTGCCTGCACTTCCTCATGCTGCTCACTAGAGCTGTCCTTTTCAACAGGTGCCGGTGCACTAATCATACGTCTGTCAACCACTTCCTGGTCCAGCAGGACCAAGGGGTTTGCCCGCTGCACATTATAATCGTTCACATTGGTGTACACCTCACGCTCTTCCTCTATGACAGGCTTCCTTGGAACTCTTTTTCCGAAATTCGTCAGATTCACAAGAGCTATCATTACTACGGCAAATATGAAAAGTACACAAACGGTACCTAGAACCACATAGAACATAGTTTTCGAGTCCTCTGCACTGTCCTTCTGTGGCTCCGGATCATTGGAGTCCACAGTGCTCGGTGCATCCACTATCTCGTACTTCGTCACTTCGTTCAGATCCCTTGTTGCCACCTCTACAGAGACCTGGCTTCTCAACTGCAGCATGGTAGTTGCACGCTGATACACGCCAAGCAGTGGGTCCAGCTCGAATCTAAAATCAAGAAAACCACTCTCGTTTGCGGACCTGAGCATCGCGTTGCTTCTTGGCTCGACGCAGCCCTTTGTCAACAGCTCTGTTTTGTTGCTGCTGCATGTCGGTTGGCACACTTCTGCAGGACACTGTAGAGTGACAGTATACCCCAAGCTCAACTTTTCAGCATTTATGACACTAGCCAGCATCCTGTGCACTTCGTTGGCATCAACACGTGTGTACCACAGCCTACCGACCTTGCTGTTCGTGTTCCCGCTGCACGTGTAGTAGCCACCTTCACCGGGACACGTCGGCTCAGGCTGCCTGCATGAATGGGTGCCGACACAAACAACTGGGAGTTTAGAATCTGCGTCACCCACGTAAAAAGGGCAGAGACAGCTCTCGCCAGTCGTCTGGTTATGGATGTAGGGGATAGGGGCCCCAGTTCTAGGTGCCTCAGTGTGTGGTGGTTGTGTAAATGCAGATCTTCCGTTGCAAGGACGGCAGCTCCCCACAAGCGCATCTGAGATAGTGCACTCTTTGCAAGCCTTGCAGAGACGGTTCACAGCACAGTACTCACTGATGCTATCACAGTCGTTATCAGACGAGCACATCTGGTGCAAGGAACTATCCGGGCATGACATGGCGCTGGTGCTGCATGAATCACATGCCACCTCAACCCCACGGGTCACGAACTTAGTGACGGTGTGCTTGCCTGAACCGCCTTTGCAGTAGTACCCGTTCCCCAAGAAGGCTTGGTTGGATAAGAAAACGGCATCGAGTTCTACACCGCAATTATCAGTGTAGAGAGCACCGCCGTTCCACACCGCGGAGTTGCGGGAGAAGGTCGTCCCAGTGAACGTGAGGAGAGACGACGACGCAGCAACTGCCCCACCGTTGTCGTCCGCACTGTTGTCGGCTAAGATCATGTTGTGGAGATTGAGGCTACCTTCATAGATGGTTATAGCGCCACCCGACCCTAGGTTAGCGCAGTTCTTCATTGTAAAGCCTCTGAAGGTGTATGTGCCGCTAGTCAAGTTCAAACCGCCTTTCGACATGCAGTCCAGGATAGGCTCTATCTGGACAAAAGAGGCAACAGGTCCAGTGTCGGCAAGGGAGGGAATATTTGAACTGCTGTATGGAGAAGCAGCTATCGTCAGGGTTCTGCTTGACACGGAAAGTGCCACGCCCTGAATGGGACTTGTGTCAGGGATGAAATATATCTTGCAAGGCATCCCGACGGAGCATGCTGCAAACGCGTCACCTAAAAGGCTCATAGGCCTTTCAAAGCTACCGTCACCACCACTGGCCGCGCTGCCTTGCATGTAAACAATTCGCGTACGAAGATTACTGTGCACATTGGCAATATCCGCCCCATCATAGTACTTGCAGAGATCTACTGGACTGGCCTCGCTCTTCCGTGCGCACCGGTAGACACTGCAGAATATTGTCACGTCGACAGATTCGTTCAACGGGAACTGCTGTGTGAACTCACTGAACTCATCAATGTCCAATAACCCGTTGTCATCGCTGTCAAACACAGACACCACATCCCGACACATCATTTCGTCGCTCGGGCCACTTATAACCGCCGCCTGTGCCATAACAGGCAGAAACAACCATGGAGCTAACATCATACAAAACCCCAACCTGCTGAATTGATGCAGAATGTGCGAAACAAACATGAAAGTACTCAATGTAGTCCGTGAACGATGGCTAGCCCCACCGCTCTTTAAACACAGAGGCAACAAAGTAAACAATGTCGTGGCAGCTAACCATACCGCTGTGTCCCTCGATAGTCCAGCCGATTGTTGGCAGCGCCTTGCGCCGCTTGCAAGTTTTCTTTTTGGGAGTGGTTTTTCGCTTGCTTTTCTTTTTCTTTTTGGCACTCTTTTCTCGATCAGCCAAAAAACACGCCATGGGGTCTTCATCATCCGACAGCTGCTCCACGAAGTACGCAGGGTCCTGCTCTACAGCAGTGGCGCTGAAGCCCTCGAGGCGAAGGACGTGTGCAACATCCGGAACAGGTAAATATCCTGTTATGAAACAGGATCGAAATAGCAACAACAGGCGCGCACGGGTGGTACCTAGCCTTGCAAATGCGACATAGTCATTGGAAGCCGCGCGGGTGCTGTAAATATTCAGCAAACTGCATAGCTTTTCTGTGTCCCCATTTCGTATCATATTCAGCACCAAAGGTAGCTTTTCGGACAGAGCGTTGTACAACAGCACCTCTCTGTAACTGTCCCACTCTAGCAAGGACCCCTTAGGGAGGAGCTTGCAGATGTCCATAACGACGCTCTCACCGCAGGTTGCAGCAATGTGTGCCACAAGAGTGGCCCAAGGCACTGTTCGCAGAAACCTCTTAATACTATCACGCACCATGGCCACCAGCACAGGGTCGTTGCTGCTGCTTGTGAGCAGAGATGCAAAATACTTCACAAAGGCCGCCCTGTCCACGTCAAGCACGTCCCCCGCCGGTAGCGAGGCAGCCCATTGTGACGACCTCAGCAGCTGTTTTAGTAATCTCTTTGCTGTTTTGTACGTATCTATCTCCAACTGCAGCGTGGGACGGTTTACCGTCAATACAGGGGGGTGGCCGCTGCTTCCAGACCGCCATTCCACCTGCTCCCACAACTCACACCGTTCAGCAAAGATGAAATCTCGAAGGGGTGCAGATCCCCGTGGAGCCACCACACCGTGGCCACCGTCGAACACCATGCTAGGGAACCAGGCCCGCACATGGTCATCGTCGTCGAAGACGCTCTCCCACTCGCTATTGTGGCACAGCACTCTCCCCAGTAGCTCCTTGCCATGCTCACACATGCACTCCAGCACACTCGACACAACGTTTGGGTCAAGCGCTCCCTCGCTGTGCATCACCTTGTGGAAGATGTCGGTTTGCAGGGACCCTTCAATGTGCACCTTGCTTATTCTGTCAACAAGCCACATCTCCGCCTCCTTCTTATTATCCAGAGTCACGCACTCACTCACAACGTCTTCCAACTCAACTAGATGTCCTTTCAAGGCCTGAAGCGCTTCATCGTCAGTGTCCTTCGTGCCCCCTCTATTCCTCAGCAGTAAGCCGACATCTGATGCCCATCCCATTAATCTGTATGAGCTTGGTGATAGAGAAGCTTTTGGTTGACTACTAAATACTCTAGTCAAATTGATTTAATTAAAGTGTAAATGTATCTGCAGCCCGCGTGGCTCGCAGAAGTTCCAAAGCCATCAACAGATGGCCCCGTCCATTGGGGTGCACGCCGTCCACGTAATTGTGCTCGGCACACCACCTGACTGCCGTGTCGACATCGGCAAGCAGTGCGTACTCCAGCGAGTGGAGGGTCTTCAGGCGCTTCACTGAAACACGTAGTCTGGCAAGTACCTCACCGTGCCAACTGTGCTCCGTGTGCGACAAGTACTTCTTTCCAATGGGAGGGATTAATGGCGTCAAAACGACAACAGCACGTATACCACCCTTGGTCCTGTGTACAGACCACTTCACGAACCATTCCATGTAAGAAACGAACTCGTTCAGACTCGTGTTCTCTACGTAATCGTTCGTCCCCATGGCAAATATCAGCACCTCAGGTCGCGTCTTTAAGCATAACTTCATCTGCACCACTGGGTCAGGGGTCATGAAATACTTCGGCTTTTTAACTGCACGAAAGTGTAGCTTCTTCAGCGAAAACCCACTCTTTGCAGCTATGCAAGGGACCGTCCAGTTGGCCTTCACACCTGTGACCTTTTCCAATTGTCCTCTGAAGATGGCATGCCACCTTTGCTCCTTTGTCACACCTACACCGTTTGCGATGGAGTCGCCCATTATCAGCGGGTGTGCCTTCAGAAGGAGGTTTATAAAATCTGATTTCCAGCTAAGGTCCTTCGACAGCACACCAAGTGCTTGCTTCATCTGCAACTCAGACGGGCACACTGTGCCCAAGGGTCTAATCGCCAATGGGTAGCTCTCTGAAAGGTTCTTCTTAAACTGAAGCACATCATCACTGATGGTGTCTGGGGTGTACAGCTTGTCAACGTTGATGTTCCGTGTGACGGATATTAAACACGTGGTGAAGCTGCTCCCAGCCACGACGTCTGCGTGGCCTTGGCTGGTGGCGGTCGTGATCGCAACGAAGGTTTCGTTTCCAATTGCATCTGACCCGTTCCTGCTTGACCAGTACGCCTCCTCCAGTAAATTCAGCCTGCACTCGCCCTCTCCTGCATTGCGTGCAGACGCAACAAGCAGTTTGAGCATTGTCTCCCGCAGAGTCCCACCCCAGTACCACACCTTGCGTGGGTCATAGGAGACTAGGGGTTTTGGACTTCCCAACAGCTCCGCCAGTGCTTCATCATACTCTTGGACACGAACAAGGGTTGCATTTGCCATCCCGCCCTCGTCATAATTCTCGTTGCTGCCTACCCCATCATCGTCTATGCGACTCTGGTTTAGCTTGTCTGTGCCTGCAGAGCTGTCAGTACTTGCACTTTGGCTGCCTGACTCATCACCTTGACTGCCTGACGTATCACCTTGACTACCTGAACCAGAAGTGTCGCCTTGACTGCCTGACACATCACCTTGACTACCTGAACCAGAAGTGTCACCTTGACTACCTGAACCAGAAGTGTCGCCTTGACTGCCTGACGTATCACCTTGACTGCTTGAATTCCGGCTGTCTGAATCTGAACTGTCCCCTTGGCTGCCTGACTTGCCACCGTCGGGTGCAGGGGCCGCTCTGCCTCTATCGTTATGTGTTTCAGAACCGTGGATCGTGAAGACTGGTGCTGTTTTCATATCGCCTTCCGCAGCAGAACCGGCACTGCTGCCTGCAGGTTCACCTTCTTCGATTGCAGAAGAACTGCTGCCACCGTCTGCTTTGGAGAAATCTGTGTCAACTGCACTACTGCTGCTGCCGTGAGACGCATCACCTCTGCTGTGAGTGTTGCTGTTGTGAGACGCACCACCGGCACTCTCGTGGTGGTCGTGGTGGTGGATGAGATCAAGATCCACCACCGTGCGATGAGGCTCATGGACAAGAGTGAGGTCGATGGCGTCCTCTGTGTCGCTGCTGTCGTTGATGTCCAGGCCTCGGGGGGAGCCGTGCGCGCCATGCAGGTGCTTCAGGAGACTAAGCACTGCATGAGGATACGAACTGCGAGGGGGCTCCGTGTTCTCCTTGTCCGGCTGAGAGATGTTCAAATAAGTAAACAGTACGACACAGCCGAACAACAACACTCGTCTGGACCACAGCATCTTTGGTACCTGTAGGCTTAGGCTGCCTTCACACTTCTACAATGTCTACAAGGAAAGCATTGGCGGTAAACGGGAAGGGTAAGGCCGCTGGCAGTGGGGAAAAGAAAACCATAACAGGGTTATTACGTGGTAGTGGTACCGCCATGTGGTACATCTCGGCCTGCAGGGGGTCGAAGGGTGAAAGAAAAAAGCCGGAAAAAAAAAAAGGAAAAAAAAAATATTTAAATCACCAATGAAAAATGACTTTCGCTTATTAAGAAAAAAACCCGGGGGGGGGGGGGGGGGGGGGAGTAAAGAAAAAAAGAAATATTGGGTGGGACATATGAATAAAAGAAAAAGTGGGTGGGGGGAAAAACACTCAAAAGAAAAAAAAGAAAATGACTGGCGGTGCACTTTCAATCATGGGAACGCCCCCTTCTAGAGACGGTGGAGTGGAAAGAGAAAATGGCACGGTTTTTCCCCTCTTTTCCTTATCTTTTTTTTTTTTCCTTCGAAGTCAAAAAAAATTTTACAGTGGATGTTCTTTTTTTTTTTTTTTTTTCCCTTCTTTTTTAAATTCTTAACGGAACTGGGTGTTCCTGGTGATCATGCCGGACTTCTCTCGAACAGTCGCCTGTGATAATTCTTTATTTTCTTTTTTTTTTTTTTTTTTTTTTTTCATACCGATTGTGCCAAGAAGAAGGCGGCGACAGTGCTCAAAAGGAGGGTCGCATGATGAGCGTTTGTGGCCCGGGTCACCTTAAGGTTGAACAGACGGAAGGCAACGGGGTAGAAGGGAGCGAAAGGCCCCAGGAAAAACAGACAAGTGTTGACACCGAACATATTTTCTTTTTCTTTTTTCTCAACTTCCTACCTGTGCGAGTATAGAGAATGCTGATATGCTGTGATCCCAAAGTGGAACTGGAAGAAAGAAGTAACTAGAAAAAGAAAAAAAAAAAAAAAAAACAAGGCAAGTGGGCTCTATGACAAAACAATTTTAAAACCGATCCCCTCCCTCTGTCCCGCCAAAAAAAAAAAAAAAATGAACCCACAAAACACAGCCCCACAATAAAAAAAAATATATTTATATAAGACGTAGAAGGCCAGTTGTTGCTGACGCCCTGCACAAGCACTGTCTACTTGATTACAGATTACAAAAAAAAAAAAAAATTGGGTGAGAGATGAAACAAAAACAAAAAGCAAACAGCTCTCTCCCCCTCCCCCTTTTTTCCCCCCTTCTCTTTTTCTTCTGTAAAACATAAGTAGCTAGTGAAAAAATAAATATTCTTTTTTTTCTTCTTTCTAGGACATCCAGCAGGACATGCGTCCGTCTCGCATCTAGCTTACTTTTCCCGTTCATGTTTTTCTGCTCAATCGTAAAAGCTCTCTTAAGCAGCTGCAGTTTCACCTAAAGAAATAAACATACGGGGGGAGGCCAGGCTCGATTTTATCTTTTAAGAAAAAAAGTGGGGGGGGACCACGCGCTGTTAAGGGTCCAAGAGGGTCCATCCCTTATGTCTCTCGAGCCACAGGATGCAGGACACAGTTGGTAAAGGAAAAGAAAAGAAAAGAAAAGAAAAAGAAATGTCGGCCTCAGGAATCCATGAACTCTTAACTTCTTTTATTTTCTTTTTTTTTTTTTGATCACACGGAAAGGGGGAAAAGGAGGTGGGGGGAGGGGACAATAAGAACACAACCCTTGACATTCTTCTTATTTTCATTATTTCTTTTTTTTATTTCTTCGCACTTTACCGACCTTGAAACACATAAGGTAAAAACTGATTTAGGAAACATTTCCCTCTTTTCTTTTTTTTTTTTTCTTTATTTATTTATTTGGATACAACGGGTGTACAAAAGGATAATGCTTTGTAGCGTACTACATCGCAAGAGATGGGCATAGAGGATTAAGGGAGAAATGACATGGCAAAAAAAAAAAAATCACAATGATGGAGTACCCATCAATAAAAGATAAAAAAAAAAGAAAAAAAAAACAGGAGGAAAATTGTTTCCCCATCCAACATTTAAAAAAAAAGGAGGGGGTTTTTTCGGGGGGGGGGGGGTGGAGCAGGAGGTCCTACTACACAACCAGCCAACCAGCCTTGGAGTAAACAACAAAGTCCCCATAGCACACACGTGTCAAAAGATAGGCCGAGAACCCGGTTTTGTTGCCTCTTTCAGTTTCGGGTGTTGTGTTTTTACCCCGCAAAATGCCGTGACAAGAGATATGACTGGCAGATACTTGCGATTCCTGTTGCTGATACCGGGTTCTTATTTGTCTCAAATAAAAAACAAAAAAAAAAAAACATAAATAACATTAGGGGTGGTATTGATATGAGGTGTGTGCTATGCTTTTCTTCTTTTTTAAAACCCAGGGATTCGCTCAGATGACTAGCCAAATCTGCACCTTTGGCGTGTTACCCTTTAGGCTTTTTATTCCTTTCGTCTTACGCAGCAATGCAATGAAGCACAACCTGCCGGGGGGGGGCATTTAAAAAAAGAAAAAGAAATATAAAAAAAATGCGCGCTAAAAGTTGCTTTGATGAAAAAAACCTTTTCGTCACGATTAGTATAGAATCTTTTTCCCACCTGAAATCATAGAACTATTCTTTTTTGGGGTTTTCTTTTTTTTTTTTTTTTTTTTTTTTTCTTCCTCTTTTTTTTTTAGTTTTTCTTTTTCTTCCTTTCTTCCTTTCCCCCATTTTGATTTTCTTTTAAAACCTCACTGGACGCGCTACAGCAATAAAAAAAAAAAAAAAAAAAAAAAAAGAGACATTTAAGGGTACCTGCGGTATGTGACAGGACGCCTGAAAAAAACTGCAAATGGGAAGAAGGGAGGGAGCGATGGGGAAAAAAAGGAGGGGGGGGGGGAAGAACAAAGCTGTAGAAAATTAAGAAAACACAATTTAAAAAAAAAATAAAAACTTGCCAGAAATAGCTTAAAACCGGGTGGGCCCGCTACTTCTTTCTTTTTTTCATTATGTCTTTGGTTTTTCTTTTTTTTTATTTCTCCGTTAATCTTCTTTTTCCTTTTTTTCTTTTTTGCAAAAACGAGTCTTTGACTTGTCTAAACAACAGGGGTTGTCGCACGACCAACCCAGCACGTACAAACAACAGCCAGTTCCACTTTTTTTTTCTCCCTCTTTCTCCCACATAAGGGGCTAAGGGGAAACACAAAACACGCGGTGTCTTGTCCTTAACCACACATGCCTTGAAAACACACTCCTTTCCCAGTTTTCTTTTCCCTTTTTGCCCTCTCTCTCTTTTTTTTTCCCCCTCGTTTACAGTCACGGGAATTTAAAAAAAAAAAAAAACATTCTTCTTACTTTAATGCGTGGGCTCAGTAAATACGTATTGCGCAGCTTGTTTGAAGAAAAAAAGAGGAGGGAAGGAAATAAGTATAAATCAGAGAAAGAAAATCTTCGAGAAAATAATAGGGGGGGGGGGGAGATACAACTACTGGACCATGTAAGGAGGCAATTGGTCCTGCTGCCCCTATATAAAAAAAAAGAAGAAAAAGAAATCCATGTCAAGGAATAAGTTTTGTTGTTGTTGTTGTTGTGGGTGTTCAGGTGAAAATAGCATTCCCAGTGGTGCTGTTGTTCATTCGTTTCTTTTTTTTCTTCTTTCTTTTTTTTCTTTTTTTAGTAAACTGATCGGAGTTTGTAGCTTTCGAATCCCTTGTGACCGCTAGCAACAAGGCTCGGGTCTGAGTTTTTTTTTTCCCCCTCTTTTTTTTTTCCCCCTCCCAAAATAAAGGCATACCACCAGGGTCGAGGGTTGGTGAAGAGTAAGGGGACGAAGGGATGACTGTGGGGGCGACCTCGAGCATGCTCGGACCATCGGAAAGCCTGGACTTCGACTTTTCGACAAGGAGCTCAAAGGAGAGGGAGTCGATGGCTTCAATGAAGTTCTCAATAATGGTGATGACATCAGCTGCGTACTTTGACCGCTGCCCCTTCTTGCCCAGCTGCCCTACCCACTCTAGTGCACTGTCCCGCGAGACCTGGACTATGTGGATGTACTCCAGCCGCACCTCCTCGACATCGTAGTTTGTGGGCACTCTTGCCAGGCTCGACTTGCATATCTGGATCACCATCAGTATCTTTGCATCCAGTTCATTAAGCACTGTCCCGTCTTCCTCGGTCGCCTCTTCCAAGTCTGCCAGGAAGTCGTCTCTTGAGAACAGAAGCTCTTCCCAAAACCCCCCGTACTTCCTGTACTGTTTCCCCAGGTTGTAGTCCAGCACCTTGAATAGCCTCGACATGGTGCGGTTCTCCTGCACCTCAGTGCATGAGCCCTTCATCCACCCGTTCTTCTGGCACCACAGATTGTTTGCCTGTATCAGTGCGTCCTTGGGAGCTTCCATGCAGAGGTTTTCGTATAGAAACCGTGAGATGGAATGCTCCTTGTCGAGGAACTTCTTCAGCGCGGTGTCGTCGTTCTGCAGCAACCCTTCCTTCCTGCACCCGAACCCGAACTCCATGGGGCCCTCCTGGTGAAACAAGTTTGGATCGGCCTTCCCGAGGATCACTTCCTCCCAGCGCTTCCGCTGCCTCATCGACAGCCTGCTCGCAAAATCTTGAGCGAAGTCCCTCAGCAGCGTGCCCTGCTTCGTAGGGAGCTCATCTAGCACCTCATTAAACGACTCCTGACACATCAAAGACCCGCACAGCACAGCACGGCAAGAGGGCAGCAGCAAACAAAGCGCAACCTGCGGTCGCATGCATGCCATGTCGCTCTCGTCCTTTATGTCTATCTTAAAATTGTCCATCTCCTCTATGCTCCTGATGCTTTCCTCCAAGAACAACTCCTCGCTCCTGTCATCTCTCTTTTTCTCTTCCCTTTTATTCTCCTCCGTCTTCTGCACCTCCTTATCTGCCTCCGGGAGGAACAACTGCGACGACTCTCTCTTGACATTCAGCGGGCTCTTGTCGGGCTCTCGCGACGGCATCCGCTTCACGCTGCTCTGCTTGGGAAGGGTCGCATCGTTGTTCTTGGGAGGGCTTTGTGCTGAGTTGCAGCAGCCCATATCTGATAGCAAGCTCCTGTGGTTGACTGACGTATAAATGTAAAGAGTAGGTCGAAAAAACAGACAAATAAACAAAGACAAACAGTGGGGAGGGAGACAACAACCAACTTTAAAACACATTGTACAACATAGCTGGCTTACATGTAAGTTAGGGGGGACGGGGGGCCGTTCTGGGTGGGGGAATACGAAGCGACGTAGGTGGGCTTCGGAGGAGACACTGCACGCACAGCGTCGATCCGGTGGTGGGCCTCGCCGTGGATCTGTCGCATCCTGTGGCTCCATGCCTCGTTGGAGGCCACCTGCGAGGCAAGGAAGGTGTTGTCGATATTCGAGTGCGCAGCGTGCGTCTCTGCCTTCAGCTGCAGCTCCGGGTCCCTGATCCTCGCCCTAAAGAAGTCGGGACGCTCGGCAAGCCCACCCTCTGCCTCCCTCCTGTACGAGAGCTGCCCTGCAGGCCCGCTGTACGGAACAGTCGTCATTCTTGTTGTAATATTAATACTGTGGTGGTGTGCACAGCGTACTCAAAAAAACAAAGACTAAAACTATACAGCTCGTGTCACAAGGACGACAACAAGCAGCACTATGAGGACATAACGGAACTGCGCAAAGCCCAGAGACGACGTCTTCAGAGGCATCGCGATATCAGGAGTCGTGAAGCTAGGCATCCAAGTAGTGCGTGGGTCAGGGATAGGGTCTGTATCCTGGGTGTGGCGCAGTGGCGCTCCAAGAGTGGCTCTTATCTGCTCGTCACGCTTGAACCCCCACTCGGGTCCCCCGATGCCAGAGGGGTCCGCAGAGGCAAGCTTCAAGAGCAGCATATGCTGCGCATCCTCCCTACACTGACGGCTGACGTTATTAATGAGCTGTAATCCTGAGAATAGTTCCGGCAGCAGAAGCGAGTAGGCAAACCCGGACCCTCCACGCCGTGTTACGTTCTCCATCTCCATTGCGTGCTCCACCTCTTCCAGGAGGTACGAGTAGTCGTCGTAGAGCCTTTCCAACAGCAGCTTCGACAACTCCACACGTTCCAGTTCCCTCAATCTAGGGTTGCCCTGCAGCAGTGCAATCTCATGGTGCAGCACACTGGCCTGCGAAGACACACCGTACCAAGAAACAAACAGCACGGTCACCAACACAGCGTAAGCAACACCCCCCAACACGGCTAAGGGGACAGCACCCATAAGCTGTCCCACGAGATCAATAGCTCCACTTAGCATGTCATCTTTTTTCTTTTTCTCCTTCTTGCGCTCCTTCTTCGAGTACACGCTGTGTGCATTACATGGTGCGTGCAGCATACCTTTCATGCCGACTGCTACGGCCCTCAATCGCCATCAGCAAGGAGTGCCTTTGGTATGGTAAACGGCGGAGTCTTTTAGTTACTAATGAATACTAACGTAAAGCAAAGGAACACTACTGCGGGGACAGGTGGGCATCAGCCCTTCCACTGTGCCCCTTGCATCTTGCGGTCGCGCTTCTGGAGATCGATAAGCGGCGTGGGTTCGCGGAACTCGTCTGTTGTGCTGGGCAGTGTTGTGTGGCATACCTGGCTGCTCGATGCTTGGCTGTCGGGATGCAAGCGCTTCGGAGCACTCTAGTGACAGGCGGTTGAGCTCACCACGCTTTTGGTCGGACGTGTGGAAGGGCAGCACCGTGGGCTGCGGGAGCTGTCTGATGCTTGACAGACCTGAGGTCTGCACAATCACGTCAGGCTGGAAGGAGGGCAATGTGGCCTTGTCGGTGCTACACCACTTCCGCGTGTACTGGTTCTTCGCATTGTGGTACACCAAATGATAGTCTGCACCGCACTTAGCAGCGTGCTCCTTCAAATCGACACCCGACACCACACCCAGCGGGTTCCTCGTTCCCTTGTAGTCGTTTATGGCTCTCCCAGTCACAGTGCTCCTCCCGTGAGGTATGGTGTACTTTAAATGTCTCCTCCCCTCCAAGCAGTTGACAAACAGCCTGTCCAGCCCGATGGTTTGCGACACGTGCATCCACTTCTCACCCCACTCCCGGAGCCCTTCACTGCTATCGCCCACCTCAACACCTATGTCCACTCCTACGATCTCGGGGATATGTGTGTTGCCCTCAACACCACTGAACCCTTTCACTCCTTTTTCATCTTCTATGATATTGAGCTCAGGTCTGCACACCGTGGGGAGGTGGTACAGTTCTGTTGATATTGCTGCGTACTTGGGGGAGTCTGTGATGGTGAGCATTGGGTACAACCGCGAGGCAGGGATGTTCTCAAGGACGTAGGGGGAAAGGTAAGGGTGCCTCTTGAAAGGCACGTTCATCCTGTGATAGGTGGCTATGTTGCAGAACTGGACTTCACTGTAGGGTCCCACAGTGCTGTCTTCCCATTTGCTCACTGTGACAACAATCGGAGTGAGGTCTCCAAACAGCAAGTCGTCGCCAACCTCGGCGTCTCCCTGCCACTCCTTCTCTGTCACACCCATGGGGAACAGAGCCTGACCCTCCAGCCTCATCAGGCTTTTCACGTCCTTGAACGCACCCATCCCACACATCATAAGGCTCCTTCCCCCTTCGCTCCTGAACGGTATCTTCACATTACCTATGCTGCATGCCTTCTCTGCTGCCACGGGGTACAACTTCGACAGCCTCTTCATATTACCCTATGTGCAGTTCATAGATGGGAGTCTTAAACTAATAAAACGACTCGATCCCCACTACCTACCTACCTACCTACCTACCTACCCTGCGATTAACACTATACACGAACCTCCGACATGGGTTCTTGTGTGGTGTCTGGGGTTCCTTCTTTGTCTTTGTCTTTGTCTTTGTCCCTGTCTTGTGCAGTTCTCCTCCGTGTGCTGAAATCTCCGCAGGTGGGATAGTATATCCCCTTTCCTGCTGTGGCTATCGTGTCACGTGGGCCGCCGAACTGCATTACGAGAGAAGCTTGCGAGCAGATGAGTCTCTCGATGAAGTTGCACCCGTTAGGCGTGTTTTGCATCAAGATACCGTCTGCCGTTTGCAAGCTTTCTAAGAGGCGGTGCTGGTCGCCGCAAATGGAGGTTGCAGGTGACATACGGGAGACGACCCACCGCATGGCGTCCTCGAGGAACATGGTCTCCTCCTTGGTGCCGAGCGTGGCGGTGTCGTCACCATCACGAACAACATATACCTGCCTGTTGACAGAGGCGGCTGTCTTGTCGACCATCTTGACCATGCTTTGGTAGCAGCGCACCATGAACTCAGATTGCGGAGCGTCCTGCCCAAAGGAGATCCATGTTACGTTGTGGGCGGCGATGGCATCGCTCAACAGAAGCCCAGGCGACATGCGGACGCACATGTATTCCCCGTCTTTGAATAGCTGGCTGCGAAACCGCGTAGCGATCTTTGCAAAAACGTTTTTCAAGCTGTCGTCAAAGGTGGTCGGCTGCGGCGTCGGGGCTAGCAGCTGCTTGGCGTCCACGTTCTGTATGTGGTCATTGATTGCTTGATCAAATGTCCGAGCGTGTACTTCCTGAAGCCGTCGAAGCTCTCGCTCATGCCTGCTGCTCACCGTGTTCTTGTGATACAGAAAACCCACTACGCAGAGCAGTATCAGCACTGCGTAGATCCGCCTGGTCTTATTGGGGTCGCTTTCCTCGGCGGTTGTTTCTTTGTCAGGCATGTTTGTTATGTGTATGGTGGCCTTGTGAACATTCTCTCTTTTGAATGAGTAGTGCTTTCCCAGCATGTCATCCAGAGACACTACCAATCGCCCTGTGGCATCTATCTCTAGCAACGTTCCTTCGAGGCCGTTCATCCCGCTCTGCTTCAGCCCTTCCACTACGACACGATCGCCTATCTTTGCATCCCCTGCCATTGTTTTTTTTTTTTCTTTTTCTTCCTCTTTCTTTCCCCCCCCCCCCCCTTCCTGGGTTTCTCTTTTTCTCGCTTTTTTGTAGGTCAAATAGCCGCCTCTTCCCCTAAAAAAAGAAATTGGATGTAGTAATAATATAAATCGTAGTGCCATTGCAACCGGATGAACAGGCAGGGAGAGCAAAGCCGAGGGGAGAAGAGGGACATATGGTCAAAAAAAAAAAGAAAGAGGGGGGAAAGCTGCAGGTTTTTCTTTTTTCTTTTCGTTTTTCGTTCCTGATCTTTACCTACAACCGAATGTACGCGGGTTACTTAAGAAAGGAGGAGGGGGGGGGTGTTTTTTCCCCCCTTTTTCTTTTTTTTTCCCCCTCCCCCTTGTTTTTTTTTCTCCCACCCTCCCTCTTTTCTTTAGTCGGAACTACACGCACTGCCGTCCCCCCTCCTTCGTCCCCCTTGACTAGAAAAAAAAAAATAATAAGCACCATAAGAAGAGAGCCTTTGGAAAGAGAAAAAAAACAAAAATAAATAGAGAAAGAGGACCTAAGTTTGGGTATGAATAAAAAAAGGGGGGCGGGGGGAAACTCGTTTCTCCATCGTTGTACCTTTACTACTTTTCGGTGCCGAATGCTGGAAAGAGGAAAAAGGGTTCACGTTGGCTATGGTGGAAGAAAAAAAAAAGAAGAAAACTCTTTGGATAGTATTCCAAAAATAACCGATCACCGCATGGTTTTGAGGAACCCGACCCGAGAAGTTTTAGATTAGATACGATTTTCAATCTTAGTTGGGCTACAGGTGTGTCTACCAATACTGAAAGCTGGTGATTAAAAACTGGATCGCGATTGATTCGGAAAACAATCTTCAAAAAAAAAAAGGAGGGGGAAAAACCCATTGGCGATCGGTTACTACTGGATACCATGTCTTTCTTTTTTTTATTCGGAATAAAAAAGAAGTGCAGAATATAAAAAAAAAATATAAAAAAAAATAAAAAGGAAATAATGAAAGAGGGACTGACAAGAGAAGGAGTAAAAGGAAACAAGATCACGGAAACAAAACAAAAAGAACGAAGAGGATGTATGAGTATCCTCCCTTGATTATTATTATTTTTAAAAAAAAAATCTTTTGTCTCTCTACTGTTAAAGAAACGAGAGCAACAAAGAAAAGAATATCCCTTTTTCAATTTTTCTTTTCTTTTTTTCTTCTTCTTTTTTCTAAAACGAATGCGAAAAACAACACTGGACGTTTCTATTTTTCTTTTTTCTGCAGTTGTTTTTCTTTTTTTTCTTTTCGCGCGTAGAACGAAGAGGAAAGAGAAAAGTTAGGGAGAGCCACAACAATTTAAAAAAAAGGGGGTGTGGGGTAGGGGGAAAGATAAAAGTGATTTCCGGTAATCCGCCATTTTCTATTACCCCTGCTCACCTTGCTGATGGATGTATCCTTAAAATGTCATTTTCTTTTTTTTCTTTTTTCTTTTTTTCCCTCTTTCCTCATCTTTTCTTTCTTCTCAAACCGCCTAGTTGCAAGGGCCCTGAGGAGGCCACCAAGGGTCCGAAGGATCGGCAGTAGCAGCCCTGTAAGCAAAGAGAATCATAGAGAGGGCAAGAACAGCGCCAAGGGCGAGTGCGATAATGGACTGGCGGTTATATCTGTGTGGGTGGTGTGTTTGTCTTTCTTTCTTTCTTTTTTTCCCATACTTTGCAACGAAGCGGATGGCAAGGAACCTGCCTAGCAGCCCACCCACAAAACCCAATGAGCAGAAGACAGCAGAGTAGCCAGCAGGGAGGTCGCCCCCCACAGAGTAGTGGACCATATCAGAGGATGTCGTCCAGATGATCATGTAGGCAGAGGTAGCACTTGCCATCTGTTGGAGTTAGATAAGGTGCATGGTGGGCATAGTAGTCCATACCTTGGGGAGCATTCCCATCTCCAGAAGCAGTGGTGCCATCAACTCGCCACCGCCCAGACCTAAGAGCCCAGCCACAGTGCCCACCCCGCACGCCAGAATAGGTGCCACGATCAACTTCTTCGGCGTCCAATTGATGTCCCCCTCGGCTGTCGTCAGCCCTACTGCTTCCCGCTCTATGTTGTCCCGCTTAATAAGCTTCGAGCCGTACACCAAGAAGAACACCAGCACGGGGTACATGCTGACCAGGATGACCCAGTACCCTGCAGAGCACTTCCCTGACTCCTTGAGGCCCACGTACCCTGCCGCGAACAGCATCCAGAACACCAACATGAGCCCCACGTACTTCATGGGTATCTTCGCATCCTGCTCCCTGATCTCCATCGCCCTCTCCTCGTCGTACGCGATGTCCTCATCGGCGCTCACTTTGTTGAGATGTATACCCGGGTCCTCTGGTTTGTACAGCCCCACCACTGCATCGCTGTGCTCAGTGGTCTCCGTCAGCTGGCTGGCCTCGTCGGCGTCTGCGCATTTACGCAAATCCGCCTCAAGCTTGTACATAGCGACACCCTTCTGGAAGACACGCACAGTCGCATAGAGAAGCAGCAACTCCGCAAGTACAATCAAGATGTCCGCAGGGATCATGGGGTTCAGGAGCACGCCTAGGTTGTTGCCCCCAAGCTGAGGGGGGAGCAGGATCAACGGTACCGTGTAGTCGATCAGGGGGCGGCCGGGCTCCCTCACAAACGGGTGGCGGAGGGGGTACTGTGGTGATTGCAGTGGTGTCAGGTGCATACATTGATCACGAACTGTGCAAGACTGTTGCCGAAGACAGTGACGTGCGACAGAGGAGTCGCCTCCTGGATGATGAAGCCGGTGATGAGGACAAAAACAGGCGTGTTGAGCCCTCCACCTCCAATACCGGCACTGGCTGCAAGCATCGTACCGAAGAAGATAGCAGCAATGGCAAGACCGTCCCTGATCGAGAAGTTTGGGAACATCGTCTTGTGAAGGCAGACCTGCTGCGTCTCGTTATCGTACTTCGAGTCGTACACGCAGTACCTCTCGTAGGAGCAGTCGGACTGCTCGTCGCATTTCTGTTTTTTTTTTTTTTTTTTTTTTTCTTTTTCTTTTTTTTTTTGTTTTTCTTTTTTTCTTTTTTTAATTCTTCCAGCCTTCCCCGACGGCATACCTTCAAGTGTTTGTTATTATGCTTCGGGTCAGTGATGACGTGATCAGCACCGTCGCCTTTCACAAGTATTCCTGCACACAGCAGCAAGACACATCCTATAAGCGCCCGCATGGTCCCTGTAGTGAAGCAGTGGTGTTATGGCAAGAAGCAAGAGAGAGTCGACAATGCTGAAATACAATTATATTATTCTACAGCCGGAAGGCCGCGATGCTGACTTTGGTGGCTCGTAGCTGCTCCTCAGCGAGTTCCACAGAGGAGTTCAAGGCGTCCTCTGGATCACCGTCGGACTGTACAGTCTCCGATTGACTGCCTCTAGGAACTTGTCACTCTCCTCTTCAAAGGGGTAGGGAGGAGGTTCGGGAGTGCAATATCTGACTGACCATGATGCATCTTGTAACTTATTCTAGTTACTCCATTCATCTCTTCCCACCTGTCGTTCTCTTGCATATGATTCATGATGCTCGCTGCAAGATCTTCCTTCAACATGCTCACCTCATTCTAAACACAATACATGCTTCTGTGTAACAAAGCGCTGGCCCTCAAGCTCCTGCACTCCTCCAGCACAAACACAGTGACTGCCCATTCTGTGTGTCGCGTGAAGTACTCAAAAGCAACATAAACAAGAGGTAACTTGACTATTAAACAGTAAGGGTAGACGGGGAAGAATAGAGAGGAACTTAGCCTAAAAGCATTTAACTTGTCTGATTCTCACCAGTAGTATTTACAACGAGGATTCGATGGGTGCAAAGTCATTGAGGGAGAGGGCATCTGTGAAGCCGTCGGTGATGAAAGAGGAGTCGATGCTGTGGTCGCTGCTCATGGTGAAGGTGAGCTTGGATGCTATGACAGACTCCAGGACAGCATCGTCACCGCGTGTGTCGAGTGACTGCGCTAGGGTGGACGAGGTGTGCGAAGATACCATGTTGTTGTCCATCTTCTTATTCCGCAGGGACTTTGTGGGGTTCCCACAGAACACAGAGGTGCCCTGAGTCAGGGCAGTGGCCGACGAGGTATCAAAAGGCAATTCCTTCAAAACCGACGTGTCATGGAACCTGGCAACACCCCCTGCAGCTGCTGTCCCGGGCCTCACACCACACATCGAGAGAGGTCGGCCTGTTGTCGACGGCCGTACAGCAGTGCCAGGCCGGCTGCCCGATACATCGGTGTACAGGACGGTGTTCGAGCGCTTGATGCTCTCTTGCACCAACTGCCTCTCCCGTGCTCGCATAACAGCCTCAGTGACACCCGCTGTCTCTGCCTCTGTCTTGGTCTCGATGTCGCGCTTCATCGACTCAATCAGGTTTGCCAGATCTTTGTTGCCCTCCTTTTCGCACTCCGTCCACTCCTGCGGCTCCGCTCGTTCAACACGCCGTGAGGGCGTGACGGGCTCCTCAGAGGGTGAGTCACTCACATCGATGTCGTCCAGGTACTGGAGCGTGGGAAGAGTAGCATTGATAAAGGAGCGGTAGTCCCGCTCGTCAGAGATAGGGTTGCCCTCCAACGAAAGGGCCGTGAGCCTAGGGCACTCGTTCAAGACCTGGATGTCGTCACGGGAAGTGATTTGGTTGCCTTCAAGGTCCAGCGTAGTGATGTTGGGCAGTCCAGCAAGGGGGCTGATATCGGTGATGTAGTTAAAGGCCACGTACAGCTCTTCCAGTGAGCTCATAGCGGAAATGCCTGCCAAGCTCGTCAGGTTCCCTCTGTTGAGCCACAACACCTTCAGTCCAGAGAGTGAAGTACCCAGGTCCCTAACGCTGCTTATGTTGCTGCCATTAATCTTAAGCTGCACCAATGAGGGCAGCCTACGCCCTATCTCCCCGAGCACCATCACGTCAGTGTCCAACACCATCTCTAGCTTCTTCACCTTAGTGAGGTCTCTACACCTAGTCGACTGCACGAGCATCTACAATGGTTGGTGTCGTTTATCAAGCGACATACCTCATCTGTCAAATACTCCCGCCCCACCTGATCCTCGCTCTCCATGGTGCTGCCTGGTGGTGTTTGTAGAAACAAGGAAAACAAGGTAACATAATACATTTAGCAGACTTCGAAATGCCATAAGAGCTATGGAGGGTGTAATTAAGAAAGTTAAGGACACTTTTGAAGAGGGGGGGGGGGGGGGGGGGGGGCACGGGAAAAGGACGATTGAAAGATTCAAGAACTTATGCAAACAAAGGCGCTTTTAATTTGAAAACCAAGTGGCGTGGAAACGCAGCAAGGTTTGTTAAGAATCAATGGCACTTTGTTCCGGGTACTGTTCTGTGGACCAGCCTGCTCTAGAGCGGATGGCATTGGGGTCTGTATGTGAGAGGGGGGACTTATTGCGGAGGATGTGCTGTTCGAGGACCGTGATGGTCTCGTTGGCTCGGGACAGTTGTGTAGAAACCTTGCTGTTACGGTGAGAGAGGTGCGTGTTTTCGCTGTAGCAAGACTCCATGATCCTCATGATGCTGCTGATGTTGTCCTTCAGAGCAGTGTTCTCCGACAGCAGTTCATCTACATCAAGGCTGTTCGGGTCGCGCGAGGTGTTCATCATGACTGCTGTCTGCATCCTTCTGTTGTACTCTGCCGACAAATGTCCCACCATGAGCTGCAGAGACTGCACCATCTCTTTCAACTCTTCATTCTCTTTCTCCTTCCTCCTCGCCTCCTCCTCTGCTGCTTTCTTGAACTTCAGCCCTTCATTCAGAGCTGGAAGGTTCTTCTCTTTCTCGCACTGCAAGCTTCTCTTAAGCTTCCTCAGCCACTTCCTGTTCTCCTCTAACCTTGACGCTGCTGAGATGTACTTGCTTATGACGTCCTGCTTGTGTCTCTCGGACTCATCCAGCTTCCGCCCTATGTCCTTCACCTCCTGCCGCGTTCCGTACAGCGCCTTTGTTAGCTGTTGTATCTTATTCTCACACTCCTCAATAGTGCGTATCCCTTTCTTTTTCTCGTCAACAGGCGAACACTCGACCACTTCCACCTCCACCTCCTCCTCGCAGGAATCCGACCCTGCTACACTGCACATCTCCGACGGCTGCTTGAAGGGTTGTAAGAGTGGCCCCTCCCCATCATCGATGTCCACTTCCTGATCGCTACTACTGTTTTCTATCGCCTGCAGCTTCGTTAGCAGCGCCTGATTCTCAGACTTCAAGGCGATCAGCGTGCTCTCTGTGTGCGAGGCGCTGTTCTTTATTGCTTTGCACTCCTCTTCCTTTTCGCGTAGCTGCTTGGTCAGCAGCTGCAAGTACGATGTGAACATGGCGTGCGGTTGTGCGTCCTGCTGAGGTCGGATTGTAGATTCCTGTGGCTTGCATTCAGGCAGCGGCAGGGCCTTCGGTTTTACAGGCTGGAACATGGGTGTGAAGGAGGGCGTGCGGGGTATCTTCTTCGCGAGCGATGTGAAGCTGAGAATAGACGACGCGTCGAAGATGTCAAGGTCGAAGGGCGTGTCCTTCATATGGCAGACGATCTTCGTGCAGGTACAACTCTGATGAGAGAAGTCAGAGCGCAGCAGTCTGGTGAGCCTGAACCGGGAGTAAGAAGGGCGGTGCTGGGAGCCTGACTTGAGGGCAAGCGCAACGTCCCGCAGATTGTGGATGGACTTGGAGTAGACAGGGGAGCAGTCTACGAAAAGGAGGTTGCTGACCATTTTAGTGCCACCTTCTGCAATCCACTCCAATCTCAGCATGGTGACGTGGTCACCCTTGGTGACCGTGGAGGCAGTGCAGGAGATAGTGTTGAGAACTTCATCTTTGGAGGGGGTGCATATGATGGTGTGCGTGGGGAGGACTGTGCTCCATATGCGGAAGGGGTCAGTGTCTGGGAGGGCAGAGAGGACATGAGAGGTGTCGAAGGAGAGCTGCTTGGTGGCGGGGTTCAAGGGTGAGTAGTCGGAGAGGAGATCGAGGGCAGCGTCGTCTTGGCAGAGCAGGGCTTGAGCCACAGAGACATTCAGAGCAGTGCCACCAACTCTGGCAAAGATGCAGTCAATGATGCGCACTGCGAGGCCTCGCTGGTCGTCCTTTAGGTTGATGCAATTCCCCTCGTTGACCCCAAACAGCGTGAATGTCTTCCCACTACCTTCACCCCCGCAGCTTATGATCGACCCATTCCTTCCCTTCAGCACCTGCGCTACAGTTGGGATCCCAACACTTTTATACAACTCAAACTGGCTCACCCCTTCACCAAAACACCCATCGACAGAGTACTCCTTTTTCTCCCCTTCCTTCTCTCTTATTTCTACGGTATTACCCCGTATCTGTATCCTTTTCCTTTCGCTCTCCTTCACCAGCCTGCAAAAAACCATCATTGGATTTGTCTCCATCTCGGCGCAGCCACTAGCCTCTTCTGTTAGTATGGTTCGCAAGCACAAAAAGAATAAGGTATGTAGGTATGGTAAAGAGGGAGGTAAACAAGAATGGGGAAAGGCTTACCTGAAGACCCCATAAATAGTTTCACGGGATGCCTTCAAACAAACAAAAGAACTGGGATCACTCCTTGGCTTCGTCCGGACCAAGTCCAAGACGGAGGCGAAAGAGGTTATAATGCGGAGGGAAGCTGGCGACAAGAGACCGCACCGTGGTCTCAACAAGGGTCGCAATAAAACATGGAGAAGAGGTTTTCAGCCATAATGGAATAAGATATTGTGTTAATAGATAAAACTCACGAGTACCGCAGGCACAGAATAATGGAACATAAATGAAAGTAGAAGTTGGGAAGAAGGAAAGAGAGCCTCTTTTTCCTTTGTTGTTGTTGTTTTTCTTTGCAGCAGCAGAAAGGAACAGCGCTTAGCCAATCTTGTATCCGAGATGGTTGTTCTTCAAGCACTGCGCGTACCACTTGCTCTGCTGGTAGCACGAGGCTCCACCCGAGCAGCACGTGGGGGCGTGCAAGCAGCCGCCCCACATGGGGATCATCATCTGGCAGTTGTTGCTCCCGCCGGTGGGGGGCGACGGTGTGGGAGCCGGAGTGGGAGCCGGGGTGCGGGGTGTCGGGACAGGAGGAGTAGGGGGCATCGGTGTGGGAGCCGGGGTAGGGACAGGTGTCTTGGGGTCGTTGTTCCCGTTCCCGTTCCCATTCCCGTTGCCACCACCACCATTACCATTACCACCACCAAAGTCAAGGTCGACAGCGTTGTAGAAGCTGGCGGCAGTGTCACCGACATCCCAGATGGCCATGACGACGTGGTAGCCGATCTTGGAGGGGAGGGTGCAGGAGTGGGTCGTGACCATGGGGGGCTTCACCATCCCTCCCGCCTCGGCACAGAAGGGGCTGTCCTCGAACGAGTCCCTCCCAAGAGGAGCCTCCGGGTTCCACCCGTCCTTCGTGATGTAGTACCTCCAGTCCAGGGTCACGTGGTTCGCTGTGAACTGCCAGGTGAACTCGGTCAGCCCAGCAGACGCCGCCGTCTTCGCCCACCTCGTTGACGACTGCTCGTTCAGCGGCGACCATGTTCCGCTCCCCGCAGAGGCCAGCGCCCCGTCAGGAGGTCCCGACGCGGGGTACCTGTCCGGCCCCTCCACACTCTGCGGTTCGTACTGCACCGCCCCACACCCGCTGTTCATCTTCTGGTTGCACGCGTACCCTCGCGACGGCGGGCTCTTCACGTACCCGTGTCCAGTTACCCCAGTCACGCACGCCACCAGCATTGTCACTCCGATGTCCTTCCACATGGTGAGTTGTGTGTATCGTTAATCTGTGGTGGGAATGCAGTAGTGGAACGGCCAAAAGTGAATAATGTGAAGTTAAAAAAAAGACTAAGAACAAACTAAACATAACGCGACCAGCTACGAAGGGAAGTCCAAATGTTTGATGTGAGCTGAAGCAGTCTCCTTCCACTCTATCCCCTCTGTTTCTTTTTGTGGCTCTTTCTTTCTTTCGGTTTTGCCAATCCTCCACGAAAAGTACGCAGGGGGACAGGGGGAGGAGAATGGAGGGAAAAAGGAATCTCTTCACCTTGTTGCATTACCCTTCCGAGGCTGAGTTACCTCGTCCCGTGGCCATGGCAAGGGTGCAGTGAGGGGAGTGACAGCAGCGAACTCTGTACCCACTCAACAGTGGGGTTTAAGGAAAGGAAGAACTGCATTAAATCAACAGCAAAAACTGGAGAAGATAACAAAAAAAAAAAATAATAAGCTGTCAAATATGGCGCTTGGAGGGTCAGGTAACACAGAGAGATCAAATGGGGGAATGAATATTTTCTTTTGAAAAAAAAAATGGTAGGTTAGTGGAATATCTTATCTTTCCTTTTTTTTTCTTTTTTTTTTTTTTCTTCCTTTTCCCGGTGTGCCAGTGCTAGAAAAGTGCGCACCTTTTCTTATTACTGTAAAAAAATGAAAAACGTTGGACCGACAATTTCCCGGACGCTAAAAACAAAAAAAAAAAAAAAATCTTTAGTGGCCTTCAAGAAAACTCACCTGTGGAAGGCAACGGCCCGGCTTGACAAACCCGCGTACGCAGTATACACATTTGTAGGTCCGGCACTTTTCATCTTACAGTTTTTCTTTTTTTTTTTTTTCCCTTCTTTTTTGCATGGAGCATTTCGTTTTGTTGTTTAAAAACAAAGAAAAACAGAAGATATAGCAACCTTCTTTTTTGTGTTCAGAATTCTATTATTCTTTTTTTTTTTTTTTTAAGGGTTTTGTTTGCATTTCTCCTTTTTTTCTTTTTTTTTTTCTTTTATCCCCTCCCCTTGAAACAAAAGAAAACGGTAAAATTACGTTCCCCTCCCTTCCGTCTCTGCACAAGAAAGAGTACAGGTTTTCAAGCATTTTGCTTCAACCCATATTGCATTTGGGGGTGGGGGGGAAAAAAGAAAAGGAGAAAAAAAAAAAGACTGACACGTTGCACATCACTGCCACTGAAACACGGCGCGCGAGAAAGAAAAAAAAGGGGGAAGAGGAATTGGTTGTTGTTTGTACGTGCCGGGTAAAACCTGGAGAAGCTTGTCAAACCCGAAACACGTTGCCAACGTTCCCCTTTTGTTTAGACACGTCAAAGACTCGTTCTTGCAAAAAAAAAAAAAATAAAAAAAAAAGGTAGGGGGTAAAAACTAGTAGTGGTAGTGGCGCTTCATCTGCTTGCGTGCATGAGCGGTATTTTACCTAAATAAAATAACCTCACCCATGCTGCCATCAACTAGTTTCTTCCTTCCTTTCTTTTTTTCTTTTTTTCTTTTTTTTTTTAGTCTCGACAATAATACCTTTGCTAAAACAACAACACCCATAACTTTTTTTTTGCTCAGATAGATCAAAAGACTCGGGTAGAAAAGAACCTGGTGGAGACAAAAAAAAAAAGGAAAGACATTTCTATGATGGAAAAAAAAGGGGAAAAAAAAGAAAAAAACCATTGTTTACCCCTGTCACCTCATTTCTGGGACGACGATGCCCGTGAGAAGGTCGGCATACAGCTGTTTTTTTTTTTTTTTTTTTTTTTTTTTTTTTTTTCCTCTTCCTCCGCATACATTATTCACCTGGTTCAGGAGTGAAGGAACAGACGGACGCTTCCTGTGGTCAAAGGCAAGCATTGAAGCAATAATTTGAATCTACGAGAATGAATATAAAAAAAAAAAGAAGAAGAAAAAAAAAAAACCCCTCCCAACCACCTCCATACCAACTGAGTCGTGTACTTAATCTTCTTCCCATCCCGCTTGTAGTACCGGTTCTGAGCAAAGTGGTTGTGCAACTGCGCAAGGAACTCTTCCTCATCCTTCCAACGGTCACACCACAGCATCTCGCCGTCTGTGATTATTAATAAATTATTTACAACCTTATTTTACAAAAAAAAAAAAAAAAAAAAAAACACACCAAGATCGGGGAACTCGGGCAACGTTGTGAAGCAGTACAGCACAACACCCAACCCGAACACATCGGCGGCAGCTGAAACAATATTGTGCTTCAAGACCTCCGGTGCTGTGAATGCAGTGTCCGTGTCCACCTCTTGCTTGCCAACAGGACGGCAAGCATCGAAGTCAGTAAGGTACACCACAAGCCCGTCGTTCTTGGCACCCACCAGTATGTTATCTGGCTTCACGTCCATGTGGTAGATGTTCTTGTTGTGTAAGAAGTTGATGGCGTCAAGAATCTGCAGGCCCACAGAGAGGATCATCTCCTCAGAGTAGTACGCGTTCGTCTCAGCTATCATGCCGCCCAGGTCGCCCTTTGCGATGTATTGCATGATGATTATGATCTTCTTCCCCACACCGCCTTCCTCCCCTTCGTCCCGGTCCTCGATTAGGATGTCATGTATCTTAGTCATGTGGGGGCCGCCTTCGAGCATTGTTCGCTGTTCCTTAGTGCTCTTCAGCTTGCTCTCCAGCTCGTCGTCTTTTACGAAGAGTTCCTTCGCAGCAAAGATCTCGCCGTCTGCCAACCGTTTGCACTTGTAAACCTTCCCCTGTGCACCAGACCCCAATATCCCCAGCCTTTCATAGGCATCCTTCCCGAAGAGCTTCTTGACGGGCTTTTCCTTCTCTTTGTCGTCAGGGTTGGAGACCACCACCCACTCATCGCTGTCGTTATGTTCTGCACCCGACATGTTGATACACTCTGTAGGGTGAGGGGTGTGGTGAACAATAAAAATAAAAATAAAAAAAAAAATCTTTTTTTTTCATTCGATTTTCGTTGGAGGCGACAGCATCTCAACATGCCCCGTTCGGGAGAACCTGGCCACAGCGTGCACAGGCGGTGGTGGTGCGCCCATGGTGATGGGCCGTTGGCCATCCACGCAAAAAGTAAACTGAGTAGTAGAAGCATCATAACACATGTGGCATGTAGCTGTGTTGGGGATGGAGATGTTGTGTGTGGTGTGTGTCCCTGCATGGTTTGCGTGTTTGTCGCTCACCCCCCGCCACGAGGGGACCTCTTGCTTGATTGCTTTGAAGGTGTACGCGGGTTTGAAGTCTTCGCTCTTGCACAGGCCGACCTCTACTGCTTCTCCTTGTTTCTCCAGTGACCACTTCCACTTCCCATCGCCCATCGCATCGCCCCACAGTGCACAGCTCAGCCCATAAGGATCATCTTTGCACACAGCTATCACACCTTTCTTTTCCTTGTAACCTCGTACACCTATCCTCTCCAAATCATAAGACACCCAACACCCCGTATCTCGTTCTGAGAGGTACCAGTACCCTCCTGCACCGCCAAGAATCGTGCATCCTAAGGGGAGTGCTTTTCGAAGCATCTTTTTTTTTTTTTTTTTTTTTTTTTCTTAGCTCCTCTCCCTTTTTTTTCAGTTTTGATATTTCTAGAGGGAAGAAAGATAAAAAAAAAAAAAAGAGGAAGAAAGACAAAAAAAAATAAGAAAAAAAAGAACAGTGGGTTACAAATATCCAGAAGAAAGAACTAGAAAGAGAAAATAAAAAAAGAAACTAGTTCGGCGCTTCATTTGTTTGTGCGCACGAGCCCGGAATTTTACCTAATAAAAATAGCTCGTTAACGCTGCCATCAACTAGTCTTTAGTCTACGATAATACTGTTAAAACAAAAACAAAAAGACATACCATAAATATAAAAAAAAATAAAATAAAAGGGAGCGGGGGAGAAAAGAAAGGGCACTTGGCCCGATACCGTGCCCAATCCCTTTCCTGTCTTCCCTCCCATACAATCGACCAAAGAAAGATGGAGCGGCGGGGGGGGAGGGGGGATTCTTCTTTTTTTTCATTTTTTTTTTTCACATTGAAAATTCTCTCACAGTTCCTCTTTTCTTCCTTCTTTTCATTTCTTTTTTTCTCAATTTCTTTTTTTTTTTTTTTTTTTTTTTTTAAAACTGTCGAATGAAGGGTGGGGTTAATACTATATATACGGGATTTTCTTTTTTTTTTTTTCTCCTTCTTTTTCAAAGTCGAAAAACCTGGCCTTCCTCGTGTTGAGGAGGTCGGTTGTCAGAGCTTTTCCGGCCTTTAGGGGGTTCTTCTATCTCGACTGTTGCCACGTAAACAGATCGCTTCAACCCATGCGATGCATTCCAGTTCGCAACAAGCCTGTCCCACTCGTAGAGCGGCAAGGTCATGAGCCCCACTTTGCTAGTTGCGATAGTTACAGTTTGGAAGGAAGCAGGTGTGTTGCTGTTGCACAGTTCTTGAAGCCTGGCGTGGAACGTATCGTCGCACATAAACCTCGAGCTCATAAACCCATCGCACGACGCCTTCACCTTGATCCCGTACTCCCCTAGATACGCATGGAGATATTTTATGGCACTTCGCTCATCACACATAACCTTTTCCTGATATCCGGATATTTGGTTAACGTAATTGTCCCAAAATGCGATTTCTATTGCGGAAGGTGCTCCGATCCATTTCAGCCCGGGGGTGGACGGGGGGGGGCCGAGTTTCATGAGAGGGATTTTTATTTTGTTTTTGAAGGCTCCTACTGGTGTTACGGGGCTCATTGGTTGCGGGTCTTCGGGCTGCCCCTTTTGAAGGGAGTACAGTGCGTTGGCAAACTCCACGTTGGACAGCGTGTTCCGTCTGTCGGTTGTCCAGCAGAGATCTACCCTTTCCTGGCGGTCGTTTATAAGCAGCGTCGTAACGTCCTGCAGCACCTTGATCCCCCTTATGTCTTCATACGGGACGAGGGTGTGGTGGCTCTTTCCTACATCCCCCAGCATGACACCCATCGACCCCAAGACCGCCCCCTGCGCTATCCCATTAATCATCACCACAGCCCCTCCATGGCACCTTGCGCGTGTTTTTAAAATTGTTGAGACCGGTGCATCTGAAGCCATTCCTTTTTTTTTTTTTTTTTTTTTTTGATTTTTTTTTGAAAATTTGGAAAAAGAAGAAAAAAAAAAGGGGGGAGAAAAAAAAAAAGAGGGAGAGAGAGAGAGAGGGGAAGGAGTGGGGAAGAAAGGGAATCACTCTGGTTTTTTTTTTTGGAGGTGGGAGGGAGGAGGGGGGGGGGGGGGGGGGGGGTTCCTTTATTTTATATTTCGCATTCTCCTCTTTTTTTTCCTGCAGCATATTTTTATAGACACTGGGCAGGGGAGGGGAAGAGAAAGAAAGAATCAACAAAACGAAAAACCAAATTTCTGACAACGGAGTTTACCAACAAAGTAGGAACCCCCCCCCCCCCCCCCCCTCTTCCTAATGATGAGCAGTTTTCTTCTCTTTTTTTTTCCCTTTTTTCTCTTTTTTATGGTGTTCCTCGAGACTCTTTTACTAGTGTGCAGGAAAGAAAAAAAGGGGGGAGAAAAGGGGCAAAAAAAAAAAGAAAAAGAAAAAGGGAGGGGAAAGAGCGAAAAAAAAATGGAGATGGAGCCTTTTTTTTTTTTTTTTTTTTTTTTTTTTTTTTTTTTCTTTTCTTTTTCCTCGAAGAAGCTACTCATTGTTTTTTGTGGCTAACAACTGAGCTCCATCTCTTTTTTATTTCTTTTTTTTTTTTTCCCTTCCCTTCTTCCCTTAAGTACTCTGCATAGTACCTCAAGAATATATGGTATTTTAAGGCACCTTCAAACATTCTTCTTTTTTTTTCCCCTTGGTGTACGAGGCAGATCTAAGAAGAGAAGAAAAAATCTTTACCGGTTATGGAGCCTGTGAAAGTTAAGCACTATCTTAAGTCAGCGAAGGGAACGGGTGGGGGACGCCTCCGGTCATTCGCTTTACCAGGAGCAACAGGCAGCCAAAACATATTCAGGGCAGCACAGTTAGAGAAAGGGAAGGAAGGTAAGGGGAACTAAAATAAATGGAAATGTAGAATAAAAAACAAAAAAAACAAAAAAAAACGGAGGAAGAAACAGTGAACTAGGCTAACAGAGGAGGTAGAGAAGCCCTAAAAAAAAAAAAAAAAAAAAAAAAAAAATGAGGAGAAAAGAAGGGGGGGAAGAAAAGAAAAGATGGGGATAGTTGTAACAAAGCGTATTGCAACAATTATGAACAAGTCCCCATTTCCTTTTCTTTCCCCCCCCCCTTTTCCCTTCTCTCCCCATTTCTGTTTTTTTTTTCTTTTTTTTTTTTACTCTCTTCTTATAAAAAACCTTCCCCAGACCCGTGAGTTAATAGCACAAGAGAATGGAAGAAAAGAAAAACAAATGAAATTAACTTTAATGCCACGGGGTTGCTAACTGTTTTCTTTTTTTTTCTTTTTCTTTTTCTTTTTCTTCTTTTTTTTTCTCTTCTTGATCCGTTAAAGAAAAAAGAAAATGGGGGTAGGAGGAAAGGCAATGTTTAAGGGCAAATCCTACTTGAGGACCACCTTAAAAAAAAAAGAAAAAGAGGAGGGGCTGATGGTCTCCCTTTTACTACAGCACTACGAGCACGAAGAGGGGGGGGGGGGGAAGTGTGGTATACATTCCCCCAGATCTTTTTTTTTTCCCTTTTTCTTCCCATCTTGCATATTTCCATCATACAGGGGCACGAAGTTTACTCACACCTTAGGCATCGCCCAATAAAAAAAAAATAGAAAAAGCTTTCCCGTAGGAGTGATTGGGGAGGGGAGGGTAATTTTGAAACGAGGGGGACAGTATTTCGAAAATTTTGAAAAACTAGTTTAGGATGGAAGGATTCTTCCTTTTTCTTGGGGGTCGATCACCCTCCTTTAATTATATCGGGGTGCAACATCCTTACACGCTGCTGGTAGGGACCTACATACTTGGTTTCGCTTCTTCTTGTTCTTTTTTTTTTTTTTCCCCTTTTTTTTTCCTTTTTTTTAAAAGCCGACAAGTACTACACCTGTAGGCACATAGTGGAAAGAAAAAAAAAAAGGTTGCAAAGGAGTGGAAAATAACTCCAAGGGTGGAGCCACAGGTCAGGAGAAACGGAAAGAGAGGCTTCCTTTCTAGGATAGTCAGGGGAGTCTGAGAGTGGAAAGCAGTTTCTTCTCTTTGCTTTTTCGTTTTTTCTTCTTTTTCCCTTCTTCTTATTCTTCCTTTTGTTTTCTATCTGTGGATGAACGGTGAATTTGGAGGGGAGTTCTTCTCGCACCACCCATTAGGGTTAGGGTTTTCTTTTTTCATTTTTTCTTCTTTTTTGTTCTGCTATTTTCATTTTCTTCCCCATGTTCCTCTTTTCACCCTGCCTGCCACCGCGAGGGAGCCGACAGTCTGCAGCAAAGGAAAAGTAGTAAAAAGGGAAAGAAACAGACAAAATATAAAGAAAGTCAAGTCACGACAGCACTTCCTGCTGCTTACTAAGCTAAACCATAACAGCCAGCAGTACAGATTCTCAAGTGTGGTAATAACCTGCAGTGTTGCTCCAAGGTGCTGCATTGGCTGTCTGCCAGGCTGGCTGCTGCAGCTGAAAGTCCTGCTGATCAGCACCCTTTAAGCTCGAGTACAAACTGGCTGAAGGTGCAAACTGCACCTGGTGCTGATGCTGGTGATGCTGCATCTGGAACTGCTGGGTAGGAGGGATCCCCCACATCCCTTCGTCGTGTTGGGTGTGCTGGGTCTGGCTCAGCATCAGATCCATCGGAAGCATGTCCTTCGCCTGTAGTAAGGGGTTTGAAGTTTACTTTTCCAAAGGTCAATTCCATACCTGCGACAAGGTGATCTGACTTGCCCCAGTGTCCATCGTCTTCAGCACGCTTGACAGGTCGATGCCTTGTACCTGCGCTTGGGACTGGCTTGTCATGCTTGGCTGCTGCTGCTTGCTGTGCATCAACAAGTTGTTTATCCCTTGCTCGAGGGTCGCGACGGCAGGTGCTTCCTTCTCCATCCCGTACTGCCCAGGCTGCAGCAGCACAGTCTCCTCGTCCTGCATTGCGGTGTCAAAAACTAAACCACATACCGACTCCTCATCGCAAACAGGCTCCTGCGGCTTCTGCTTCTGTCTGTCGCCCTTCCTGTTAATCCCAACATCGCCAGGTTGCCCCACAGACCCCTTCCCTTTGCCTTTCCCGCTCTTTCCGCCTTGTGCCCGATTATTCCCACCCTTCCTCGGGCCCACAACGCCCTTGCCTCCCTTGGTGCCCTTCCCCTTTGCGTGTTGCTCAGTAATTGAGAACGACGGGACCTGCTGCACCTCTTTCGTGGACACAAGAGTGCTGCCGTCGTCTACGAGGAAGCCGTGCATCTTTGCGTGTCGTATGAACGGCTGCAGGCGCTGGAGACGTTTGGCAGAGCCCCCTGACATGGAGCAGCACCGCTGCCCGACCTTTGCATCGATGATGCCCCACTGGTTGAGGCACACGAAGCCGTGCAGGTACATCTCCTCTACGAGCATCTCCTCCGTTGGCTGCGCGGTGCCAGCGAAGTGCGACAACGTGCTCACAAGGCGACTGAGCCGCGAGAAAAGCTCCGCTTCGGGGACAGCAGCGAGCAAGGCGGGCAGGATCTCGTCGTCGTTAGTTATCCAGTTGATGAAGACACAGAGAGAAGCGTGCCCTGCAGTCACGTCCATGTCTGCGATGCATGCGAAGAAGGTGAACGCGAGCTCCAAGGCTTTTGCCTTCAACACTTGGCGCTGCTGGTCATCAGCGGCAGTGGGCCTGTACCCTTCAGGGCGATAGGACGCGTTGTGCACCGTGAAGATGTTCATGGCCATGAGCCTCATCAGAAGCTCTTCTGTGGCCTCGGGGCGCGATAGGAGCGTGTTCAGCATGGCCGCGACATAGTCGAGCGTGATGTCAAAGCACTCCAAGTTCGTCCTTGTGAACAGCATGCCGTGCACGCTGAGGAAGGCTGTCGTGAAAGCACTGATGCTGTAGCTGCTGTGCGGGGACACGTGCCATGCCCGCTGCGAAGGGTCATATCTGCACGACTGCGTGCGCAGCACACTGTTGCGCCGTATTTTTTCGAAGAAGTTAATGAGATTTTCACGCGTTGCGAGGAAAGGCTCCCTGGCAGCCAGCGATCTGTAGTACCTGTAGACGGCCTCAAGGTAGTCTTCGGAGTAGTGTGCCAGCACAGCAAGCTGGTTGTGAGGGTTCCCGCTGAACGGGTTGCTCCTGTGTGCGGCGGTGTACCACTCAATTGCGATTTCCCAGTCCTTGCACTCGTCGGAGTCGTAAACTTCGCGATATCTGCTCAGGTCGCCAAGGTGGTTCTGGCAGCTGCTGAGGAGTCTGATAAGCGCAGTGTTAACCGAGACGGGCTTGCCCCTGTCGTCCACGCTGTACTCCCAGCTGGTGTCGTCCTTTTGCTCTAGGAGAGCGTCAAGGAGTTCCTCGTAGAAGATCTTCACCTCTTCGATGAAGGCAAAGAGAGCGTCCTTCTGGCCCTCACGTTTGCACTGCTTCTTCAGTTCTTCTAGCTGCGAGTAGAACACCACCCGCCACAGCCTGTTGTCGATGTCGTTCTGCGAGGAGTACAATGGCTCTCCTTTGATCAGCATCAAGTAGCGCCCCTTCAGTGCAGAACGCAGACTCGCCTTCTCTCCAGGATCCTGCCGGTCCTTTACCGACAACTGCTTTTCCATCTTCTTGCACTCTCTATATGCCAACACCACCTCACGCTTTTCCTTACACATTACATGTGTCTCCGATGATGATAGCGATTGCTTTGTCCTAACACTTGCCCATTCCGAGTCGAGCTCCTCGTCCACTCTGAATGGCATGTTAGTCCTGATTGGTTGGTTTTTTAAAACAAACGGGTATTTATAAAGGATTCTTCACTAATACAAAGGAACAAAGCAGGCTCACGCGCCCTTTGACAGACGGTCAGCATGGTACACGGCCTCTTGTGCGTTCTGCAGCAGAGTGTCAAGATCGATGTCGGCCTTAGGGGGTGTGGTGTGCGAGGGGGTGGGGTGGGGGTGGGAATGCAAGGGTGTTGCGTGTCTCGTACGAACTATCGACACAGGCGGCGTGCTGACAGCAGACGACAAAGGCGATGTGTGTTTGACCTCGACACCTCCAGGTGCATCGCCTTTCAGCTTTGTGATCTCTGCCATGAGGAGCATTTCTCTCGATCTGTGGGACGTGATAGTCGCACTGAGCTCCACTTCCAAGTCGTGTATTATCTTGTCCTTCTCTGCAAGCCTGTCCAACAGTGCGTCTGCACTGCTGTCTGTTAGCTTCTCCTGAAGCAGAGAAGCCCTCTCCTCTGCCTCAGCCAGCTTCTTCTCGCTCTCCGCCACGGCCGCCGCCATTATGTTCAGTTGTGCATCCAAATGGAGCACCTCTTCGTCCTCGTGCTGCAGGGAGCGTAGCATCTTCGCCTTTCCGATTCTTGAGGTCAAAAAGAAAATAAAAGTCAAACAGAACCGCAAGCAAACTATGTCTTGGAAAAGACATCACTGAGGTAACTGCCTTCTTGGGGCCGCACCGCCGCCTCCCATACGCTCTTGATACACAGGCTTCTGGGGTATCATCCCAGCGTCGCGCAAAATATGCCCTTTCGTGTTAACTAGTATCGGGAGGCTGCTCAGCGTGTTGAAACCGAACACCTTCGAGATATTGGGACTAGACTGGATGCCCTTGTTATTCCTAATGGCTACCCTCCCGCAGAACTCGCACGGTTTCAGGCTACTCAGCTCTTCCAAAAGCTTCTCAACTCTCACCTGCAACATATCCGCTTCTTGCTTCGCTTCTCGCTTCTCCCTGAAGAGCTTTAGACGCTGCTTTTCGTTCTCCTCCGCCGCATGATTATTATGTGTTCTTACACTTTCGCCGCTCTTCTGAGCAGGGGTGGGTGTGACGGGCTTCTTGGTCTCATCTTTTCCGACTAACCCTCCGCGACTAGGAGACACCGCGACCTTTTTCGCTCCCTTGTCATGTGTTGATTTCCCTTTGCTTGAGGAGCTGAGTGCATCTACATTGTGCGGGGGTGCGTAGCCATGCATGACGTGGAGCTTGTTCTTTTGGGTAAGCACCCGGAACTCGAGAGCAGCGGCTACTAATCTAAGGTTGTTACTGCCGTTTTCGTCCCGTTTGGGTGGCGGGGGGTCGGGAGTTGGTGATTCAGTGCGACCGTTGAGGATGTTGCTGACGCGGTCCACAAGAGAAGACTCTTCCTCAGTAAGGCTGGGGAGGAACGCGGACTCCAGCATCACTTGCGAGAGCAGCTCCTTGACACCCTTGGAGGTTAACAGGGACGCAACAGAGTCCTGGGGGCTAGACGCAGAGTCGGGAACAGGGTTCTGGGGGCCAGATGCAGACTCGACCCGACTGTGGCCTCTCTGCCCGATTGTGATGTCAATATCGTAGGAGGAGGTGATCGTGCCTGCCAACTTGTTGGCCTCGTCCTGCATCCTGATCATCTGTTGCGCGTCGTACGTGTTGGCCTCCCTGTCAGCTTGAGAGATGTGCTTCCTGTCTTTCAAGAAATCGTCGTTGTTGAGGGGTTTCTCCAGAGGTTTAATGGCATGCAGTTTGTACCCTAGAGCTTGTTCGTAGGCTTCCATCGCTTCGTGGCTTTCAGCAAGCTGCTTGTCCAGTCCTGTGATATGGTCGTTGGTGTCACGCAATCTCTGGTTCACTTCGTTCACCTTGTCGCGAAGCTTGGACGTTGCCGTCTGTTCCCGCTTCATGGATATCATCAGCTGCTCGTTTTTCTTGCCGAGGAGTGCGTTCCAGAGCTCTTCCTTTTTGTTGAAGGCAAGCTGCATGCCTTCCACCTTTGCAAGGACGGACTCTAGCTCGGCTCGCAACACACTCTCAGGGTCTTTGCCCTTGTTGGAAAACTTGCCAAGCACCTGCATGGTTCCTAGCCCTCTGAGGGCCGCCTTCATCCTGTGAATAGGCGTCACGTCTACTGCCCCATGGTCGGTGAGGGTGTTCTGCAGGTCACGTACCTCTTTCTCAGCTTCTTTCCATTTCTGATCGATGACCTGCTCGATGCTCCGGTGTGTCATCACGGCATAGTTCTTGTCACTGAAAGCACCTGTTGTTGTAAATATCGAAAAGATACGCTCCTAAGAGAAGTTCAAAAAAAGGGGGGGGAAGAAGACCGAGGGAACAACGAAGGGACAGAGAAGGAGATGATTACCATGGAGTGGTTTTTTTTCTTTTTCTTTTTTTTTTGTTCCTTTTTTTCCCCCTTGCCCCTCATAATAAATAACAAACTCCCCTATCCAGTATGCCGTCACTGTACATTTGCCTTACGCGGCGTGTCAGCATGTTCCTATGCAATAACATGCTATGAATTCATCGGATACTGAAAACAAAGAAATACTTAAAAATCAAAGCCGATCTGCTAGCGGGTTACTGCTGGGGGGGGGGGGGGGGGGCTAAATAAAAACAACAAATTCTCTCAGCAGAACGGAAAAGAAAAGACAGTCTTTTCTTTATCTTTTTTCCATTCCATCTCTTTCTCCTTTGGCTATGCCTTTCTTTCTCTTTTTTCCTCCCCTTGGCCGGGGGAGGGACTTGTTGATACCTTTGTGCATCGCTCCAGGGAAAAGATGAAGGTGGTGGTGGGGGGGGGGGGGGGCGCAATTAGAACATTTAATAGAGAATAAAAAGAAAAAAAAGGAGGATGCCGAACCAAAGGAAGAAGGAAAAAGAAAAGAAAAAGAGGCGGATAAGAGGTTCGGAAGGAAAGAGAAAAAGAGTAAGGTGAAAGAGGAGGTCGCTAGAGGTAGATCTCCGATCAGATATCATCACGTTGAAAGAAAAGAGTGGATGATATTTTCTTGTCCCCCCCCCCCCGGGTTGTTTATAATAGAATTACTTTTCGTGCTTTTGAGAATTTATGTTCCAGAACAAGGGAAGGGGTGAACAGGCTATAAGGGAGGGGAGTGGAAAAGTAAAAGAGAAAACCATTGGACTGCTCTTGTCAGTTGCCAAAGAGAAGCAGGGGGAAAAGAGAAAAACTACCCTGTTATTCATTTTTCTTTTTTTCCCGATGGGGAAGGGACCAATAAGAACAAATTCTTTTGTCATTTCTTTTTTTATTAATTTTTCAAATCATACAAGCGGAAGAAAGAGGGGGGTCAAGGTAAAACCTCACCGGAATGTTAAAAGGGGACATGCTGAGCAACTTAGTAAAGTGAACTTTAAAAACACAGGGGAGGGGGAGGGGTCAAACGCCATCAACAACGACTTTTCCTTGGGACCGGAGGCTGTTTTTAGTACTTGTTGTCCGTCTTTTTGTACTATTTTCATTGGCCTTAATTGCTTAATAGGTGGAAAGTGCCCCGAAGTGTTGACAGGAAAGGTCATTTGGCTCCCCTTAGAGTGTTTGCATGTGGTTGTGGCAATATGTCCCTTCCTTTTTCTTTGGTTACATGGGGCACTGAGTGTGACCCTGGCCCTGCAGCTACTGAACGGTGTACGAGGTACTACCATTCGGGTCAGAGACAGTATGCAATCCCTCAGAGGTCCCCAAAATGAAAAAGGTAAGGCAAAGGAAACTCGAACTGGATATGGCTTCCGCCAAGTTGGGTCAGCCACATGTCAAAATAACCAAGAAATTACAAAAGCTCCACAAATAAAATAATAACCCTTAGCGCGAAACAAGAGGGAAGGGACTGCAAAAGAGCTGTTAGATGCAAGACAGAGTGTTGTATAAAAAAGCAGGGGGGGGGGGGGGGGGGGGGGAGAGTTACTAAACGTGGTGCGGGCGTGTCCATGAGTTGTCCTCAGTCTTAAAGAGAAAGAATAAATATTAGAACAAAACAGAACAGAAGGGAAAAAAAAGAAAAAAAGATATCGCTCCTTGATCCAGACTCGAAGGAAAATAAAAGGAAAAAAGGAAAAAAGAAGTAAAAGGGGCAGGGGGGAAAACTTCAACACAGCCCGTTTACATTTCCCCCCTCCTTTTTTCTTTCAAGTGTGGTCAGCATTTCCATCCCAATCACGGCAACTAGGTGTTGGTCCGAGCCTTGGGAAAAAAACATGTCTTTGAAAGGGAACCTGCAGTATGTGACAGGATCGCGAGGAACAAAAAGGAAGCAAAAAAGTTGGTCAGGCTGTCCGAGGTTTTCAAGAAGTTATTCGGGAAATCCGTTGAAAGAGGGAAGAGTAGGGGCACCATCTAAGAGAGAGAATTAAGGGAAGAAAAAAGAATGCTATCATAAGGAACAATCCTGCCTTAAGACACCTTGTTCTCTTCCGTTGCAGTTGGGCGTGTATTGGTGGAACTAGTCTAGAACTAGGGGAGGAAGTAAAGAAAAAAGTGGACAGGCTTCTAAACAGGGCCTGCCTACTGCGTGACAGGAAAAAAGGCTTAAATCTAACCGAGAAAAAAAAAGAAAAAAGAAAAAGGAAAGTTTCCGCTGCATTCAACAGCTACTGATAACAGATTCTCTTTTATTGTTTTCCCTCTTTTTTGCTTTTTTTTTTGTTTTCTTTTTTTTCCTCGTTTCCTTTTGCACCCAACGGTTCTTCCCCTGTGTTTTGAATAAACTAGAATGAAATGGAAAGGGTCCTCCTGTTGCTTTATCGATGTCGCGGTGGTGTTTTAAAAAACACCTCCCGCGGGGCTCGAACCCGCGACCACAAGGTTAAGAGCCTTGCGCTCTACCGACTGAGCTAGGGAGGCTACGCATCTGCGTCCGCCCAACTGAGTAGTTTGGTCGATCGCAAGCTTGTTGCCGTGTGTGGCGGGCCAGTTGGCTTATTTTCACAGTAAAGGACACAGCCCCCCAAGGTCACCAATGCAAAAGCCAGATTGGGGACCTATGGAGAGGAAACAATATTTTTTTTTCTTGTTTTTATCTTCTTTCTCGTTTTTCAGCGTCTTTGTTCTTATCGGGCGAACACGGCGCTGCTTTGTTCATCTTTTCACATCAAAACACATTCACAACCTGCTTTCGAGCTTTGAACCTGCTTTGGAGAGCCTTTCGCAACACGCTGTCTCCCTTGGTACTGTGTGGGGGGCGCTGCTCTGTTTTGATCGCCCCCTTCGAAAGCGGGTATTTCCTCCTTTTTCGTATACGGCGAAGGGTGGCGAGGCTGCTTCATCGGAGAGGGTTCATGATCCCCTGGAGGAGGTGACGCCGCATCAGAAGTTGCGTAAAGCATCTGTGTGTCCTGAGGACCTGGAGGATGCTGGTGCGGGGAAGGCTGAGAATTGTTCTTTTGAGGCGGTTTCGGTGGTTTGAGTGCGTGGTTTGCCTTAGATTGTTGCTGATGCTGCCCTACTTTGAGGGTCACCCCGTTTATAGTGGGTTTCTGTGGTTGGAAGAGAGGAGCAAGCCCTCCAATCTTCCCACCTGCTGCCATTTTCTTCTGTGCCGCAGCATCAAGAGAAGCCTCGGTGTGCCTCCTGATGGCATCCTGTGCCTTTTGTACACGCCCCATCCTTAAAGGAGGAACACTCAGCACCGGATCAGAAGGCGGGATGACCTGTTATACATTCTTTCAATCCACCTAAGACATACATTCACTTCTCGTAAAGTATCCATCACACTGACTGTGTCTGCTTCCGAGAATGCACTCGCTTCGCTGCTTCCCTCACCTGAGTCGCTCTCGGTGCTCTCGGACGGTGTCTGCACCATTGTCGGCTCTGGGTTGTTTGCCAGCTCCTTTTCTTCCCTCCAGCTGTTTCTATAACTCTTTTTCCGCTCACACAAATCAGACCCAAGCTTTTCCATCAACAACCTTGGAATTGCTTCCACCGTGCCCACGATGCAGTACAAGGGACCTGCCGACTGTAGTGCGAATCGAACCTGTGGGGTCGGAGTAAAGAAGTAATTTTCACCGCACACCTTCACAACACAGCCTGCATGTTCCGGCTTCAACTGCAACACTGTCCCCTTAACAGGCGGCGGTGACGCGGAAGGGTCATCACTGAAGATGGTGTACCACTTTGGCAGCTGTTGTGTTGGTAAACATGGTATTTCTTGATGCATACTTCAGTGAAAGGCTTTTTCATCTGCGGGAGTTCAAGCCGGGAGCCGACTGTGAGGGAGCCCTCGACGATGTTGCGGATCTTGAGGCGAGGCGTGAGGGTGTCGCAGGGGGGTATGGGGCCTACAACGGTTTGAACTGTGTCGCATGTCATTAAGCTGCCGTGAAGGGTGCCCGTGGGCTTGTAGCGGCAGACAACAGACCAACCGATGTACTCTGTGGTGATGGGGAACTCGGGGATGTTCCTGAGGTGGTCGACTTCCTTCACGTGATCGAAGCCACGCTCCACCCACCACGAGATGTCGGGGGGGTTGGTGTCCACGAAGGCGGGGTTGCTTGTACTAAGGTCTGCCACGAGGAGGGACCCGCACCTCATCTCACCGTGGATGTGGATCTGCCCTACGGGGACAGAGAAGTCGAGTGTGGTGGGTTGCAGGTGATCATCTTCAGGCGGCGACAGCATCGGCTCCACCGCTGTGTCAGCAGAAGGTGCACGGCGTGCGTCAGACCTCCTCCTTGCCTGCACCTTGGCTTCAGTCCTCTTGGCGTTCTTGTACCGGTCGCGTTCGTCTGAGTTGAGTGTCGCCCATTCGGAACGCACGTTAATGTTGAGAAGTTCGTCTGTCGACCTCCGCTTCAGCCTGAGGGGCGAGCGGGGACGCTTCTTCTGAGGTTGTTGTTGTTGGGACATGCGGGGCGGCGGTTGTTGTTGCTGCTGTCGAACGTTCCTTGAGGCCATGGACTTGGCTGTGGATGGGCTCACTTTGAGCGTCGTCTTTGACTTCGATGGCATGTTGCTTAACTTCTCAGGTTGGAGAGGCGTCTGCGGGGAGACCTCGTTGGGGAGGTACTCGTGACTGTCGTCGAAGGTGGGTGTCGGCACGGTGCTCTGTGCTTTGTCCTTGTGCAAGAGCGCACGCACCTCGAGCGGCATGTAGGTGTCCCAGTCGATGCCGTTGATCTCGTCACTGTCTCTGGGTATCATGCCCATGAGCGCACCGCTCACCCTCTTCCTGTCCTTGGCAGGGACCTCCTCTAAGCATTTGTTGAACCATCCTAGCACTTCTCGCATTTTGGCGGGACTACTCCCGCTCATCCTGCTGTTGAACGACAAGGGGTCTGCGTGCGGCATATTGCCGTGCCCTGCCTGTGGGGGGTTGTTTTAAGGTGAAGGAAGAAGAAAAAGGAAAGTGAATAATAATAAATAAAAAAAAAAGAATAACAAATAATAATAATGAAATAAAAAGGGGAGGGGGGGGGGACGGAGAAAGGGTTGTTGGGGAAAACAAAAAAGAAAAAAAAAAAAAGTATTTTGTGAAAATGGGGAGAGGCAACCTATTTTCTTTCTTATCTACCTCTCCCCCCCTTTTTTTTCCTTTTTTTAAATAAGAGCTTTCCTGCTGCTTCCCCGGTTTTGTGTTCAAAAAAAAAAAAAGAAAAAAAAAAAAAAAAAAAAAAAAAAAAAAAAAACGAGAACGAAAAAAAGAACAAAAAAAACCTTCTTTCTTTTTTTTTTCCTTCTCATTCTTCTTTCGTGCGCTTTCCTCCCCCTCTCTCCACTTTCCTTTTTTTTTTCTTTTTCTTTTGATAACACTGAAGAGAAGGAGAAGGGATGGCTGACCGGGGCTTCTTTTCTTTTTCTTAATAAATTATTCTCTTCCTCCCTTCTTCCCTTTTTTCTCGTCGCTTCGGAGAAGGCAAAGAAAAGAATCAGGGAAGAGGTGACACACGAGACCGTGACACTTCTGCTTACGGGCACGGGAAGGAAGAAAAAAAAAAAGAGAGAGAGAAAAGAAAAAAGAAAAAAGAAGAACCGTAAACGAAAGAGCAGGACGGTATTTCTTTCTTTTTTTTTTTTTTTTTTTGCTATTTTCCTTTTACACCTGCCGTCTTCCCCTTTTTTTGTTTTGTTTTATATCACTGTGCATTTTCTTTTTCTTTTTCTTTTTTCATATTTTTTTTTTGTTTAACCCTGCTTACTTTTATGGACAGGGACTGTGAAATAAGGCTTCAAAAAAAAAAAAGAAAAAAAAAAAGTGCGCCTTAAATATGCAAGTGCGGTAGATGCTACACACTGACACTAAGTTGCAGGTTACTTTTTTTTAAAAACAGGAGGGAAAAAGTTTCAAAGAAAAAAAAAGGGGAGGAAAGAAAAGAAAAAGGAATAGACGCAAAAAAAGCTTTTGGTCTCTAAGAAAAAAAGTACCCCCTTTTTTTTTCCCAAGTACCTCGATGAAAGGTGAAGCCTTAAAACAATGTTTGAAACAACATAGCTATGATTTTCTTTCCCCCCCTTTTTTTTTTTTTTTTTTTTTTTTTTTTTTTTTTTTTTTTTTTTTTTCCTCGTTTCTTTCCAAGGGAACTGCCGAAAACCTTTTTTAATTTTTCAAAAATATTTATGCTTCTTTTGTCTTGGTATTGTTGTTTGAAAAGAAAAAAAAAATTTTTTTTTTGGAGGGGAAAAAAAAAAGTACAAAAAAAATGAGAAATTGTTACTTCCGAGGGAGAGAGAGAGAGAGAGAGAGAGAGAGAGAGAGAGAGAAAGGAAATGAACAAAACAAGAAATATAAAAAAAAATACCGTGGTTTCTAGTTACCCTCCCCCCCCCCCCCCCTTCTCCCCCTTTGCGCTGTTGAAAAGTGATTAAACAAGAAAAAGGTAGCGAACCCCGTGACGCAAGGGAGAAAAGTGGAAGAAAAAAAAAAAGAAAAAAAAATGGGGGAAGGGGGGATGGGCACAAATCATATTTTCTTTCTACTATAGTTTAGGTATACCCCGTGCATGCGAAAGCTGCAAAGATGCTAGCACACCCCAGTTCATTGAGTATCTTGCAAACTTTTACATATGACAAGGGGGGGGTGAAAAAGAAATTTGTTAGATTGCTCTTCGCCAGCATGAGCTCCCCTAGAGGTAAATGGAAGAAAAAAAAAGGAGGGGGGGAAAAAAACACTTTTAAATAGGGGTGTGAGGCGTATAAGGAGGTCTTTTTTTTTTTTTTTTTTTTCTTCTCCTTTCTCTCTTCTTTTTTTTATTCTTTTTTTTCTTCCTTGTCACTCTTCGCGCCAGCTAACCGACCCTGAGGGCAACAAGAAGCTAGGTTTAAAAAAAAAATGTAAAAAAACAAAAAAAAAAAAATGGAAATATATTACACCACACACACAAAGGGGAGAAGGGTGGCACAAATTGACAGGTGTCAATAAGAGGGAGGAGAAAAAAAAAAGAAAGGCGCGCATCTCTAATCTCTGCCCAGATTTATGAATTTTACCCCAAAGGGCAATAGGCAGGCGGGCTGAGTAGTGAATGTGCAAAAAAAAATATATGAGTTAAAGGAGGCCGGTGTTGGCGGCGCCCTACAAGAACTGTCTACTTGATTACAGGGGGCGCGCCGCGGCCGAGTTGTAGCTTCTTCTGCGTTTCGCGTCGTGTCCTTAATGCGTGCGGTGTACAGCTCAACCCCAGCCGGTGCGTCCCGGGTAACCAAGATTCTGCGCTCGTGCAGTTTGCTGCCTGTTCGTCACCCTGAGCATCTGCATTATGTTCTTCCACTCGGGCGCTACCGGTGA
>OZ025664.1:428778-656278 GCA_964019335.1 Diplonema japonicum | reverse complement strand
TCCTCAAAGACCATTATTCTCTTTTCTCTTCTCTTTTTTTTTTTTTTTTTTTTTTTTTTTTTTTTTTTCCAATTTATCTTCGCGGATCGTGGTCCAAAGGAAGAGTGAGGGGATGCGTGGTGTTGGGGGGGGGGGGGGAGAAAACATGAAAAAAAAAGTGTAAAAAAAAAAAATAATAATAATAATAATAATAGTAACAATAAAACACAATAAGTCCCCGTAATGAATAAAAAAACCCCCCTCTTTCCCGCCCCCTCCTACCTCCCCCAAGTCGTCTCATCTCTAACTACTGAGGGGGGCTGTCTCGGTTGGGTCTATGTGCCGAGCCTCTGGTTTTATGGCAGATATACTAGAAGCTGAGGGGGGCTGTCGGGATGCAGAGTCTGGGGTAGAGACGGGCTTCGGTTCAAGGATTTTCTCCTTTTCTGCCTGTTCAGAGAAGGATGCGACAAAGGGGTGCTTTAGGGCTTCGGTGGGTGTGATGCGCTGTGGTTTTTTTTTTTTTTTTTTTTTTTTTTTTTTTTTCATACCTCGCTTGGGTCATATTTTAGTATCAAGTTGATCAAGTCGATGAACATCTTATAGTCTTCGGGCGAGTGGCCCGGCTGCCCCTTTCGTCTCCCTAACGGACCCCCTTTATTCGCCCCGAGAACTTCCTCCAGTGTCTTTGCTTTGGGGTTTACCCCGTTCACCAGCTGCTTCAACTTGAACCCCGTGTCAGTTTGCTCTAGCAACTGCTGCTTCTTCTTGGTAGATGCTCTAGAGACAACACTCTCGGGAAGCGACCCGATAGTTGCGTGCATCTTCAAGAGCTGGTCGGCCTCGTCCCGTCCGTCAAAAATAGGGAACCTTTTTTTTTTTTTTTTTTTTTTTTTTTTTTTCAATACCCAGTATGCATTTCTACTAATATACACCCCAATGACCACATATCGATTGCGCAGTCATAAGTTAACCCAAGAATCACCTTTTTTTTTTTTTTGTTTTTGTTTTGTTGTCCAGGACAAAAAAAGAAGGAAGAAAAAAATACCTCCGGCGCACGATAAAACCGTGACTGGATATACTTAAACATCCTCTTTGTCAGGTAGCAAGAAGAACCGAAATCAACCACCTGTGTTTTTTTTCCCCCCTTCTCCTGGCCCCAAGTTCGACAAACCTTAATACCCGACCTTTTGGGGTTTTTCAACAGGATATTCTCGGGTTTCAAGTCGCAGTGTATAATTTGGAGAGATGGTTGCGCAAGAAACTCCAGAGTTTTGAGGATCTGGTACGCGAATTTCCGGATCAATGTGAGCGACACCCCACAGAACTTAGTGTATTTTATGAGGTCGTAGAGGTTAAAGGACAGCAGCTCGAAAACAAGGCAGAGGTGGTTCTTCCACGTGAAGTATTTTTTGAGGACCACGATGTTGTTGTCCTCCTTGGAGTGGTGCACAAGCTTGCTGAGGATGTCGATCTCGATTTTAGCTTGTGCGGTGAATTGCGGCTTGTTTTTGATGACCTTCAGAGCAACGTTTTCGTCTCTCCTGTGGTCATGTGCCTTCACAACCACACCGAAGGAGCCCTTTCCTAAGATGTCTTGAACGATGTACCGTTGTGCAATCTCCTCCCCTATCTGCACCACGTAGTTCCCACCGTCGTCGTCGAAACCCTCGTTGAAAATCCGTCCGTTGCCACTACGCTTAGCGGCGCTCTCTTTCCTCTTCCTTGCGTAGAACATGTCATTTATCCGTTTGTACGTTGCAAGCAGTTCAACCGATAGCTTTTTTTTTTTTTTTTTTTTTTTTTCTTTTTTCCCCATTATACCTTGTATGCGGGCCTCTGCTTCGTGCTTCTGGGTGCTGTCGGTGATGCACCTATCAACGAGGCGATGTCCACCCCCGCCATATTAACACCTTCCACCTCTCACCCCCCGCCCGCCCTCTCTCTCTCTCTCCGCCTTTAGGGGTGATGTAAAAAAAAAAAGGGATGGGGAGGGGTGGAATAATAATAGTAAGGAGATTCAACAGTGCGTGGAAAAAACCCTCTCCAGCTTTTTTTCTTCTTCTTTTTTTTTCCCCATACAAGTCCTCTTGTATGGTGGCGGTTTTCTTTTTTTTTTTTTTTTTTGTCTTTCATTCTCCAGTACCCTCACCCCTAATACGATGAAAGGGAGAGAAAAAAAAATGGGGGAGGGTTGACACCTTTTACAATTACGAACGTTTTAGAAGAGCGGGAAGGGAAGAAAAGGAAAAAAAGAAGGGGAAAGAAATTACTGTTCTTTTAGTTGTTGTTGTTTTCGAAAAAGGAGGGGGGGGGGGGGGGGCAATATAAAGGGGATAAGGGGGGCAAAGAAGAAGTGACGGCCTCTTGTAAGGCGTCCTTGCGTTCAGTCTATAGCACAGAAGTGCCATAAAAAAAAATAGCATCTTCGAAAAAAACAAAGGAAGTGGAGAGGGAGGACAAGAAAAAAGAAAATACGTTAGGTACTAAAAGAAAAAAAAGAGGATCTTTAAAAACGAAGGGGGGGAGCAAAAAAAGGGGGAGGGGGTTGCCCTTTGCAGGCGACTAATGGAAATGTACAAAAAAAAGATGTCTTTGAAGGGAACCTGCAGTATGTGACAGGATCGCCTAAGAAAAAAATACTGTAAAACGAGTAATGTCGGACGGAAAAATTCTCGGACAGAAAAACTCCCGAACACCAAAAAAACCCGGACATTTTTCCGTCCGGGAGTTTTTCTGGGAAGAAGTTTTTTTACTTAAGGGGGGGTAGCAGCTCCCACCACGTTTGCCTGGAAGGGCTTTATTCCTTGTGCAGAGCCAAAATGTTTACCCTGCGTGGCAGCTTGAATTTTTCTTCCCCTTTCAATGCACCAACAAACAGCACCCATGGGATCTTTAACTTCTCATAAACCTGTACTTCTTTCGTCAAATTGACCAGTTCGACTACCCAAGGCACGTTGAGCAGCTGACTTGTGAAGGGCCCAACTTTGGTGCTGACACCCCGGCCAGCTCACCCCCGAGAGGTGGAGGAGATAAACTCCTTACACGGGGCCGAGAAGGCCAGTACAAACCCCCGAAAGCAGCTTGGCGGGAACAGGTTCAACAGAGCCCCCAGTTTCTTCCAGACGGAAATACTGGACGTTGCTATTCCACCCTACCACACCCTGGCCGCCGCGACGCCGTGATAGCAGCGTATCGCCCAATACGGGATTTAGCATCCTTCGGGGGCTGAAAGGTTTTTGCTTGAGTCGATAGGTAAAACGGGCTTGGCGAGCCTATCCCAGCACAACAAATATGCACCTATGCAGAAGGGCTGCTGCGCGCCAATCCAGCCCGAAAGACATACCTGGTAGACTTTGGTGGGGCACTATCCTTTTCCACTGGCTAGGCTGACAAAACTTTGCAGCAAGAAAGACAAAGCCCGAAAACGAGAAGGACGAGAGGGCATGCTGTTTCTCCATGGAATTCAGGTCCATAATCGACACCCATAAAGTAAGGCCGGAATTGGTCTGGAATACGGGGTTAAAAACTAAAACGAAAAGGGGTGCTAAGGTCGTAAGAGTACGTGGTTTGGGGGACAAAACGGGCTATAACTGAACAGCTGGCTGTTTCCTTGGCTGGATGGGTTGCACCGCAACTTAAATACAAAGGCAAAGCGGAAACGCAACCGGCAGGGACTATCCGTGCCCAGGTCAAGCACCCGCCCATCGAATGGAGCCTAGCGGCATCGCCCAATCATTGGGCTAATTATGATACTCGGGTTACGGAGCTGTTTCTTCCTTTTTGCTATAAATCATCGATTCCCATGGTTTTGCCGAATTCTGCTGCGGCGACTACACCTCTCACACGACCTATGCCTATGGGTTCGTAGAGTTGTTCGCAGGCGCAAACGTGCACATTGCTTTTGTCCCCCTGGGCTCACCTACATGGTTCAACCGATGGATATTGGGTTGAACGCAGCTGTAAAGCATCTATTAAGAAAGGTAGTAGGCCACACGAAGGCTACAAGCTGATTGCCTCAGGGGCAGCAAAGGAAGACAAAGATGCAGAAAGGGAACCCTGGGGGTTTCTTCGCGCGGTGGTATGGTAGTGGACCAGGCCCCCTGACGGCCTTACCTAAAAAAAATTCCCGGACGGAAAAATTCCCGGACACTAAAAAAACTCGGACATTTTTCCGTCCGGGAGTTTTTCGTTTTACAGTAAAAAAAAAAAAAAAAAAAGAGTCGGTTGATTGTTGTTTGTGCACAGCCGGAAAAAAAAAAAGAGACTATTTAAGGGTGCCTGCAGTATGTGGCAGGGCGCCCTGCACAAGTATCATCTACTTGATTACAGGGGGCGCGCCTCGGCCTAGTTGTAGCTTCTTCTGCGTTTCGCGTCGTGTCCTTAATGCGTGCGGTGTGCAACTCAACCCCAGCCATGGTGCCCCTGGTAACCAAGATTCTGAGCCCGTGCAGTTTGCTGCCTGTTCGTCACCCTGAGCATCTGCGATACGTTCTTCCACTCGGCCGCTACCGGTGATGACCGACGTGGAGGTCAACAGCGAACAACACATCTGATGTACTTCTTTATATTTCCATATTTCTGTGTTATCCCCACCACCCAAAAAATATTTGTTCAAAGAAAATGTCTGTTAGTGTTCCTACCTTTCTTTCTTCAAAGACTACTTCTCACGCGAAGCCCTCTCTGTGTTCCTCCGGGTAGAGGTCATTAGCCTCTTCCAAGATAAAATCAAGCTGAGCATCAAGATCGAGAAGAGACTCTTGCTGCACTGGTGAAAGCTGGTTCTTAATATATGTGTCCACACGTGACCTCTGGGACTGCATGGGGGACTGACATGGAGTGGTGATAGCGATGACCCGCTCCAGTTCTTCGATTCTACTTTTCTGCTGAATAATCAGGTCGTCCTTCTTCTTCACCGATGCCTCTACCTGTTCCCACTGTGATTTGACCTCGTTCTGCATGCACAGCACCCATGCCTTCTTCTCCACTTCCAAACGAGACTCGAAGTCATTACTTGGCGCGGTTGCCAAAGCCTTCAACCTGCTGTGTTCCCTTTCCTTCGATCTCTCTCTTTCCCTCTGGGCCTCCCTCTCCTTCTCCCTGAGCTTCATTTCCAGCTCCTCGATTCTCACATAAAGGTCGTTCTCTATCCGTCGGTGTCTCTCTGTCTTTTCCCTCATCTCCGCTTCTAGCAGCAAACAACAACTATTCGCAAACGCGCCAGGCGGCAACCCACCTGGAGACGGCATTCTCGTGCTGCTTGGCGTAGGCGACGCTTTCTTAATACGGTTCTGCCCCACACTGCCGCTCCTTATCTTTACTGCACCGCTGTCCGTATTGTTCCTGTGGAAGCTAGACTTACCAACAGAGTGCAGGATGAACTCCTTTGGAGTGCGTAGAGGCTTCTCGTTTGGTGTGCTGGCACCTCGAAAGGTGTTCTCTTTCGGCGTCCGAAGCAAACTATCCTTCGGCGTCAAAGACCGTTTAATACCCTCGGGAGAGTTGCTCTTGTCACGTGACCGTCCCATGTTGGCCACCTTCCCGGTGCACCGCCAGTAACGTGTCGGCATGCTTTCAATAGCGGGCTTGAAGGAGAAGGATCTTCCTTTGGGGATACGGTGTTCACGGCTGTCTAGTGTCTTGTGGAAGGCCTGTGGGTCGGGGAATGAGTGGCAAATGCTCTTCCTCAGCTCTGACAAGACAGGGATGCTGTCGAAGTGAATCATCCAGTTGTTGTAACTCTGCTTGGACCCACATCGGAAGATCTGGAAGTCCGTTCTGCTGGAGTCAATTCTAGAAGCTTCAACCCCTGGCCTGCAGGTTTCAAATGCAAAGATAAAATCCTTGTCCAGGTGGCCAATAGTCTTGCGTCCTAGGAGTGCACCCTTCGTGGGGAGGTAAGCGTTTACATGTTTAAAATACAATGGCCGGCACACCAGCTTTGAGAACACGGGGCTAGACGTAGTGAAACAACACAGTGACCCCGCGTCCGACTGCGCCCAAATGTCCACGAACCTTTTAGTTTCCCAATCGAACCATTGCAGCTTGCTGTTTCTGCACGGTGTCCTCCCCGAGACAGCCATCTCCCTGTAGTGTAGTGCATGTGAGCATGGTGATAGCAACTTACAACAAATCAAGTCTTTACAAATCTAACATCGCTTGGTCCTCATGTGAGCGACCTCCCTGGAGAGTGCACCTGGGTGTCTGCTATCTGCTTTATTTGATCGATAGAATTATACAAGGTCTTCGCAGAGCTGGCGTTGAGGCCCATGCCAGTCAGCTGCTCGTATGACAGGCGGTAGAAGGACAGAAGTGTCATGTCAGTGAATAAATGTGCGTAGTTCTCCAGCTGCAAGGACCGCAGCAGTGCTACAATGAATTCTCTATCGCGACGAGGTGACGCTTCTGACAGTGGAGCTGGTGTGCTTGGTGCCATTGTGATTTGGTGCACAGGCGTCATAGGGCGCATGGGTGATATGGGCATGGGCACATACACCTTCGTAGGTGTAGGTAAAGGAGTGGGACTAGACGACCTTGTGCTTCGTCTTTTACCCTTGCTCCTGCTTCTCTCAGAGTAATCTCTTGAGGTATCCATGTCCCTCTCTGTCCTGTCATCTCTCCCTCTCCGTGAACTTGAGGCAGGGGGCGTTGTTGTCAAGCCTGTTCTAGTCTTGACCACCTTAGGCGTTGAATAGTCTGGCGTTTTCGTCCTTGAGGACGTGGGGAGGCAACGCTTAGCGGGTGAAGTCCCAGACACAGCACTGCAGAAGCCGTTTTCATGGTTCACAATACCCGACTTGTCTTTGTCCCGAGTCTGATAGTACTCGTGCTCGACGCTGTCCATCAGCTTGTGGATCACATTCGTAACCTCGTTGGCGCGCTTGTTCTCTCCCTTCGACAGGAACATTGCACGGTCTCCCTCCAATCCCTCCATCTGCTGCAGGACTGACACAGCCTGACGAAGCTGTGGCTCTAACTTCCTGCAGATTAACCTGTGCATTTGAATAATTCTGCTCGCTCCTTCCTCTGTTGCCACGGGCGGGACGGCAATCTTTCGCAGCAGCTCCGTAATCAACCCCGTGGTGCGCTGCACATCGGTGCCGCTCATTGTTTCTATTTTTTCTGCAAAAAAAGTGAAGTGAGACAAAAAGGGAAAACTGGAAGAAGAAAAATCAGAACTGAGTTTAGAAAAACGTGTAAATCATCAACTTAATCATCATAACCTCATCATGCGGCATATTCTGTCGTACAACGACGAGGGTGCGAGCCTCTCGAAATGCGTGGACTCCGGTTGGGTTGCTGTTTGTGGTGGAACATTACCGAGGATCTTGGAGATGTCCTCGTTCAGAACATCCCTGGCAGGTGCCGAATGACGTGTGGAGACAGACTTCTTGGAAGCCAACTGTCCCGACAGGCGGCGAGAGAGAACTTCCATTAAGTGGAACTTATTGTACGGCTGCGGGTTGATAAGGTGGAAACAATCTTTCATCAACCTCGTCTTGACCCGCTCATCAAGAGGGGTATCGATCTCCAGAGAAGGTGACGCGTTTACCTCTAACACCCACGGCTCACACTTGTCATCCAACAGCACATCAAAACCCAGCAGCTCGAAACAACAATTGTGGTTAGTTACACTAACATCTGCAGCAGCAAGACATTTTACCAGACACTCGGTGACTTTCGCCCATGTCTTTTCCCATGGCTGACCAGTCAGCTCCGGAAGGGCTTCGGCTAGCTGATCCAATCCCCATTTGCACATATTTTCAGCACTGCAAAAAGGAGGCGGTACACAATTTGACTGGACCGACGTATTTGTCAGGTGAACCAACCTATTACCGAATGATGCGGGGTCCATTGTGAACGGGAGAGACGTGAACCTTGCGAACCCCAGCGTACTGAGGTATGCCTCAAGGGGCTGAAATGATGACACAACAACGTACAGCCTCATGTCGAACTTGTACCCATGGACCAGCAGGGGGTTTTGAATGTACCGCTGGATAACAAGTGCTTCGCTGTACTCAATGCTTGCAGGGTGTGTAACAATTTCTATCCCACGGCCCCTCGACATCCCCACAGGTTTCGTGATCCACACTCCACAAGAATCCGAATGGTGTCCCTTTGTGCCTGATGCAAGTTGTTGTAACCGTATTCTATCCAAGGTTAACCCGGTGGATTCAATAAACTGCGTGCTGTCTTGTGGAAGGGCGAACGTTTCGGGAAATATGTTAAAGCTCTCGCCTGCTTTCCCTGGAAGCCTGCGGAATCTCTGCAGGCACTTCTTTAGGCAGTCTTTTCTTGTGAGAACGAATGAACCAGGGTAGTGGTTGACCCTTTGAAGTGCAAATAAGTATTTACAACTGATCCGAGGCTTCCGCCACATCCACATATAATTGAAGAAAGACTTCCGTGTGCACTCACTCCACCCGTTGACATTCTCTAACGTGTACTGAACCAGCTGGTACACTTCATCTCTGCTCTTCTGCGTGAAATATTCCATCCTTTCTCCCGCTTCTTGCAGCTTTTCCCTTGTATGCTTTGACTCCAGCAACTCACACAAGACCCCTGACAATTCTGAGCACGTCTTCTGGGTTTCTTTTCCCTGCTTACCTTTGTTGGGGTAGGAGGTTTCTTCATCAGACTCGTCTTGCGTCTGATTGTCGTCGAGTACACCTTGCGCCCAGTTTAGCTGTGTGGTGTGGGTATTTGCAACCTGAATATTGGACCAACATACTATCTCCCGGCACGCCATCTCTAAAAGTTGCCTTTCGTCCTTTTGAATGCTGTCGACCTTCCCATGCTTTTCAAACGGGATCCACAGCGAACTGAACGAGGGAAAGTACTTTGAATAGTTATACGTCGGTTCCTTTGCCTTACGTGGCACCAGCTCTTGATTCACCAGTTGGGTGTTTACTATCTTGGGTGCTGGTGCTGGTGTTGGTGTTGAAGGAGACGATGCACTCTGCACTGTTTGGGCTTCCCTTTCATGCCGTAATCTCTCCATCTGTCCCGCTTTCCTTTCGATGACCTGCATGCGAGACATCGAGAGGATCACAATTGCCCCCGAGCACATGCAAGCCTTGACAGCTCTGTCTTGGAGTGCTCTACACTGAAAGATCGCTGTGCTTAATGCAGACGACACTGCGGCTGCTGAAGCGCGAAACACACGAACTCGAGATGTCGCTGTGGATGCTGAAGAAGCTGCTGCGATCGTGAGAATGCTCGCACTGGCATTATTGATAGCCCGCTGTCGTAGAACCACGCAAGATATGGAGGAACAAACTACAGTAACAACGAGGTTTAGTTCATCAACATTGCTGAGACAAGTACAGAATGCAGCCAGCATAGTGGCTGCCGCAACGGCACTTTTACATGACCTTCTTCGCAGTGTCCTGCTTGGGTCGTGGACTTTAGTCCCGATAGGGTGTGAGGTAACGGAGGAAGGTCTTGGTAGTGGGACAATTTTCTTTGAGCTCGTAGGAATCGGCGTGCTGCTTTTGGTCTTTACAACCTTCTTTATTTTGTTTGTGTTGAATTCATTTTTCTCCAATGAACACCCGTAGATAATGTCGTGGGTCACTTCGAACGCTCGATGTCGCTGCATTCCAAAAAGAACAGGGGGAGACTCCTTCGTAGCATAGACCGCCTTGTTGACTGAACCAAGTTGAGGAAGGCTGCTACTTCTTCGTTCTAGTGGCTCGGGTTCAGGTTCAGGTTCGAGTACCGGCTTCTGCTCATACTGCAGCACAGTTTCTTTTCTATTCAGTCTTTCGAGTATAGCATCAGCTGCTCCACGTTCTTGTATCTCTCGTGAGACTACCTTGAGAAGTTCAAGTAGCCTTCCATCCTCAGGACTTTCACTGAGACTCTCTTCGATCTGGCTCTTGCTTACAACCAATTCATCTGTTGGCAGGTCGTATACATCCCACAGGTCTATCATGTCATTTCTCGTCTGGAATGTGCCTAGAAACATGATGAAATGAAATGACAATAACTAACATCCATCTAGCATCCGTTCGCTGCCGGATCCATCGAAAGCTCACGAATTGGTTTACCTCGCTTCCCTGCACCATTACCTGATCGCATGTCGTACGCCCCGATAGGTGCCACCCAGTCACCGTTGAACAAAGGATCGTCCACCATATCCAGTTTTCCAGGAGCGACATTCGTTAAGTTGATTCCACCCTTCTCAGTCCATTCAACACTGTTTTGCAGTCAGTTTTCACGAAACGACATAACATACCTTGGCGGGACAGTCAAAGGGTCTTCGGCATCCTTCAAAACACCACTCTTGTGCTTCAATATTCCACAGTGACGAACCTTAAAAAGAAGTTAAAGGATCATAAAAAATGGTCGTGACAGGGCTCGAACCTGGGACCGTTGGCTTATTAGACCAATGCTCTACCGACTGAGCTACACGACCTTACAACCGCCGTTTTTTTTTTCAAAATACCAATAGGTGCCACCATGGGGGAGCAACACCTGGGAAGGGGAAAGGTGAAGGGAAGCATGGAAATATTACAGGGAGGGCGAAGACCAGTTCTTCTGCAATCAGATGGAGCTGTGGACTCCGCCAACCCGTGCACCTGTTTGGAACAGCCGAAGAGGGCTGAATTACTTTAATTCCAAGCCGCGTAGACCTACGTGACTCGGACGGGGACCTTGACCCCAGTTCGTCGTTTTTCTCAACTGGGACCTCTGGTGACCGGAACTGGCCCCGGTCGCCCCCTCGAGAGGGATTTGCTCCATTGAGCGAAACATGAAAGGGTGAGAGTAAAATCTCTCAAAATCAAAAGGGGAAGCGAGTGTGCATGGGGATGATAGGGGAAGCATTTGCTCTCCCCGCTGCACTCCGGCTGGCGGGGGGAGGGGATGGCCGTACCACACTCGTTCGTGCGAAGATGAGAGGACTCATCTGGGCAACTTCAGAGTAGGCCGGGCCATCCGTTTTTGACTACAATGTCAGGGCACACGATAACAAGAGGATGTTAATTTTAAAAATTTAAAAGTTTAAAAGGGGACGGGCATACTGGTAAGAGAAAGGCCAGACGCCGGATGATGATAAAGAAAAGGATGAGAGGGAGTGGAAGAGAGGGGAAGGGAACGTAAGCACTAAAAGAATTGAAATGTTGATCTCACCCTACTCACTTCAGCGCAACACGGGGGCCGCAGGGCCGGCGTCAAGGGAGACAGCCGGCGGGATGAACGAAGGGGCAGCGGTACCTGCCGTTGCCGCAGACGGCGACGTGAAGACCCCGGATCTGGCCCAGTCAAGCAAGCCAGAGTCGGCGATGAGGGTGAATACCTGCGTCACGCGTTTTGACAGGCACTCCACCAGCGAGGGGCGTCCATTGGGAGCGTCGAGCGAACCCCGTCCAACCACAGCGCACCCCCCAACAACGTGCTCCCTGGACATCTTTGCTCCACACGCTGGGCAGCTGAGCTCAGCCTTCTTCCTGTTCGGTCCAGCCGCCTGCAGGAAGCCGAAGAAGAGAGCGGAGTGCCCTACCCTCAGCCGCGAGATGACCGTCTCCGCTAGCCTGGGGAGGGACTGGGGGAAGCACGCCGCTCGGAGCCCCGTGGCCCTCGCGTATCTCGGGGCCACCTCCCCGACAATGACCGCAGACCTCTGCTGAATCTGGCGACGGACCAGGGCCCTGACCGACCTGTAGTCGAGAGAGGGGCGAGTCAGCTCGCGCTTCGTGCCCTCCCCGGCCAGCCTGTCTGCCGCCTCGTTGCCAGGAACCCCGCAGTGGGACGGCACAAACTGGAGAATGACTGGTGCACCTTGTGCACGTGCCGCGGCCACCAGCAGTTCCCAGGTCTCGTGGTCGAGCCTCTCCCTCTGCCGCGAAGGACCTGCCCTCAGCTGATCAAGGAGAGAGAGCGAGTCGGTACAGATCGACAGCCGGCTGTCTGCCAACGTGGTGTGCTCGCTCCGGAGCGCGGCCACCATGTCCAGAGCCACCTTGACAGCCAGACCCTCCGCCCGAAAGGAAGAGCAGAAATTGCTGACGCCGAAGCTCTCGGACACGGGTTCGTGGGGGCGGGGGAGCTGCAAGAAGACCCCGGCACCGCCCCTCCACCTCTGGCGGTCCCGTACGACAGAACCATCCGTATAGGCATGGATACCCGGTGGAAGGGCAGCCAGAGCCTCCACGGCCGCCTTCCGCTTATCCACGTCCGGCGACGAACGCGTGACCCTGCCGGGAAGGGCAGTTCTGAACTCCACCAGGAACGCGTGCCACGGTGCTACTTTGGGCGAGGCAGTCAGTAGCTCGAAGGTGTCGTACTTCCTGAAGCCTTCCTGCGTCGTCCACCCCTGCAGTCCGCAGCGTCGTAGCGCAAGGATACCCGCACGCAGCCACCCATTGCCCATACCGGTCATCCGCTTCTGCTCAAGGACCTCGCGGTGAACCGGGGAGGTCCTCCAGCAGAACGACTTCGCCGTCAACACCGCCGCAGCTCCCTCAGCCATCTGTCGGAGGGGTAGCAGACCTGCCTCAGCAACAACCTTCGCCGTGCCCGAGCCGTGCCAACAACCCGAGATCAGCACCGCCGCTCTCTGGTGGAGCCCAACAAGCTCCTCCACCCTGCTGTCCCTGAGCCTGGCAAAGTAAACACCCATGCAGTACCGGAGTAGCGGGAGAACGTACGTGAGGTACAGAGATCGGAGCGTGGCCTTCTTGCACCCCCAGGTCGTGCCCGACAGGAGCCTTAGTACCCTCAGCCTCTTGTCAGCGCGCCTCAGGACATCCCCCGCATGCTCGTCAAACGTGAGCCCAGAGTCTACAGTGACCCCAAGATACTTCGCCGACCCACACAGAGGCAAGGGGCGAGCCGCCATGTAACCAATGTCGGACCTCCGGATGGCGGCGGGAATGTCGAAGGACCGTTTGCCACCCGCCTCCACGACCCGAAAGCCAGACAGCTCACGGACGCCAGACAAGGTCCCACAGGCCCCAACCCCAAGATTAAGGACAGGGTCCTGGAAGGCCCCCGGGCAAAGCGGGACACGCGACGAAGAGAAGTAGACATTAAGCCGCTTCTGATAGGGAACGCACACTGCCTGCGACTTGCTGGAGCTCAGCAGCATGCCCCGTCTCCCACACCAGCCCTCAACCGCGTCCATCACAGCCTGGGCCCCTCGCTCAAGACCAGCCAGGTCGCCCTGCCCGGCTGAGACCACCACCGCAACATCGTCGGCATAAAGAACCGACAGGTCCGCCATCCCAACCAGCAACCTGGCTAGCTCGTCGACGTAGATGGTGTAAAGGACGGGTCCCAGCACGTTCCGTTCTTCGAAGGCGTCTTCGAGTTCGGCCGTCCACCAGGGGGTCGGGCCTCGTCGCACTCCGCAAAGCGGAATGTGGTCGTCAGCTGCATGCAGAAGAGCCTCTGTAACCTCCTTCGTGAAGGAGTCAATGTGGGCCTTCGTGTCGATCTTGGTCAGAAGGGCAGCGGCGGCCGCGGTGAAGTCGTCCCACCTGGCCTTTTTGAAGTTCCAGGTAGGGCAGGGTCGCTCCGAGCAGTAGGCGTCCTCAAGCGGCAGGCGGAAGGAAACCGGGCTGTGATCAGAGCCCCACGTCCCCAACGTCCTCGGCTCCAGTTCCGCACAACGTCCCACCACCAGGTCCAGAACGCGTGGCGGTGAGTCCCGCGTCGGCTCGTCTCGGTTGTTGTAGACGGTGTAGCCGTGGGTGTCAAGCCAGTCCCTGACCACGTTCCCCCTTTCGTTGGGCGTTGTCACCTTGGCATCCCAAGAGCTGTGGTGTGCGTTGAAGTCGCCAGCAACGATCGTGTTCTTCCCCACAGGTAGGCTGCCCGGCCGTAGGTACTCGGGGTCCCTTGTCCCTCTGCTTATACTCACAGGCGTGAGGTACACGTTGGAGAGGGTGACCGGGACGCGCTTCACACAGGAGATCCTCACGTCTAATCGCTCGGTGACACTGTCACCTTCAGGGAGTACGAAAGGAGCTTCCTCCGAGGCAAGGCAGTCACGGACATACGTGATGACACCACCGCCTCTCGTCGCAGAGCCGTCCGTCACCGGTGTTGTGCGGTCCCTCCTGTAGGACGTGTATCCAGGCAGGTATGGTGTCTCATGCCCCTCCCTAAGGTGTGTCTCCTGGATCATAATGATATCCAGCGTCAGTAGGACAGCGTGGTAGGACACGGTTGACCACTTGGCGGCAAGACCGTTGCAGTTCCAGGACAGGACCCTGAGTCCCTTCGGCTTCGGGGGTGGGAGCTTCTTAGGTGGACCGGGGTTCGTCTCAACCAGCCCAAGCAGCCCCAGCAGGTCCCTGGCCGACATCCGTTCAAGTAAGGAAGGGATCAAGGAAGGGAGGACGTCGTACAAGTGATGTGGAAGGTGTCTCCTCGGCTGTATGCGCGGGAGACCAGGAGAGGGGGCGTGGTCGTCGATCTGACGCCCCCCCTGCTCAGCGGGACCCCTTCAATTGGCAGGGGCGGGGGCCGGGCCCACAGAGGCTGCCCGTCCACGGCCGGCCCCGTTGGGGGAAGCAGAGTCGCCAGCCAGCGACTGGGCGCGTCCCCTTCCGCCCCCTTGCTCCGTCGATGTCGGGTAGGGGCCTGGCGTGCTTACGCCCTGCGCCTGGTGCCCCTTCGTCCCTGCCTTGGACCCAGCCTTGCCGCCCTTGCCCTTCCCAGCAACTGCCGTCCGCCCAGCTCCGTCTGCAGATGACGCCGGCGCGCCAAGTGACGCTGCCATCCTCTCCTGGAGGTCGCGGACCGTCGCCTGCAGACCGTCGATGGTCGCCTGCATCGACTGGATCAGCGCGAGGAGCGCCGGGACCTCTGGTTCCGGTGCGGGATTCTTCTTCTGGGAGTCACGGGGAGGTGTCGTGGTCGGGGAAGCCGCAGAGGAGACCGGAGTCACAGTGCCAAGTGGCGGAGGGGCAACCGAGCTCGGTGGAGATGACCACGGATTGGTGCTCGGCAGCCCTGTGGACTGCACCGTGGGGCCAGGGGCCGGCGTCGGCGTCTGGGCCGTGGTTGCCGCAACCGGCGTCCGAGCCGCGGGTGGAGCCTTCTTGTTGGTGCGGGGCGGGAGCGTGACGCTCGGGTGGTCTTCCGCGTCGTGCAGTCGAACGAGACGAGAGCCGAAGAGCCATGTCCTGGCCTTGGGGGGCGGGGCGTCGGCGACGATGAAGAACACGAGTTGCCTCGTGCCCTGGAACGCCGTGTCAGAGCGTCGGATGATGGACGACGGCTTCCAACCGATGTGGTCCATCATCCCGTCGAAGGCTGCCCTGGTAACAGACAGCGGGGCTCCGGTGAGCAGGTACCGACGCTTTGTCCTCTGCTTGGCGAGGGCCTCCCTCAGACGCTGCTCCGTCTCCGGCAGGCACCTCACGGTCCAACCCTTGCGATGGGCCACCCCCAGGGACAACCCGCCCAGTGCCTTCGCCAGCTGGAAGGCCTCCGCCCTCCCCTCCGCTACGATGGGCACGTAGGTGTACCCCCCGCGCCGCTCGGTCGTCCTGACCATGCAGCCGTCGCCCGAGGCCCGGAGTACCGCATGGACGGATGCCGCCGGGAGCCGCAGGCCCACCTCGTGGCTCCAGTGCCGCGCCCGCGGCTCGTTCCCGTCGATCTTCTTCGGGCGGAAGATCGCCTGCTCCTCCACCGCCACGCCCTGGGTCGCGACGAGGTCCCGAACCCTGGCCTTCGCCGCGTTCACGCTGTCAGCTTTCACGCTGACGTACACTACCTCAGTGCCGCCATCAAAAGAAGCGAGTGGGGTGTAGGAGGGGGGGTTCGACCCGACCGAGAAGGTGTGCACGGCCTTGTGCACGACACGCTGGCCGGCGAGTACGATGACGGTGCATGGGGTGGTCGAACCGGCAACCTCCGTCAAGAGGACGAAGGTCAGGGAGGCCGTGGGCCTCGCAGTGCGAATCGCGTCCACCTGCTGGAGGTCGTCGAGAGCGACGACGGCGCGGGGCACCTCCTCAGGGGGAGCAGTGTTGGTGTAGATGGGGGCGTCCCACGTGTCGGGGACCAGATCCCAGTGAGGCTCCGGGGCCGGTGCGGGAGCGGGGGCCGTGTCCTTCTCGTCGGTGTCAGAGTCCGACATGGGGAGGGCGGTGTCGCAGGCAGCGGCAGTGAGGACGGCAGTAGACCACACGGCAGCAGTAGAGGCTGGAGCAGGCGCAGGAGCAGGGGAGTCGGCAGCAGCAGGCGCAGGAGCAGTGGTGTCGGCAGCAGCAGGTGCAGGAGCAGGGGAGTCGGCAGCAGCAGGTGCAGGAGCAGTGGTGTTGGCAGCAGCAGGTGCAGGAGCAGTGGCAGTGGTGTCGGCGGCAGCAGTCCTCATCCTCGCCCTCCTGACCTCTGGCGTGTCGACCGTGAACGAGGTGACAACGCCCGGCGACTCGCTAATTAAGACGACAGAGTCGTCGGAGCCCGAAGCGGCGGCGGTGGCAGCGTCAGCAGCTGCTGCCTTCTGTCTGGCCCTTCTGGCCGCCTTCTTCCCTTGCCCGGGGGAGGGTGTCACCACCGGCGTGACCCCCTCTGCGCGCTTCCTCTCCACCTCCTCGCGCGTGCGCTTCGCCCTGGCGGCGGCGTTGTCCTTTACCCGCTCACCGCGGGCTTTCTCCAGGATTTCTTCCGTCCTGGACTTGTGGTGAGCGGGCCTCTTTTTCTTCTTGTTGGAGGTCGACATGATTCTTTTCTTTTCTTTTCTTTTCTTTCCTTTACAACCGCCGTGGTAATAATAATAATAAATGAACCACTGACGTGCGAAGCAAAGGCTGGGGGGGGGGACAGAACAGGTGGACCAAGGGTCTCCCTGTATCTAACGAAAGGGGGGAAGGAATGAGATAACCTTGAAACTTCCGCTAAACTATCCATACGTACCGAGGACGGAGGTGGGGCCGGTTCGTGGGCTCCAGTGTTCGCGACTTCGCCCACCTCCGTGACCCCGGCAGCTCTCCAGCCCGCTTCCCAAGCCAGCACCCTTCGGGCGAACCTCCGGGTTTTTGAGGAGTGGGGTACCTCGTCCGTGCTCGCCCTCACGAGCGGCACACTGGCACGGAGGCATCCCCTTCAGCCAGCTTTGTTGGGCGGCGGAGCCTTAGAAAATTCAAAACAAAGGGAAATGATACGGGGGGATGTGTGAAGGGGCGGGGAAAGGTGAAGACAGAAGATGGGGTGCACGACAGGGTAATAATGGGAAACACAGGGGGAGGGGGAGAGGGTTCACTAGTACTTTTTGGTTCACTTTTTTCTGTTCCTTTTTTTTTTTTTTTTTTTTTCTACGTCCTGTGATTGCGGTCAGCGGCTCGGCGGTCGTGAGAGTCTCAGATGAGGTCCATCCTCTTCAGGTAGGAGGCGGTTTCACTCACCCTCATTGTGAGCATCTCCTTCGTGGTCGTGGGGATGTCATCCCCGAAGATCTCTTCGCGGACCTTGTCTCCAGCTGGGCACCCGATCAGCAGATGGTGTCTGTCCTGGATCGAATGGCACGAGAGGCAACGTATGTCATTCTGGACGGGTTTCGACAGGAAACCGCAAGTCAGGTGGCTCCTGCCCGTTCGCAGTCTCGTTATCTGTACCTCAACGTGTCTGCAGGACAGTTCCTTCAAGGGGAGGTACCTCGCGCCGATCTCCTCTCGGTACTTTTTGTCCCGACCTGTCTTCTCCCACGAGGCTGCCCAGTCGCGGTTCACCGACCTCTTGATGAGGCTCTTTGTGGTCATCAGGTCCGTCGGGCCGTCCGGTGTCGACTCCTTTGCGGCGCGTTTGGCGTGTCGGTCGGCTTGCTCGTTACCTGGTAGGCCGCAGTGCCCGGGAACGTACTGGATGATAGTGGAGAGGCCTTGGCGGTCAAGCGCGTCCAGCCATTTCCAAGCCAGCAGTTCCTCCTTCTGCCTCATCTCTCTGTGGCCCTGCATCAGTCTTCTGATCACCGACTGGGAGTCCGAGCACAGCAGCACTACTCCTGTCGTCACACCTTGTCTCCGGGTATGGTACAGTGTCAATTGCAGCCCCAGGTTCAGCGCTTTCAGTTCGCATCGGTAGGCCGAAGTCACTGCTCCTCCGCTCTTGCGTGCCTGCTTCGGTGTGTCAGACCCGATCCTTATCACAGCTGCCGAACCGCCGTTCCTGTGTCCGGTGACTGACCCGTCGGTGTAGACGATCGCATCTGGGATGCCGTGCCTCCTGATCGATTCGAAGGCCGCTCGGAGTTTGAGACTTTTTTCGTCCTTCTTGTGTACCTTGCGGACTAGGTCGGGGTGGAACAGGACTTTGGGTTGGACCCATGGAGGGAGCTGCAGGTCTGCGCTCTGAGTGACTGAGTGGTGTGGTAGGTCTTCGCGTTCCGGCATCCCGTGACTCTTCGCCAAGTCGAGCGCGGTGTTTCGCCAGCTTTTCCCGTACCACATCTGACCCCCGGATATCTTTGTTGCCTTCTCCGCTGTTGTCCCCGGTTGACGCTGTGCCTTCTCGTAGAGCACCAGGGTGTCGTGTTCCAGCAAGGATTCAATCTCCCAGATGCCCGCCTCTGACCTGGTCACCGTCGCGGAAGTCTTGTCGAAGCATCCCGTTATCAACCTCGCTGCTGTGTATTGTAGCGAGTCGAACTCGGCCAGAGCAGCATGTCCCACGAAGTTGCCGTAAGCACCGAGACAGTAGCGCAGAACCGGTTGGACGTACGTCAGGTACAGCGTCCTTAGGGTGTGCTTGCGGCAGCCCCACCTTGTTCCGGCGAGTTTGCGCAGCAGGCGAAGACGGCTGTTGATCTTTCCCTTCACCTTCTGCACATGCTCGTGGAAGTTCATGCTTTCGTCGAAGGTGACGCCAAGATATTTAGCCTCGCGTACCACCTTGACTTTCGCCCCACTCGAGGGGAAGCGGGCGTTGATGAGGTTTGCGAGACTGTCGTGCGAGTTCCAGAACTGTCCCTCTACCGGCATGAACTCTGTCTTTTCCTGGGACAGTTTCATCGAGAACGTCTCGCACCATCGCTCCGTGAGGCTCACCGCGCGTTGCACCTTCTTGTTCAGCTCGGCAGGACTCCCCGCCTCCAGCACTATCGCTATGTCGTCTGCGTACCGCGTCGATTCCAGCCTTCCTGTACAACCTGGCCAGGTCGTTGACGTAGATGGAAAAGAGCTGCGGGGCCAGGATGGTGCCTTGGGGTACGCCCCCTGTCATTGTCTTCACGCAGCCGTGTTCCCCGTTCACACAGACGGAGGCTTTACGTTGGTCGAGGAAAGAGGTGATCCATTTCACGAGCTTGGGAGGGTAACCGTCGCCTATCAGCTTTGCGATCACTCCCTTGTGCCAGACTGTGTCGAAGGCTCCTTTGAAGTCGAACAGCAGGAGACCCCCCAGACCTTGGCTCAGCCTGACACTTTTGAGCTTTGAGGCGGCGTACAGCACGTTTTCCTCCGTGGACCTCCCTTTCCGGAAACCCGCCTGCGATGTGTGCAATTGCCTTACCCGTCCTGTGTCCTGCAGGAAGCACATCCTGTCCTTGACTATTCGCTCCAACGTCTTCACGATGTTTGACGTCAGCGCGATCGGCCTGTACGAGGCGGGTTCGGATTGGTCTTTGCCCTTTTTCATGAGGGGGATGATGGAAGACCGCCTCCATTCGGCAGGGACGACACCGGTCTGGAGGGATGAGTTGTAGAGGAGGAGTAGAACTTCCCTGGCCACCGGTCCCAGGTACTTCAGCATTTCGTTGTAGATGCCGTCTGGGCCCGGAGCCTTGCCCTTCTTCAGCCTTCGCAGCACCGAGTCCAGCTCGTCCTTCGTTACCAGGGGGAAGTCGTTGTCTGTCCCGGGCTTCGCGTCCTTCTTGATGGTGGTGATCACTTCCTCCGACTTGGCAGTCGTCCTTGGGGAGCAGGCCCTCGCGTAGTGTTCGACGAGTACACTGGCCTTCTCCCTGTCGGTGGTGGCGATACCGTTTCCTCGTCGGAGCGGGGCTATTGGTGGCTTCTCGCTGCGACCGTCGAATCTGCGGATGACCGAGAAGGCTTGCGTCAGGTTTCCGTCCTTGGACAACTTCTTGGTGTAGTCGCCCCAGGCAGCCTGCTTCCCGCTCGTTATCGCCCTGTCCAGCTCAGCCTCCATCGCCGCTAGACGTGCCAGGTCTTCGTCGTTCCCGTCGTGATCCTCGGACAACAGCTTCGCCTTCAGTGTGCTTCGTCGCCTTGCGAGTGCGTCAATCTCGTCGTTCCACCAAACCTTCCCTTTCTTCTGTCCTTTCCTGGGGACGCACGATTCGGTTGCCGATAGAAGAAGTGTGCGAAACTCAGCGTTTAGCCTTATCGGGTCTCTGGCCCTGAGCAGCCTGCTGCACTTTTCTTCCATCGTCTCCCTGTACGCGCTCCTTGCCTCCCTCCCCCAAGAGTAGAGTACTCTTCTGGTCGGTTGGCTGACTCCCCCTCTCAGACTGAAGAACATCGGAACGTGGTCTGAGCCCATTGCTGGCAACGTCCTCCAAGAAGATTTGTCGAACTCTGCGCCGCTCATTACCATGTCCGGAGAGGTTGGGTTTCCTGACGGGTTCAGGATCGTGGCTTCGCTGCTCTTGTTCCATGTGCTGTAGCCCCATCGCAGCATCCAGCTGTGCAGTATTTCTCCCAGCTTATTCGGTGTGCCCCTTTTGTCCCACATCGTGTGGTGGGCGTTCATGTCACCGGCGATGATGGTGTGACTGTCATGAGGCAGCTCTGCCGGGCGGAAATATTTCTCGGGGGGTGGTCTGTCGTCGCCGTCTCTACCCGTTGTCGGAGGCAGGTACAGGTTGACGAGTCTGTACGGCTTCCGGTTGGGCAGCGAGATCTCTACGTCGAGTCTTTCCGTCACGTCGCTGGGTTTCTGAAGAACTTCGATCTGTTTCGACGGTATCGATTCTCTGACCAGTGTGACGAGACCCCCTCCGCTGATTTGCTTTCCTCTTTTCACCGGTCGTGTTCGGTCTCGGCGGTATGCCTTGAACCCAGTGAAGACTCCGGTTATATCTTTCGACGGCCTCAGGAAAGTCTCTTGGAGTAGGAGCACGTCGATGTTGTGTGTCTCAATGCCCTTCAGCAGCTGCGCTGTGGTGCTCACCGTTAGGGATCTGACATTGAGAGACAGTACGTTGATGTTGTTAGGTGGTGGTGTTGTGTTGGAGTGTGCCTGTGAGAGAGAGGAAGTAGAGGGGACGGGAGGGAGAGAGTGTTCAACTCTTGTTGTCTTTTCGGTGGTTGGACCGGGGTTCGCTTCTATGTCCCCGCAGCTCAGTAAGTGTTTTCCGTGCGGACCGCTGGCTGCGGGATTTCTGCGAATGTGAAGATTGCCTGTGTGGTCACCCCTAGGTCCAGGCCTTTGGATACTGGGTAATACTTCGTCACCGGTGACGGGAGTTTGTGAGTGCTTGTTTGGGGAGGAATTGTGCGTGGAGAGAGGGAAAGATGAGGGATGGTGATGTGGTGATGATGTGCTGCCTTTGCGGTCACCCCAGCTTCCAGGGCTTGAGAGGCTGGGTAGTACTTCATCTTCGTTTAGATGGGGTGTAGTGTTGGGGGTTTGGGAGTAGGGACAGGGAGTGAGAGACGGTGTGGGAAAGGGGGTGAAAGGGGTGTTGAATGAGATTGCACGGCCCTTAGTACTGGCCTTCAACCTTCCTTTTTACGGGAGGGTTCACCTTGTGCAGGGGCGTTGTCTGCGAGGGGGTGGTGTGTAGGGTTGTCTGCCTAGTTGTGGCAACTCCTACGAGCCTTTCGGCTGGTGGGGGGGTGTCGTAGCATAAAGGTGCTACGGTACCCTTTCTCTCCGGTGTCGCAGCGTGCCTGGGGCAGTCTGGGGTGTCAGTCCCCTCGTCAGCGCCATCGGTGGACGGCACGTGTCCCCTCTGTTCTGGGGACCCGTCTGCCTCCTCGGAGGTTCCTGGTGGGGGGGCTCCTGTAGTCAAGTGGATGAGTAATCTGTTCATCCCTTGCTTCAGCTCCTCCACCGACCGCTCCGTCCTCTCCGATGACGCCTTCAAGGAAGAAATCTCCCCCCTCAGGCCACCAAGCTCGCCCTCCACCAGGCCCACCCTCCTGTTCAGCTCCTCAGTCCTCTCGTCCGTACGCACCCCTCTCATCTCCACCTCTTCCACCTTCCTCTCGCACGCCTTCTCCCACAGCCCGGCCTGTTCCCTCGCCTGCTCCAACTCGGCAATCCGCCTGTCCATGGCTTCCCTCCAACCCCAGTCGTCCTCCATCCCGCCTCCCTCTTCCTTCTCGGCGCTCTCCAGCGCCTGGATCCTCGCCTCCAGCTTCTCCTCTCTTTCCCTGGCCTCGGCCTTCCTTTTTGCGGCTTTGGCCCCCTTCTCCTCTCTCGCCTTCTTCTTCCTCCCCTCCTTCTCGTCGGCCAGCTCCCACACCTGCGACCAGCTCGCCCCCCCGAACTCCCTGCGGAAGTCTATTTTGGTCCCTCTACGAGACCCACCCGGTAGTTTCCTTTTAAAGGATCCCTTCTGCTCCTCGAACACCACCTTATGGGTAGTGTCTCCGTCCCTCACTGAGTAGGACTGAAGAGGGGGAGTCCCTGTGGTTACGATGGTGCCTAGGACACCGTCGAACCTCATCGACTTCCCCAGTCCAGCCTGCGCAATGAAGGCCGCCCACGTGGGCTTGGGGGCGAGCGGGGCTACGACTGCGTCGTAGTGCTTCCGGGTGGGCTTCGTCTTGGGGGTCGTCTCGGGGGGGGTCTTTCTGATCACCACCTCGGTGGTTTGCAGCACTAGCTGCGGCGGGTCTTGGTCGGGCTCGCTCCCGTCCGGTAGGGGCCCCTTGGAGGCGCCCGCCTTGCTCGGCTTCGTCATTTTGTCACTTGACATTTTTTATTATTTTTTTTTTTTTTTTTTTTTTTTTTTTTTTTTTTTTTTTTAGCCTTCCCTACCAATAAAGTACAGAAACTGTAGCTTTAGAATCGTTGGTCCGCCGTGGTGAAGAAAATTATGCATACCGAGATCTCCTTTTGGGGATAGCCTGATACTGACCCCAGTGTCTCAATCTCCTTCATAACATCCCAACCATTGATAACCTGCCCGATGACAGAGTTCGTCCTGTTGAGGTGGGGAAGGGCTGAGTAGCTGATGAAAAATTGGGATTTGTTGGTGTTGCGGGCGTGGGTGACCATGCAGAGGCATCCTTCACCAGCAATACTGCCTGCCTTACCTTTGAAACAGTCCTTTAAGATGTCACCGCAGTAAGATTCCCCACCTTTGCCGTTGTAGGTTTCATTGTCACCGCCTTGGGCAATGAAGCCTGGTTTGACGCTGTGAAAAAGGGTGTTGTGGTAGGATATGAGCTTTCTATCGTTATGCTGCTTGTGTTTGGTTGGGTGCTTTGTCACTATGGGATATCCAAGGAAGTACCCAGAGCTTAATGCCTTGAAGTTAGTGGCCAACAGCGGTGACACATCATCGAACACCTCAAGCTCTACGCGGCCTATCACTGTGTCCTCAACGGCAATATCGAAATACACCACTGCATTTGCAGGATTTATTGGAAACGGCGGTGTATAGCCCCATTTGCTTGTTTCCTTACAGAAACTCTCCTGCACTTTCCAACTCACTGCCACACCTGCCGCTACACCCGCAAGCCTTCGCAACGTGAACATCTTGCTGTTGCAGCTCATTGCAAAAGGGGAAAGATAAAAATCATAACTAAGAGGGGAAGTTACTTACTCATCTATCTATCTAAGAAATATAATTAGCGCTTTTCTTACACAGCAGGACCATCCCATCCCGTAGGATTCCTATGATCCTGTTTCCCACACAGGCAAAGACCAAAGGGTGTACGACGCTTTTCGCTGGCGTCAACATCATACCCAATGAAAATAGAAGCAATACGGCATCGAGCACCAGAAGGAAAGAATGGGTAGAAGGGAGGGTAGTGAAGAAGTGAGCAGTATGGTGTTTTACGACGTGGAGCTCGTGGCGACTTTTAGAGAAAGTCAGGTAAAGAGAGAAGAATGCTGTGAATGCAGCACCAGCCAATACCCACGTGGGTGTCGGCCTGAGGTTGCGGGGGTGGAAGGTCAAGGCGACGAAGCACACAATCGACCACAGCAACTCCTTTGAGAAACCAGTCTTCCTCTCTGGCACTGACTCCTTCACCTTCTTCGCAAACTCCTTCTTTTCTTCCTTGCTGCGCTTCTCAAGCAGCTCTTTTCTCTGTTCTTTCTTCTGTTCTTCTTCTCTTCTAGCCTTCTTGTACCTTATGTTCTCCTCTTGTTCCTCTGTTGCCATTTTCTTCATCACTTCCATGTAGTGCTTCCTTGCACGTGGGTCATCAACCATTTCCCTCGCCAACTTCGAACCCACAGGGAGGACTGGTTCCTCCTTCGCATCGGGGTGGTCCCACGAATCCCATTTTGTACGTTGCACCATTTTAGCTTCTTGAGGAGTAAACATGCAAGGTAGGTGCATTAAATGACTAAACGATTTTTAGCAGGGCTACCTCTCGTAAGGCAGAGTAGCCACCGCCATCAAGATGGGTGGTCATGAAGACAGCAGCCTCGCATTCACCTTTCTTTCTGTCAGCGTTCAACGTCTGAGTTGTGTCAGATTTCAGAGTGCAACATACCCGTATTCTCTTTTGCAGCAGCTGGTTGTCTGCGGCATGGACGGGTCCCACATCAGGACTCAACTCAATCGGTGTTTGGTGCACTTGGAACTCAATCTACAGGTTGTTGTTTGTGTGCTGAAATTATACCTTATCTACTGTGCCTACGACCCTGCGGTAAGGTGTGGCGAGGAACTCCGTGGGGAGAACATGGTGCAGCCTGTCTATATCCAAGGGTGTGAGGCCGAAAGCAGCCAGAAGGTTGTTGGCCGTTTTCCTGGAGAACCGGTGCTGCGGCCACACGATTGAAGTGCTTGAAGTGAAAATACCAGACAGGGGAAGCACCACGTTGTTGATGGGAAGCTCGTCATGATTGATCTGCAAGTCCCCCTTCTCCGTCACTACGGTGTCTCCCAACATGGAGCCCTTGTTGTCGTCCATCCTGCCCGACACAAGCATATTCCACAGCAGCTTCTGGAATGCTTCCAGTGCTCGCCCTGCCCACTCTTTATGTTGGGCGCACAGCCCTCTCGTGATGCCTCTCAACTTTCCTTCGAACAAACTGTTTACTACAAATCGTAGTTCCTGGTTCTTCCCTGGGCTTGCGGCAAGCCTTCGGAGCAGCGACTTGACCTCCTTGCTTCCCTTCCATTTCTCCAAAGGCACCTGCAGCAAGTCACGGCACATCGGGTGTTCTTTCGCACCCTGCGCCACGATAGAGAGCACAACATGCAGATCGTCGAACCGGTAGAGGTGCCACCCCACACACCATATTGGGATGTGCCTGTGCACGGGAACGCCAAAGGTGCTGGGTGGGAAGAAGTTGATGTATTTCCTGCTGGATTCGAAATCCTGAAGAGACTTGAAGAACATCTGCTGCGGGGCTTGGATGGAGTGCATGGCCGCCCATATAGCGAGATCCTTACCAGGTATAGAGGGCGATGCTGTTGTTGAGAGAGAGGAGATGTGCACAGACCCGTTGTGCAGTGAGGTCACGCCAAGAATACGAGTGAGTTGTGAAAATGTATCACTATGCTTCAGTTTGAAGAAGGCTGTTTGCGTGGTGTGTCCCATGCTTTCCTCGATGACTCGGAGGCCGATCATATTGTGGTGTATGTTGAGCTTCGTGCTGAGCCAGTGTACCAGCACATTGTGTGGGACGTTGTGCTTGTTGATGATGCACGTGGCATACTGGTGTTCGTTGTTGAAGGAGGGTTCACCGTGTGCACCACGCACCCTGACGGCATGCTGCCCGGAGCCCATAGTCTCGTAGGACATCACATCGCAGCTATTAGACTGTATCTTCCCTAACGCAAGTGCTCGGGATGTGTATGTGCACTGCAGGCCACATTCTCTTTCTATCTCAGCTACTTCTCTAACTTCTTCTTCCAAGGACCTCTTTTCCCATGTGTGCTTCATAGACTGCTCATAATACCACCCTGCCACATCCAGAGGATGCGCTACATTCTGCGAATGAAATCCCAACAATCGCTTGGGAGGCATCACCCTTGATGGTGGGCGAATCACCATGCTGCCTGTTTCCTCTATCACCCGCAGCCCTATGTTCTTCCCGACATTCGTTCCTTTAACCTTGCCTTGTGTGATCGGCTTCGCAAAGGCTACCTCAAGGTTGTTCGCGGCGACCGCCTGGGTAGCCTTCTTCGACAGCATCGCCTGTGATGAACAATTCAATAAAAAGAATGCGATAGAAAAGGGGAAATTCTGTAAAGTAGAGCCAACGGAAGTCAGCCTATTCGTAGATGTTGTCGCGCTGGGTAAGGCCCTCCTTGCTGTCCTCTGTGCACTGCACGGCAGACAGCACACACCCTGTTATGCGGTTGGATAGAACGGTGACCTTTGAGGCATGCAGGATGAAGAGGCCTTCCTTGTCGGAATTCCTAATCGTGTTGTCTTCTATGAATGTGTCCTTGGCTCCGTCTAGTTTGATGCTCGCCTCTTCTGTATGCGTGATGGTGTTTCCCACGATCCTGCCGCATGCATTTGTGACTACGATCCCCGCTGTGCACTCGTGTATGGTGTTTTGGTCTAGAACAGGATCTCCGTTGTCTTCGATGAAGGCACCTGTTTTGCAGTTCGTAATAGTATTTCCTCGCACGCTTCCTTTGCCTTCTTCGGTGAAGAGCATCCCGCACTCACACTCTGTGATGGTGTTCGCCACGATAGACGGCGTCGCCTTGTCTCTCACGCGTACTGCCGTGTCGCATGCCTCAAACACGTTCCCTGTGAGCATCCCCTGGCTCAGCCGCTCCTGCACTACAACAGCAGACTTGCATTTCTCGAAGTAATTTGCCCGCAGCACAGGGGTTGACTTCCCTGACACCACCACAGCCACCTCTACGCCTTGGAAAGTATTATCCACGAGTTTTCCCTGGCCAGTGTTTTGGACGTAAACAGTGCATTGCGTAAAGGAGTTCTTCCGTACAACAGGTGCTGCGTGGTCGATGACAATGCCGGCGGTGCCCACACCTTCGAACTCATTGGTGTGTATCTCTAGCGGCAGGTCCACGTTGATAGATGGACCGCCCACGCAGTGTACGCCTACTTCTGCACATTTCTCGAATTTCGTGTTGCTTATTGTTACCTTGCACGGAACTAGACACACGACCCCCACCCCGCAATTGACGAAATGACACGCCTCGACTTCCCCCACGGACAAGTCTTGGTAATAACATCCTTTCCCACCATTTATGACACACTTCTCTAAGCGGAGCTTGCCCTCCTGACCTGCCCACGTGCCGTACTCGATGGCTGATATCTGGCACCTGCGGAGAGTGGGATACGTGTCGCTACTCACACCCACTGCAGAGTGCATCGTGGACAGGATTGTGCACTGGTCAAGGATTGGGCTTCCCCTCTTGCACCACACGGTGAATACCAACTCGGGGCGTTCTTGGTCCTTTTCTCCAATATGTTCCAGGGTGAGGTTGGCTAACCGACAAGTGTTGCAGTCAATCACCACCATGTGTGTGGCAGCTATCAAATGTTTTCCTGTTGTGGTGTCGAGCCGCAGTGTCACACCAGAAGACGCTTCGTCACCCGCTATCATGTGCACATCCTTGTCTATCCTCAAAGGCTCGTGCAGAAGGTGTACCCCGCTGCTCAAAGCAATGCAGTCCCCATCGTTTGCCTCGTTGATCGCATCTTGCACTGACCTGTATTGCTTGGGGACGCATAGGACCTTTGCTCTCGCCGGCCGTGCTGTAACATTCTCGCTGATGCCGATGTTTTCAACAACCGAAAGCATGTTACTGAGGAAGTTATTGGAAAATGATACACACGTAAAATACAGGAAAAGGACAACAAAGAGTCGACTAGACTTATAAGAAAACTGCATACAAAGAAACGCAAAGCCGAAAGCATCAGTTGTGTTCACGGTACACCACCTTGCCTTCAGTAGCACGGGTCGGATTCAGCAGAGGAGAGTCATTGGGGAGCTCCTTGATCACTCTGCGTGGAGAAGGTGATGTGCTTTGAAAAGGTAGCCTCTTTCGTGGTGTCGACGTTTGATCAAGCTCTTTGCTTGCTCTCAACGCCTCTGGGTGGGAATCAAGGCACACGCCTTTCAGGTGCTCTTTCATTCTGCAACTTCCAACTGCCTTAATTGACACCAGCCCGTTTTCATTCGTCACCGAGTGCACAGCCAGCTCTGTGAGAGGGGGAAGCAGCACCTCAGCTTCTCCTGGGTACTTTGACACTTTCTGAAGGGGCAGACCGCAAGTACTACGGAGTTCAAACAGCAACCTCCCACCCTCTTGCTGTGTCGCATTGGCTGCATCGCCGTTTAGGTACGCCTTGCTCACAGAAGGGTCCAATGCACAGCTGCTCGGTGCCGACCAGTAAATCATGTTCCCATTCTTGAGCTTCGAATGTGCGGCCACCACATCCGCCGGCAGCCCTGCCAAACCTCTGCTGAGCTCGAACTTGCCGCCCTTCCCCGACAGCGCTGTCAACAAAACAATCGTTTTCACCCATTTCTTGATGTCCGACCATGGCCATTCCTTCGCATTCGGGCTCTGCCCATTGCTCCCTGCTACTCTCATGGCCGAGTTAATCACTCTGAACATTGGTTGGTTCCTGGGCTTGTATTGCGCCCATGCGGGAGAAGTGGGCTTGCTGGGAACGTTCTTGAAACCCATCATGGCGTCGATGTCGTGCCCCGCCATCGTGTAGAGCGTCATCACGAACAGCTCTAGTCTGCAGTGGTCCTTCAGCTCTGGTGCTCTCTTTTGGAGGATGCTGGAGGCCTTGGCTATGATGGGTATCTTGTCGACAAGGGGGGACTCGAGGTTGGTAAGTAGCTCTGTTAGAATGCTGCCTTCCTTGTTTCGCCATTCCCTTGCGATCCATCTCCCGAGGAAAGCTGCTGCTTTGTCGGTGACTAGGGTTGTAGTGGTGTCTGCCTTGTCAGGACAGATGCCGGAGGAAGGCGCAAGGGCAGATGCCACTGCACGCCCGATTTCATCTTCCTCGATGGACATTTCAGAGGGGGTGAGAGAGACAGATGGGGGCGAAGATGGGAAAGAAGAGTTCCTTATAGCGTCCGGGCACAGCTCCACAGCGCACAGCCTGAGGCTAACCATAGTACTCACAGCTTCGTCCGTGATCTTCGTAAGCTTCTTCACAGCTTCCGCTTCTATAAATGCACATCGCAGCCCATGGGCGCTTGGGTTTGGCATAGTCTGGTCCCACCCCTCGGTGAACCCTTGCCTCCCTTCCATCCTTTCGCTCAGGTCAGAAGGGAGCACATCACCTCTTCCCTTTGCATTCCTCAGGATCCCTTCTAGAACCATTTATCCTGATGTCGGGATAACATAAGAAATTGACAATAGAGCAATTATAAAGGACATGGTGTGTGAGTTCGTTCTTCAGTTCGGTCATATCTATCTTCTATTCGGAAAGGGGCTGAACTCTTCATAACTTACAAGCAGCTGTTGGACGGTCTCGCCCAACATGTTCGTTATATTCGGGCTGGAGGTCGGCAGCCACTTAACTGAGATGTGCGATGCGTGGGTCCAGAAGTCCCAATCAAGACGATCCTGTTAAAGAGAAGTAGATATCTTCTGATAGACATGGCATACCTTGTTGTCATGAAGTAGGACGAGACCTGCACTCCTTGGAAGGAAGATGGCTGTGATTGTGTTCCCACCCATAGCGGCGACGATTGTAGTGGTGGCTTGTATTTGTTCCAGCTGCTGTTTTGCTGTTTTTAACGCGGCTAGTTCCACCTATGGAATGTTTAACAGTGACATAGCTGTGTCATACCGTAACACCTGTCCCTAGTTTTGTTTTTAGGAATGTCGCGTAGGCGTGCCATCTAGGATTGCCCCTCATCCCGAATGAGAAAAGCAACACTTGATGCCGCTCTGGCAGCATCAGTGGCACACCCGACACTGCGAACATCCGCTTTCGGAATTCCCACAGCATCTTACCTCTAGCTTGGTTGCAGTCGTGTTCGCCAATATCTTTTTGGTCCCAGGACCACCCGTGGGCCTTTAGACAGTGGTCCGAAAGCGTTCCCACCCCTACCACAGCATCGTCAAAGCACACCATCTTACCAGACGCGTCGTTCTTCATGAATTCCTTTGTAGTGTCAAGATCAGTGATTTCACGGCCATTCATCTTCGGAAGCATGGCTGGAACCCATCTCGCTTGGTTCATGGTACAGCGCCGAGAGTATCCCTGCGCCCATGCTGTCCCCTTGGCTTCTTCTGACCTGATATAATCGCAAGTTCCCCAAAGAGTTCCTTCCTGGAGAACAATGCGAAGGGGCCGGATGTGCTTATTGATGCCGAAGAGGGACACGGCGTTGTGCCAGGGGTAGAACGAGTCCATGATGAGATGCATCACATTGGCAGCACAATGCTCGAAGTGGGGGATCCAAACCTCATTTGAGGGTGCGGCAAGGTGGGGGGCTGTGAGGGGTGTATCTACTATATCAGGGAGCCACCTCATCTTTTCCTTGTCGCCTTCGTTCCACTGAGCATTCAGCGGACCCATCGCCACCGTACTTCGAGCATCGAACGTATCTCCCGGTCGTCGAAAGTATATAAACCTCTCTGTCGCAGGGTTGTAACAAAGATTCTTAAATCGACAGGTCGTCTTCTTCCACGCGTCACGGTCATGCTTTGACTTCTCGCTGTTCCCAATGCAGTGCGCACTGCTGTATATTTCTTTCCCTTCTCTCAAAGCCATCTCGGTGTTGTTCCAAGCCTCGTAGCCTTCTACTCTACTCTCGTTGATATACACGTGCTGGTGGACCACCGTCAGGTTCTCGCTTGGGATGGCTTGGGAGGACTCCTTGAACTTGTTCTGCGCTGCCTTTTCTCGTTCAATCGCAAGATCGCCAGTCAAAGTGGTGACTTGTTTGCGTGTCTCTTGCAACTGTTTGCTCGACTGCAACCTTTTGTTTGTTTGTTTTCCCCCCCCCTCCTTTCTTTTTTGCAAGACGCAAAATCCACACAACACCCCAACAAAAAATGATGGGACATATGTGGACAAATTGGTTCTTTTTATGCTATACCTATCGTACATCAGCATCAAGCACACCCCAAGAAGCAACACGAGTCCCGCTTTTTGTATCATCATCTCTCTCTCTCCCTCCCTGCCTGTTGCAGCTTCTGAGTGTAAAAGAAAAAAAAAAAAAGAGTAAAAAAATAACATTAGATAAATCAAAACCAAGATTAAACAAAGCCCCGTTGAGTCCACCTCAGTGGACGGGGCGACAAAAACCTAAAACAAAGTTAGAAGCTAGAAAATAGCCGACTTAAGTGCGTGCAGTGTCCTTAAGGCTCACTCAGTGTATTCATTTGATAGTGATGTTCTTATGGATGCCCTCCTTCACGAGCGGGAAGCTCACGTTCAAGACACCGTTGGTGAGCTCTGCAGAGACTTTGTCTTCGACGATGGAGGAGGAGAAAGACCAGCACCGTTCGAAGGAGCCGCCTCGTCGTTCTCGTCTATAAATATCTCCTTCTGGTGCGTGGGTGATGTCCCTGCTGGCCGTGAGGCAGATCTCCTTGTCATGCACTTTCAAGTCCACATCCTTTGAGGTGCACCCGGGTAAGTCTGCAGTCAACGTGTACCCGTCATCTGTCCCTGATATGTCCACAGCAGGTGCAAACCCACCACTGGAACGCATTGTCGATCCAAACCTCCCCGCACCTGCCGTCCTGGGGTCCGTGTGGAACGACGTGTTTATGCTATCCAACACAGTGAAGAACTCACGCAAATCATCAAAAGGGTTGTGCGACATGATTCGAGCCTGAGGCAGCTTGATGATGACCCAAAGACCAAAATGCAAAAAATAAAGAACTGATCACAGTTTGTAATAAGCTTTCAAAGCACCTTCGAGGCTGTCGTGCTTGAACTTGAACCCGGTGTCGAGCAGATTCTGCGGGTGCTGCCTCACAGAATCAAGAACAACGCAAGACGATGGCCCCAAGATGGAGAGGAACAACGATGGGATAGGGAGTATGGCGTAAGGCCTGCCTCGGAGCTTAGACAAAACGGAAAGAAAGTCCCTATTCGTAACAGGTGAGGGAGAGGACACATTGACGGGGCGGCCATGGAGGGAAGGAGTCTCGGTAACGTGGAAAATACTCCGGGAGAGGTCATCGAGGTGCACCCATGGGAGGTATTGTTCCCCATCGCCTAGCGACGCGACACCAAGCATGCTAGCAAGGTTCAAAGGACCTAGAAGCCCGTCTTCCGATATGACAGGATGCCCGATACGCAGCGCGACGGAGGGCACAGGAACGGTGTTGAGCGTCTCTTCGATTTTTTTGCAAACCTCAACCCTGAAGCGGCCTCCTTCAATGTGGTGTGAAGGAAGTACCCCACCGTCCATGTCTTCAGTCACAAGGGTATCACCAGTGTTGCCGTAGACCCCAGCAGCACTGGCTTGTATTAGAAGGGCTGGTTTTTCAATCGAATTTTCAACACCTCTTTTGATGGCTTCGATGGCGTTCAATCTGCTTTCTAGTATTTTGTTTCGAAGGCCTTGCGTCCAATACCCCTTCCCAGGGTTTTCCCCAGCGAGGTTAACGAGCACGCTTCCCTCTTTCAGGTGTTGTTCCCACCCCTCCCAACCGCAATATGTCACGCCTTCTCTTCCCTTTATTCTTCTGCTGACCACAGTCACATCCCACTCGCGGTTTAATGCTTCCCTGCACACACCTCTTCCGAGAACCCCTGTGCCTCCGAACACTATTAAATGGCGAGGCATATGTGTAGTATATTTGTCCTTTTTCTTTTTGTTGAAATTCTAGAAGATGTAGGTTAAGACAATCGATAAAAAGGTGAAAGAGAGTGGTGAAAATGTGACCCTTCATCAGGGCGCCTTGGAATGCATTGCAGAGAGGAGAAATAAAAAAAAAGAGAAAATAAAAAGGGGGGAATGTGGGTAATTAGAAGCACTATGGAAAGCGGAGGAGTGAATAAAAAAAGGGGGGGGGGAAGGGGTGGAAAAAAAAGAATAGGGAAGGGGGTAAATGTACACGCTTACCTTCTCTCGTTCACCGGAACATGGAAATGCCCCCTTTTCTTCTTTTTCTTTTCTCCTCTTTTGTTTCTTATCCTTTCTTGGTTACTTTAGATTTTACCGGTGCTCTTCAGTGAGGATAGCACTACGTACGTCACCCAGATAACGCAGAAAAAGACGAGGATGATATTTCTCCATGGGCCCTGTGTGTGTGTGTGTGTGTGTGTGTGTGTGTGTGTGTCCCCCTCCTTATTCACACACCCCAAGCTCCCCTCCATTGACATTGCGATTAATGGCAAGTGTAGCCAAACAAATCAACGCGCAGCTCACGAACACGATAACAGAAAATGCAAGGTCGCCAGCAGGTATCCTGAGAGGAATGGTGAGAGAAAAAAAAAATTCAGAGTTGCACAGGGTGCTTGGTGTTGGCGGTCGTCAAGCGTGGTTTATGGTAAGTTCCATTCAAAAAAAAAGGGGGGGGGAAAGAAAAAAAGTTCGCCCCTCAACACCTGAAAGGTTCATCTTTGACTTCGTAATAAATTGATGCGAGCACCCACGGCAGGCCCATGCCCAAGAAGACGTTCACAGAGTTACTTCCAGTCACGTTCCCAATAGCAGCATCTGCGAATTCCTCCTGTTAGGGATTACAATGAAAGTAACATAAAATAACACACCTCGGCTACTGCTGTTTTGCTAGCAAACATGTCGGGCAGTGATGTACCCAAGGCCACGAAAGTAATGGCAGTGACCGGGTCAGGCAGCCCGCACACACACCCGAACAACCCTGCGAGCTGCCCTACAATGACCACTATGACGCCGATAAAGAACAGTGCTACACAAAAGGTAGCCCACCCACCCATCATTTCAGTTGGGGGGATCATTGCAAAGATCACCTTCCAGAAGATAGTCAAAAAGTGCATCACGAAGTCCATCGTTGTCAGGTCGTCGTCTTCGCTGCTTAGCGTGAGTGCGTCCCTGAAGGACTGCCCCCACGAGGAAGTCCCCATTTTTTCCTTCAGGACATTCTGGTCGTAGGCAAGCTGTTCGATAACCTTGTCGATCAGCTTCGTCACTTCTGGGTCATTCGTGATGGTCAATGTGCATTCTGTCAGCTTTCCAAGAATGGCACCCCCTTTTGGCTCGCTTAGAACGAGTTGCATGCTAACAGACTTGTCATAGCTGCACTCATCGATGACTTCAACTACCGTCTCCACCATCATCTCGTCCTGGTCTAGTTCGATGATCTGTTCCTCGAACACATAGTCCTTGTCCAGAACTGCCGAAGCGTCCACTGCTTTGATCTTAATGGCCACCTTCCCGTCTCCACCGTTTCTTCTCACGATCGGCACGATGGCAGGGCCAACTGTTTCATGAAAAGTGATGTGAGACTTCAGGAACTCCAACTGCCCTGGTTGGTCGTCGTCGATGATGGTCACCTCTGTCATCCTCTTGTCGCCCAGCATGGCGCCCCCGCTCACGTGGTCCAAGATCACAAAGAAGTATTGGTTCTCTTGATACTGCTTGTCGTCGATGATCTTGATGTAGATGTCCTTCCGCACCTCGCACGGCTCGAACACGATAACCCCGTCTGACTCTTCGTACTTTAAGAGGGGAAGCGCTGTTCCTTGCTTTGTGTGATATCGCACTGTGACTGTGTCGTCTGAGCCAGTGCGCCTCAGGATGCTGAGCTTCACGGTGCCCTCATTCTCCACGACAGAGTACGTTGCCGACGACCACTCGATGATGCCCTTGTCACACTGCGCAGACCTTCCTGGGATTGACATCTTCTTCTTCATCGGGACATCTTCCCTCGTGTTCTCTTTTTGTTTCTGGTCCTTTCCTTGAGAGTCTCTGCGGTCACCATGGGGCTTCTTGTCGATGAAGCACGGCTTCTTCGCAAGCTGTGCACAGTCGTGTTGTGAAATAGTTGGTTGCATACCACACGCACTGCGTTCATCCTGTATGCAGCACGGCTCCAGTGTGCCGCATGCAACCCTGCCCCGGCTCTTGATCTTTCCACAGCTTTTGCTTTTTCAAGAAGCTGTTCGTGCTCGCCCTGTAAACGTTCATTCAAAGAAAAGATAGCACACCTCTGCGTCCATGTTGTCAATCCTCTCGCTCTTCAAAGTTTTCCACAGTTCTTGTATGCGCTCCCTGTCCATCTGTTTGTGTTGCTGTGAATGTGTATTGCAGGCATACCTGTCCGGCGTTGATCTCTGCGCTGACAACCTTCTGTTCTACTTGTGTAGTCCCGTCGGATCGAAACCAGCCCCTATCCTGGCACCATGCAACGCCGACCAGTAAAGGGAAGAACAGCAGCGTCATGACGGCTTCCGGGATGGTGACTTCGTCAGGCGTCCAAATCTGAAGAGTGAAAATGAGCCAGAGGTAGGCGAAGATAGAGGAGAAGGAGGTGACGCAGAAGACACCGACCTCTTTGACCTTTTTGGGAGTTTCTTCGGCGAAGTAGACGCAGACGCCAGTGATGACGAATAGATTGAAAGCGGCGGAGCCGACGATGGTCGAGGGCCCGAGTTCTCCAGGTTCGCCTCCCAGGGTTTGGACTGTTTCCACGACTGATATGAGGATCTCGGGAGCGGAGCTGCCAAGTGCCATGAGAGTGAGGTTGGCAACGGTTTCGTTCCACACGACGACAGTGACGACGTGGCGTGTGCCGTCCGCGTTGATCTTCACCTCAGTGCGCGCAGCAGTGATCCTCTCGATGCTCGCCATGAATATATCAGACACAATGGCAATCCCTAGAAACGTATAAAGAAGCGCCATGAGGTACAGAAACCCCCTCAACGCAACGTGCCAAATCCCTTCTGCGGGAACGAGGATGAAGGAGTCGCAGTAGTCCGACCCGTTGTTGTGATAGAACTCTACCACGAAGTCCCCATTATTGCCCGTTGTGATGATTCTCTTGTAGCCCATCCTGTTGGCCGTAGCCTCATCAGCTGCTAGGTAATCTGCAGTATTCGCTTCAGCTGCTTTAAACAGAAACGCTAAGACCAACCCCACTAGCATCAAGGATCCCTTCCCCTGCATTAGCCTCTTCATCCTCCTCAGCCATTTGATACCCCCATAAACAGGCCGGACTCCTCTTGCCATTTCTAACTGTACATCAGTACAGGTTCAATCCTGAGTTCTACTAAAGAGTGTTTTTTTTTTTCTTTCTTTTTTTTTTTTTTTTTGAATTGGTCGAAAGCTATTATGGGAAAGAAGAAAAAAAAGAAAGATCATCCACAATGAAGAGAAAAATGGGGAGAGTAGAGGAAAGGGAAGGGTTTTTTTTTCTTTTTTTTCCTTTCTTTGTTTGTTTTCCTTTTCTTTCCCTCTTTCTCTTCTTCCATCTATAAGAGAGAACACGGCCCACTGGTAACGACCAGTGCATGCCAAAAAAAAAAAAAAAAAAAAAAAAAAAAAAAAAAAAAAAAAAAAAAAAAAAAAAAGCAGTAGTAAAAAAAGAAAGTGTTTTGGAAGTATGTGAGTACTCTACTAATAGTCATCTAAATAAAAAATCTAAATAAAACTTGTCAAATAAAAAAAAAAAAAAAAGAAATGGAAAGGCACATCATCACTCTTCTAGAGTCAGCTCTTCATGGATCTCAGGGCTCACAGCTCGTTTTTTTGCAGGGCTCGCAACTGCTGGTTCCGCTCGTCTCTTTACCCTTTTTAAAATTTATTCTTCTTGTCTTAAGGTCTCCCATGAAGCATACCCAATAACAGGTCTAGACGTGGTGTTTTCTTGTGCAGGAGTGGATGGGAGAAGGCCTGCGAAACTCGCTGGGTTAATTGCGGCACTGCAAAAAAAAAGTTTCCCCCCCCCCCCCCCCCCCCCTCCTCATCTTTGTATGATATACCTTTTGGTGCAATTCTCAGTCTTGCAGATTCCGATGAGCCTGTTGGCAAGTTCAAACATATTGTTCCTTAGACTGATGATGATGAACTGCGCATTGCTGGCAGCAGACTTCACGTAATTCGCCACGATAGACTGGGTTAATTTAGAGCTTTTTTCTTCGTATTCTCATACCACGTTTTTGAAGTCAAGTGCTGCGTCTATCTCGTCCATGACGTAAACTGGGGTGGGCTTGAAGTGGTGGAGGGCGAAGACAAGCGCAAGGGAAGAGAGGGTTTTCTCACCACCCGATAGGTTCGAGATGTGCTTCCACGATTTCTTCGGCGGCCGCACGCTGAACTGCAGCCCCTCTGTGAAGGGGTCGAAGGTGTCCACCAGCTCCAATTCTGCATCGCCGCCAAGCGTCAACATTTGATACATTTCCTTCAGCTTGAATGTGATCCCTCTGAACCCAGCCATGAACTCGTCGTGCCTTGCTTTGCGCAGCATCTCTACCTTGCTTTGCGCCTCTGTCCTCTTATCGCTTACCGCTTTGAACTCCTCCTGCCTCTTTGAAAATATTTTGTCTTTTTCCTGCCATTCTGAGAGTGCTTTCACATTCGGTTTCAGCTTTTTCTGTGTTTCTTCCAATCTCTGGATCGCTCGTTTCACGTTGGTGGCGTCGAACTGCTCAAGTTCCCCTTCCTCGATGATGACGGTGTACCTTTCAGGCTCGAAGGTGGTAGGGTCCTCCACCTCTGAAGGGTCCAGGATGCCGATCCCATACTCTACGATGCTTTTTCGGATCGCCTTGTTGATGTTCTCGAGTGTGTCGCTGAGCTTTGTTTGCTGTGCGCTGACTGCCTTCAGCTCACCTTCGGCTGCTTTGTACTCGTGCTGTATCTTAACCTCTGCTGCCTTGCTTTTGTTCAGTGTGTCTTTTCGCTGTTCCCGCTTCTTATCGAGATTTTCGACCTTCTTTTTCGCCGCATCGATCTCCTTCTTAACAGCCTTCACACTGCTCTTCGACTGCGTCAGCTTGTCGTCGTCCTCATCATCGTCGCCTTCCAGCTTCTCCAGTGTCTCCTTTGCCTTTTGTAGGTCTTTTTCCGCGGTCGACACCTTCTTCCTCCTCCCGTCTAGGTGCTTCTTGCATGCGAGGGATGTGGCCTCTGCTTCGCTCACTTTTTTCTCCAGAACAGCGACCCTTTCCTTGTTCGCCTTCAGCGTGTTTTTCAGCTTCGTGTAGCTTTTCCCGCCCATTTCGTCCATCTCGGCCTGCAGCAGCGCAATCGAATCTTGCAGATTCTTTCTCTCGAAGCGTGCCTTCTCCAGCATCTCTGTCGCTTTCTTCACTTCGTCGTCGAGCTTCTTCAGTCTCGAGGCTTCCTTCTTGTTAGTTGCGTTGGCTGCGTCCACCTCGCCGTCGATGTCCTCCAGCGCCTTGTCGATAGCCTCGATCTCCTCCTTCGTGTGCTTCAGCTCTGCTTCACGCGATCTGACGATACTCTCCATCTCTTTAACCTTACTGGTGCTCAGCTGTACCTTGTCCTTCAGCGCGTAGATTGTTTGCGTCAACATCCTTGCGTCAGTGTGCGCCTGCTCAAGCTGCTGCTGCTGGCCTTCCTGTTGTTTAAGGAGATCTTCTTTGAGCTCTGCGCTGATCTGGTACGACCTCATCCCAGCACCAGACTGCGGAGCATGCCCACCACCAGTCATGGTACCGGTGGGCTCGATGAGCTCCCCGTTAAGAGTCACGATACGCGGGTTGTTATTCTTCCTGTTGTAGGCTATTTCAGTTGCTTCTTCGATGTTCTTTGCCACCAGTGTGTTCCTCACCGCGTGGAAGAAGGCAGGGGCGAACCTGTCGTGGCAGGGCGTGATGAGGTCAAACAGCCTGCTGAGGCCACCAGGTGCAGTGAACTCGTCGTTGATCTTCTTGCCGTACTGCTGCTGCTGGTGGTCGAGCAGCAGGACGGCAGCCCTTCCGATCGCGTTGTCCTTCAGGTACGACAGAATCTTCTTGGCGGTGCTCTCCTTATCCACGACAAGACAGTTTAAATTACCTCCTGCACCAGTACTCACGGCCACACTGTACTTGTCATCTATGGTGCCGAGGTCACCCAGGCGGCCGTAGTACCCGTCAAGGCCGCCTTGTTGCTTCAGACGCTTCAGTGCCTTCACGACAGCATTCTCGCTGCCCGCGTCTTGGATTTGCCTCTTCCTGGTTTCAACTTGACTCAGGAGATCCTGCTCCTTCTGCTTCACAATGGGAAGTGTTTGTTCCGCCTTGCCTAGCTTCTTCTGGTCGATGTCCAGCTGTTCCTTGCGGGATTTCAGTTCTTTTTTGTCCTTCACAAGAGTTTCCTCCAGCGTTCTGATCTTGCTTCCCGTGTTTGCCTTTCTCCGCTGCTCTACTTCCAGCCTTGTCTTCAGGTCCGTGTCGCCCTGCTTTGCCATCCCACGCTCGTTCTCGGTGAGCTTTAGTTTCTCTTCAGCTTTGGACACCTCTTCGTTAAAGGGGAGGATCTCCTTCTGCATGCGCTCGTACCGTTCCCGAAGAGGTTTTAGCTTCTGCTGCAAACCTTCCGTCTTCGCATCGATTTCCACAGTGTCCTTTTCGATTGACGTGCGGAGCGTGTCTAGCTCCTTCTGGCCTTTATTCACTTCTTTTTCCGACGCTTTGATCTGCTCCTCGGTTTTTGTGACCTCCGCCACTGTCTTCGTATGAACAGATTTCAGCCTGTTATACGACTGCTGTGCGTGGTTCCTGTTTGTTGTGTTCTCAGCGGAGTTCGTGTCCAGCTTCCTGTACTCCGCTTGGAGCTTCTCGTACTCTTTCATCATTTTGTCGCACTGCTTTCTTTCGGTCTTCGCCTCTTCTTCCATCTGAAGGAGCTCGTCTTTGGCGTCTTTGGTTTTGCAGCATTCCAGTTCGAGTTTCTTCTCGAGAGCGTCAACGCCCTTTTGCTTGGCTGCGAGTTCGGAGGACAGTGTTGCGAGCTTCATTTGGATGAAGATGGCGCGCTGTTTGCTGAGTTTTACTTCAAGGCGAAGGAACTCCTCTGCTTCGCGCTTGGCACCGTCGAGTGCCTCGCGGTCCTTCTCTGCACTCACCACACGGTTAAGGTGCGTTTCACGCTGCTCTGTGAGTTCTTCAATAACAGTGGTGCCTTCCTCGATCTTGGGTTTGTAGTGCTGCGTGCCGATGATGTCTTCAATGTATTCAAGAAGCCCGTCTTCGTGTTCGTTGGCGGCCTTGGGCTTCATGAGGGAGATCTGTTCCACCTCGCCTTGAAGGATTAAGAACCTGTTGTGGTCAAGGTCGATGCCCTTCTCTTTGAGAAGAGTTGTCACCTTGGCGTAGGTGGACTTGGTGTTGTTGATGTAGTAGTGAGACTGGCCGTCGGAATTGCAAGAACGGGAAACGCTGAGCTCGGTTCCAAGGACAGGTTCATAAGCGTCTTCTGATGTTTCGTAGTCGATGATTTCCTGGAAGTAGACAGTGACCTTGCCTTCTCGGAGGTTAGGGTGGGCGTCGCTCTTGTGGATGAGGGAAGCGATTTTGTCGAGTCGGATCTGCTTCGCCTTCTTCCCGAAGACGAAGAGCATGGCGTCGATCACGTTGCTCTTTCCGCTTCCGTTGGGGCCCACTATCGCGCTGAACTTCTTGTGGAACGGGCCTATTTTTTGCACACCGGCGTACGACTTGAAGTTCTCCAGTTGCATGTTTGTGATCATAAGGCGCCTTATGGACGGCCCTTCCGTGCCTTGCTCCGCCATCCCTCCTCCCCTCCCCCTTTGAGTTTGTATTTTTTCTTTTTTTTTTTTTGTGTCGTTGTGAAAAAAAAGATATTAGAAATATTTAAAAAAAAGATTTTTTTTTTTTTTTCCTCGTCGATCAAGGGGGGGTTTGATTCCCCAATCAACATTTTTTTTTTTCCTTGAAAAAAAAAAAAAAAAAGAGAGTGAAAACCAAGAGTTTGGAAAAAAAAAAGAGGGGGGGAGGGCAGGCTTTTTTTTGTTTTGTTTTTTTCCCTCTTTTTTTTTTTTCTTCACCGCTTTTTTTTTTTTTTTTTTTTACTGTATCGAGTTATACGAAAGAAAATTACAGAGGGACACTTTTTTTTCTTTTTTTTTTATTCTTCCTTTTTTTTTTTCTTTTCTTTCTTCCATCTGTTTTCTTTTTTTTTCCCCTTCGTTTTCCCTCTTATATGAAAAAAAAAAAAAAAAAAAAAAAAAAAAGAAAAAAAAAAAGAAACAAAAAAAAAGTACACTTACAGCTCGTTCTGTTCGTTCAACGAAGGCAAGGTGCCAAGGTCCTTGGCGCCTTTAGATCTTTTGAGCGGGCCATCGATGAACCGAGACAGACGGCTCTTGGAGCCTGTAAAGCGAATGTATTTGCCTGTGGGGTTGGAAATGAACATGATGCTGTTTGGGTCAACATCGAAGTGCCCCCTGAGGTCTGCAGAAATGGAAGTAGGGACCCATGCAGCACTCTGAATGGCAGAGTGCTGCTTTACAGCTTGTTTCAGAACCTTCATCATGTCACTGAACTCTTCGTCAGCCTCATCCAAGAAAGCAACCATCACCAGTCCTTTACCCTCACCCACCACTGTCTCAGTCCATTCTTCCTGCGTCTTGACAGGGATGACAGGGTCTCTGTGTTTTTTCACCGCGGCCTCCCACACCATGTTGTCTTTGCTTTTTAGGAGTTTCATCCTGTCCTCCTTTGGTTCCTTCCCTACAAAGGTTTCGATCTCTTCTCTTTCCATCTTCCCTTCGTAGATTCTCTTTTCCCCGGCCTCTGCGTACAGTACCAGGGTAGGGAGCTTCACGACACCGAATGGGTTCCCGTTCTTCACCTTTGCTAGGACGGTGCTACCTACTGTGTTCCCCACCCTTGCCACGATGGCCCGCAGGGCGGGGGACACCTTGTCCTTGTCGGTGTACACAACAAGCGTGTCGCCGTCAGTCGCTCCGACAATTTTCAAAATTTCTTCTTCTTTTTTAGGAGACAGTCTTTGAAGGCCTTTTGGGTCGGGCTGTTTTGACTGAACCCATCCTTTAAGGTTGGCAAGCGGGCCTGCGTAGGTAGCTGGCTTCTTGACACCGCCAGGTCTGTGGAGCTTCCCCTTCGCCGTGGAGGGGGTTGCGGATGTGCCGTAGAACAAGAAAGCGTAACCAGGCTCCTCCTTCATGTTGAAGGCCTGGGCCATCCACTTCAGGCGGTGCTCCGCAACGTCGGCGGCATAGCAGTCGGCGTAAAGGGTAAGCTGCGACTCGACGTCACCTACGAACTTCCTGGCAAAGGCACCGCCCCCTATGGTGCTGTCGTAGAGGAGCACCATGTGCGGCTCGTCTTCGCTCCTCAGCACGTCGAACAGTGCGGTCACATCGTCTGGCCGCACGTCCATCACAGCACCCACCGCACACACCGTCAGCCCCAACACTACTGCCTGCATCATCTTTTCCCTCTAGGGTGCCCGACCCTCTGTGTGGTGTATGTAGGCAGAGATGTCATGTATGAGAAAGAAAGAAAGAACGAAAAAAAGGGAGGAACAACAGGCTAATTTCTTTTTTTATCCCCTCACCAAACAAGGAGGGGGGAGGTAATAATAATAAAAAAAAAGAAAAAAAACAAAGCAGGAATTAAAAAAAAAAAAAAAAGAAGGAAAAAAAAAAAAAAAAAAAAAAAAAGGGTCGAACATGGAAATGTACACCCCCTTCTTTTTCCCCCCCCCCCCGCCCTTGTCTCCCCTCTTAGCCAAGAGGAGGTGATCTCGAGTACAGGGATGGAAGAGGGGGGAGGGTGTACTCACCAGACGGTGTGAAGGAAGAATACAAAGGCAAATGGTAGTTATCAAGCAGTGATCTGTGGGAAGTCATGCTGTTGCTAGAGGACAGGTGAAGGTACCGCGGCTCACGAGGGGGGTAGGGGTACTTGATATCTATGACCGAGTCAGACGAACGCTTTTTGTTAGCGTTGTCGCTCCTTATGCTGACTGAGGGACATGTGTCTTTCCTCCTCCTGGTGTGCCCTGCTTTTGCCTTCTTCTTTTTACCGGTAAAAAATCCTGAGTCACCCCCTACTAAGTCGCTTACACCCAATTTCGCGGTTCTCATCTTCACCTCGAAGGCGTGGCACATGTCTCTTGTTTCGGCTATTCTCCTCTCCAGCATCTTTGTTCTCGTGTTTGTACTCCCTTCTTCTAAGCCCTTTTCATTCCAGATCCGGTTCACCATTATTATTTTGTTTTGTTTTTTTTTTTTTTTTTTTTCCCCCTTATGTTTACCCCCTACTAATGTAAAAAAAAAAAAAAAAAAAAAAAAAAAAAAAAAAAAACCACAAAGAAACCTCATATTTCTTTCTATTTTTGTTTTTTGGGTTTAGAGAAGAGTGGAACTTGAAAAGTATCTAATAAATATGAGCTTTTTTGTTTTGTTTTCCTTTTTTTTTTTTTTTTTTTTTTTTTTTTTTTTCCCAGCACGTATTCTAGATTGGAGAAGAAGAAGAAGAAGGAATAAAAAAAAAAAAAGGAGATTGTACTGCCTACCAACTTTTTAAAATAAAATAAAAATGGTTGAATTAATCGCTTCAGAGACATTTTTTTTTCTTTTTTTTTTGTCCTGAGATTAAATTAGTCATACAGTATTCCTCCCCCCCTATTTTTTTTAATCTTTTTTTTTCTCTTCTCTTCTTCTTTTTTTTTCTTCTTTTCTTTTTCTTTTGAGAGAAACACCGTTTTCCCGGTTAGCAAAAAAAAAAAAACTTTTCTTTCCACCGTTGTGTCACCGCGAGGTACTTACTTCCTGAGGGCCCTTGTCTAGTGCCATCATCTTTTTGTTTGTACGTGTGCGGGTAAAAGCCTAGTGTTGGGGCGACGATGGGAACAAGTTTTTTATTTGCTAACCGCTGAATGGTGTTACCCCCCCCCCCCCCCCCCCCCTCGCCCTTTTCTTTTGTATTTCTTTTGTTTGTAATTTGGAAGAGAGATGGATTTGAAGGGCAGAAGGAAGAGAAAAGTACTTAATCAATATGACTCCTCTCTTTCTGCTCCTTCCTTTTTTCTTGACCCCCCCGCTGTTCTGTTCTCTTGACTGCCTCTTTTTTTTTTCTCTTTTTCTTGCCACACCACCATATATTTTTTTTTTCTCTTTAAGAGCTTCCTTGCGGTACCCTTTTTGTATATTTCCCCCCCTTCCTTAACGTAGCCTACCTTGATTAGAAGGGGTAATATAAAAGAAAAGGTTGCCAGGGTTTAGAACAGGCTCCCTTTGGAAGCTAGGCTTCCATTGGGTGTTTTCTTTATCCTTTTTTGTATTTCTTTTTCTTTTTTTTTTCCCGCCCATTCTCGCACTCCCCTCGAGGGGGAAATAAGAAAGGGAAAGGAAAAAAAAAAAAAAGAAAAAAAAAAAGAGGGTAAATAAAATGAGTTAAAAAAAACTTTTTTTTTTTTTCGTCTGGAAGAAACGAAGTAATAACTATTTATTAAATGAAAATAAGATTGCATTATTTCACGCGTGGTGGCAGGGGGTTTAACGAGAGAGGATCTTACTTCACGAGCGAAGCGAGTGTAGTAATAATTTCGAGTTAAACCCGCCACCACAAGTGAAATAATGCACTTATTTTCATTTAATATGTTGTTTTATTTAATAATGCAGGGCACAGGTTACAAGAAGAAATCAAAACTGAGAGGCTGCAAAAAAGGTTGGGTATTACAAGCTACAAGGGGATTTCAAGTCACCAGTCCTCGTCAGTCTTAACATTAATGTTGATGTCGAGGCTTATCCTGTGCATCGCTACCGCTGGAACCATCTGAGGTTGCATGTATGGTGGATGCGGGGGCCCACTGCAGAATCTTGATTCTGGGATGGGTTGAGCAGAGTGACTAGGCCTGTTTTCGTGAAGTAGATGAAGAGGAAAGAAGCAGGTGTCAACCTACCTCTTCTCTGTGCGCACATTACAAGCGGGAGCCTAATTACCGGATCTAGGGGAAAAAAAAAAAAAAAAAAAAAAAAATCAACCATTCATGTCCCTAAAATGACCGGAAAAAAATCACGATTTTTTCCCGCCCTTTTTTTTGGGGGGGGGACCCTCCCTTTTCCCATCGACACGGCTTGTTGTCATTTAGAGACATGAAAGAATGGGGGGAAAAAAAATTAAAAAAAAAGAGGAAGGAAAGAAGAAGCATGGAAAAAAAAAAGACGAAGCACACACAATTGTTGATGGCCGGGAGAAGAAAAAAGAAAATGACCCCCCCTCTTTTTTTTTTTAAACTTACGGTGTTAGAATGATACTCACCAGGGAGGGGAAGGGGGGGGGGGGGGGAAAGGAGGAGAATAACATCGAAGGAAAAGCGCAAGATATGTGTCAGGAGCAATGCAAGGGTGTTTTTTTTTTTTCTTCTTCTTTTTTTCTTCCCCTAGCACCGACATCATATCTCTAAACACGGCAACAAACAAAAACAAAAAAAAAATCAGAATAATTTTTCGCACAAAGTGAAGTTACAAAAAAAAAAAAAAAAAAAAAAAAAAAAAAAAAAAAAAAAAAAAAAAAAAAAGAGCCAAACCTCACCTCCAGGGCCGGACGTAACTCGAATGCTGCCGTAAAGGCGGCAGAATAGGTGTAGAAAGGGTAGAAGGCATGGTGTCGGCCATGCACGCCACAAGCGGCTCCGGGGTCACACACGTTTTGACAGCCTGCTTGACATTGTTGGCCTGATCGTGAAGATTGAAAAATGAGAGGAGGAGAGGGGAGGTGAAAATCTGTAAACGGACACTTTGCGCAGGGATACGGGCCTTATCCCACGTGTAGGTACCCATCAACCCCATGAGCGTCCTGGAACAGTGCTCGCCCACTTCCTTCCCTTTAGTCACAGCGTTGAAGTTCGCAACAGACTCGTAAATGAGCTGAAGGTCGTACCTTGTTATGAATTGGGATGATTCGTAACACCGATTCCCCAGCTGTAGGAGGGAATGTACTCGTTTCATGACAAGTTCGGCGGCGTTGGAGTTCTTTAGCATGTGCACCCCGACACGGAACTCCTGGGGGTCGATGGTCTTGGAGTCATCTGCATCAAACAGAGTGAACAGAACCAAAGCCTCCCTGTGGTCAAGGTCGTCTGGGTGGATGTTCAGCACGACCTCAAGCATTGCGAGGAACTTGTGTTTTGTCAGCAGTGTATGCTCGTAGCCTGCTGATATCATTCTGTGTTCCAGCTCGTTCTGGCTTACAGAGGTGATCTTTCGGATTAAATCACCACCACCTGCCTTTTGCAAGCTGAACAGCATGGACACCAAAGGGGTTATGCTGATGCTTCCGCCAGTGTCTATGCCCTCGAATTCGTCCAGTTCTACAACTTCGACTACTTCTGGTTTTTCCTCGTATCGTGGGCACGACCCTGACCTTAGTATGGGTGTCCTCGTTATTGGTTGCAGTCTCCCCGGTCTCGCCCTCGGTTTCCCGTCCCCGTGTAGGTGTTGTGGCCGTGCCTGCCCCGCCGCCTTCGACGTTGTGAAAAACCGCCTGCCCTTCCATCGCCCGTTGCTGGCCGTGAAATGCATTTCAGGGGCGCTCTCCCGTCGGATCGACATTTCTTTTTTTCCCTCTCCCCTCCACCTCCTCCTCCTCCCTCTCCTTTTCTTTATTTGGATGTCAATTCAGAAAAAAAAAGGAAAGATAGGCAATAATAAAAAAAAAAAGACAAACAACAAAACCAGATAAAAAGTCTTCTATCCTATTTTTTTTTTTTTTTTCCTCCAAGAAATAAAAATAAAAAATCAATAATGTATATCACAGCTCTGCCAGCAAACTATTCGGCTTCTCCTCCGCGTCTGTCAGCGAGCGAGGCTGCGCTGCAAGTGCCTTGCGGGAGTCGAGGAAAAGATAGTACCTCCTGCCTAGGAAGGCACCGAGAACGGTGCCCAAGAGGTTGAAGACTTGCCATCCTATGAGGGTGTCTAAGGACTCCCCGTGGTCTCGTGAAGCACCGTAACGGAGGTAGATAGCAGTGCAGAACTCAAGAACTTCAAGAACCCCTATGACGACAAGGAACTGGTAGAACCATTTTGCCCCCGTGAGGGACTTACTCTCTGTTGCATTGTACCCCATGCATACTGTGCAGAATGTGGACACGATCAAGGCGAATTGCAAGATATTCTCGACCACACGCTCCATCTTCACACCAAAGAACACCATTTCTATCCCAATGATCGCAATCATAAAAATACAGAACAGCTGCAAGTGATCTCTCTCCGTGTATGACATGGCTGCATACCTGTCCCTGTGCTGTGTTCATGTGTGTGCGGCATGCTGGCGAAAGAGGGGAAAAGAAAAGGAAACAAGAGAGGACAATAGGGGGAAACCAGAACAAGTAAGAAATGGGATCACTCCTCGGAAGTAAAACAAGAACGGGGGAAAGACGAGCTATAAAAGTAAAAATGTTTCATAGGACGCCCTTAAACAAAAAAAAATGGGATCACTCCTCGGCTTCGTCCGGACCAAGTCCAAGACGGAAGCAGAAGAGGTTATAATGCGGAGGGAAGCTGGCGACAAGAGACCATACGTCTCTCAACAAGGGTCGCAATAAAACATGGAGAAGAGGTTTTCAGCCATAATGGAATAAGATATTGTGTTAATAGATAAAACTCACGAGTACCGCAGGCACAGAATAATGGAACATAAATGAAAGTAGAAGTTGGGAGGAAGGAAAGAGAGCCTCTTTTTCCTTTGTTGTTGTTGTTTTTCTTTGCAGCAGCAGAAAGGAACAGCGCTTAGCCAATCTTGTATCCGAGATGGTTGTTCTTCAAGCACTGCGCGTACCACTTGCTCTGCTGGTAGCACGAGGCTCCACCCGAGCAGCACGTGGGGGCGTGCAAGCAGCCGCCCCACATGGGGATCATCATCTGGCAGTTGTTGCTCCCGCCGGTGGGGGGCGACGGTGTGGGAGCCGGAGTGGGAGCCGGGGTGCGGGGTGTCGGGACAGGAGGAGTAGGGGGCATCGGTGTGGGAGCCGGGGTAGGGACAGGTGTCTTGGGGTCGTTGTTCCCGTTCCCGTTCCCATTCCCGTTGCCACCACCACCATTACCATTACCACCACCAAAGTCAAGGTCGACAGCGTTGTAGAAGCTGGCGGCAGTGTCACCGACATCCCAGATGGCCATGACGACGTGGTAGCCGATCTTGGAGGGGAGGGTGCAGGAGTGGGTCGTGACCATGGGGGGCTTCACCATCCCTCCCGCCTCGGCACAGAAGGGGCTGTCCTCGAACGAGTCCCTCCCAAGAGGAGCCTCCGGGTTCCACCCGTCCTTCGTGATGTAGTACCTCCAGTCCAGGGTCACGTGGTTCGCTGTGAACTGCCAGGTGAACTCGGTCAGCCCAGCAGACGCCGCCGTCTTCGCCCACCTCGTTGACGACTGCTCGTTCAGCGGCGACCATGTTCCGCTCCCCGCAGAGGCCAGCGCCCCGTCAGGAGGTCCCGACGCGGGGTACCTGTCCGGCCCCTCCACACTCTGCGGTTCGTACTGCACCGCCCCACACCCGCTGTTCATCTTCTGGTTGCACGCGTACCCTCGCGACGGCGGGCTCTTCACGTACCCGTGTCCAGTTACCCCAGTCACGCACGCCACCAGCATTGTCACTCCGATGTCCTTCCACATGGTGAGTTGTGTGTATCGTTAATCTGTGGTGGGAATGATGGGCAGTGCTTAAGGAGAATACCAATTTTTGTTTATTTATTTTTCGTTTTTTTTTCTTTTTTTTTTTCCTGAACCTAATGAAGAAACCGTAGAAAAAAAAGGGGTTGGTGGGGGGGGTGGGGTGGGGAAGTAAAAATAATCTTTAAAAAGCCAATGGAAAGACGGAGAAACGGAGGGTTATTTTATCCCCACCCTCCCTTTTCTTTTTTCCTTCTTCTTTCTTCCTCTATTCACTCGGATTACAACATACGCATGAACTACAGTCAACAACAAAATAAGTATAGAAAAAAAAAAAAAAGACAGAAAATAAGAGTTTTTTCGGTTTCTTTTTCGAACTCTCATGCCACCTCCTCTCTTTGGTTTCTGCATAGTCATTGCAGAGTAGCTCTGATGAGAGAAAACAAAACAAACAAAAAATTCAAAAAACAAACAAAAAACCAAGAAACACGCTTTTGCCTTTATCCCATTCCCTTATACAGATTCAAGCTATTTGAATTTTGTTTGTTTCTTGAGGTCCGGTAAGAAACAAGGAAAAAAAAAAAAAAAAAAAAAAAAAAAGGGATCCACCGGCTGTAGGCTGTAGCTCATAAAGAAGAGGGGAGGGGGAGGGGGCGAGAAATATAAATATGGCGTTTCTTTTCTTTTTTGTTTTGTGGCATCAACATCCTCTTCACAATATTTTGCATAATCAGGTTGTTAATTAGGTTCACAAATGGGGTACTAAAAAAAATCTAAAGGAAAAAAAAAAAAACAAGTAGACAAGCCAACCGGTGAGATGAATGAGGCTTGCAAGTGAGGGGGGGGGGGGGACAAGAAAGCAAAGTGAAAATAAAAAAATCAAACAATCGGCACACACTTTTTTGTTTTTGTTTCGAATGGAAAGAAAGTAGGTAGCAGGGGACGCGAATAAAAAAAAAAGGAAATAGATTTAAAAAGAGATAAAAGGAGTGTTGGTGGCGTCCCTTCGCAACCCACAAACCCAAAAGAAAGAAGGAAGAAAAAAAAAGGAAAAAAAAAAACGTCAGAATGCTACCAAAAGTAGCAACAACAACAAAAAAGGTCCCCCTTTTACCTCCCTTTCTCCCCATCCCTCTTTTTTTTTCTTTCTTGTTTTTGTTTTTGTTTTTTTTTTTTTTCTTCTTCAATTTCCGTTTTCTCCTGATTTCCCTTTTCGCACTGATATCAATGGGGACATTTCCTTGGCCATGAACTCGGCTGCATGTGACTGCAGGTAAAGCCCGGCATGGGATGAATCCCAGCTGTTAATTTGAGTATTTTAAAAAATTTTGGAAAAAAAAAAGAAAAAAACCCATACCCTGGCCGCAATGTCTCAAACGGCATGAAGTTAGTAGTCGGGTCGCTGTCTTCTTGTTTAGGTTGAGCTGTGGTCGAGTAAAGGTTCTTGCTTCCCTTTTTAGGTTTATCCTTGCCCATCTGGGCTTGGTAGTATTGGAGTAAGAAGTGTTCGCAAAGCTCATCTACTTCAACACGGTCGATGCGACGCTCCATAGTGTCCAGCATCAGGATTAGCTGGAAGAAGAACGCCTGGTCTGCTTCTGGGAGGTTTTTACCCCGAACAGGCTGCAGTTTTATGTCCTCTCCTCTTAACGTATCGATAAGATCGGCAGAGAGGTGCACGCCACCACGTTTCACAAGCTGAAGGAACCCTTTCCGCGAGTTCGCGTGGTACGCAGCTATGGTAAACTCCGTGTTGAGAATGTCCGGCCGCGGCATGGACAGCTCTTCAAGAGCCACTGTCACTGCCAACAGTACGCTGTATGCATCGTAGGCTTCCTGCCCGCCTGAGGTGTACTGGAACGTTTTCACCAATACGGTGACGAGCTCCTTCACCATCTTTTTAAGCTCTTCTTTGTACTCCTTTACAAACGCCACGGCTTTGTTCCTCGGGACGGGGTTCCACAGTTGTGGTGTCGGGTCTCCCTTGGCCTCCATGCGTGAGCCGCCGCGCATTAGCTGCTCGGTGAGGCCGTCGGTTAATGCAGTCATCATAGCGTCCTGGACGGACTTCTCGAGACGCATGCAACCCTTCCCCGCGTTGCTGTTCCCCCCCGACAGCTTGTCCTTGATCGACGCGAAAAAACCGCTGCTCTGCTGGCTGCCGTTCGACGACGCCGTGTCCAGCGCTTTCCCGTTCACGACCTGATGCTCGCCCACCCCTTCCCAGTTGATCCCCACCGGCAGCTGTAACGTCCTCTCCAGTCCGGTTATAAGTGAAAACGCTTGCCGCGACGCTCCCATCTTGCACCCCTCCGCCACTCCTGAGGTCGTCCCCAGTATGCTCTTCGGCATCAAATCCACCAGGTCCATCCCATCGCTGTCACCTTTGTAGTAGTCCCGCATCCTCGCATACGACACGCCCAGCAGGTACTCCTTGAAGAAGTTCGGTGTCAGCATCGTGGGGGGGAGTGACTTGACCACCCCCAAAGGGGTGAGACCCAAAGAAGACAGATCGGGCAAGTGGGACAACAAAAAGTGCATCATCAAAGGGAGGTTGGCCGCGTCAGTCCTCTTTAGGAACCATGTTTTGAACATCTCTTCGTTGAGGGAGTAGGTGTAGAAGGTGCAGGTGTGGAGGTCGACAAGCATGAGACCTTGCGTGGTGATGACGGAGGCGACCAAGGGAGAGGTAGGGTTGAGCTGGGTGTTGACTGCGACAGGGGCAGACGAGGGCTGGGGGGCAGGGGAGTTCTGGGTGGAACTAGTAAAGGCAGGGGATTGGGGAGGGGGCACCATTCTAGAGGGCAAAGGTGTCGCCGGGGTGGAAGATGTTGGGCTTGACCCTGCACGAGACCCTAACGGTGCAATGCCCATGTTAGTGCGCGGGGAGCCATAGGTCGACGTTTCAAAGGACATTCCATCACACGCATCGAAGTCGATGGGCGGCGTCCTCTCAAGCTGCTGCAGAGCCTGCGGCGTCAGCATGTCAGATTCCGTATCCTGCTGGCTTGGCGGCAGGGTCATGTCAGGGTCGACCGTGCTCAACAGTATCTTCGGCGGTCTGCCCTTGTGCTGCACATCAATGAGGTACGTGAAGTACCCTGGGAGGTACACTACGAGAATCCTCTTTTTCAAAGCGCCTACAAAAATAGGCGTGCAAGGACAGACAGGGGGGAGAGATGCTGCAGGCTTGATCGTGAGGTTCATGTGGTGCCTGGTGATGAGACAGTAGATCCCGAGCTTCATGTGCGGGCTGCTGTTGTCCAGCTGCTGGTGGGTGAGCACGAGGATCTGGTGCCGATCGTCGCCTTTTCGCCGTTTTTCGACAGCGTTGACGATCTGGAGCTTGAGCGTCCTGTCGGGGTTTGCACCCCCGTTCACCCATGGCTGGTTGTAGTAGAGAGAAGGAAGCGAGAGAGAAGAAGGGGAAAGCTTCATCTTGAAGATGTGTTCTTCAAGGATGTCAGGTTTGTGGCCAACACCCCTGAACCCGTAGCACTTCAGAGAGCACTCCACATCACCTTGCTTTTTTTGTTTGATTCCGAGTACATATAAAGTGTTGTTATGAGGCATAAACTGACTCCAAATATGCTGCTCAGCAATGCCGTAAATTCTGTCCGCTTGTCCTGTGAGGGCCTTTTTGCTGTCCTGCGTAATGGAGAAGAGGTCTATCCGTTCCTTGTCTATCATGTGGAGGTATGCTGACTTGGAAGATTTAATATCAAAGTGAACAAACTGCACTCGGGAGAACTGTTGGCGTGCGGTAGGCGGGGACTTGATGGCGTAGAACTTGCCCCCGCGGCCTATGGAACAGTCGTACTCCGTGACAGGGTCATTGTTCCGCTTCTTTTCTTTTTGTGTTGTATAAGCGATCAACGACTTGTCAACATTGACAGAGGCAGCCATTATCCGTGTCGGTGCCTCCTTGCTCCCCACGTACTCTGATTTCGGTCTCCTCCCGCTTGTCCTCATATCGTAAATGTCTAAACACGTTCTATAACACCCTTTTTCGTCAAAGTCGTCTCGCGCCACCAAAACGATCCCATCCTTCTCCACACCTACCACTGTACACTTCCGCTGCTTCTCGTCACCTCTGCTTGTTTGCTCAACCGACAATGCATGCTTAAAGGACAACATTGCATGCTACCCCCCTAGCCTAGTATAGTTGAAGGGGTTAAAAACACTATTCTGATAATAATAATAAAAAGGAACGGGAAATAGAAGAGGGGGGGGGGGGGGGGGTGGAGGGGGTAACGGTTTAAGACAGGCCAACAAGCACTCGTCCTTTTCCTTTTCCACCCCCCTTTTTTTTCACTACCCTTCTTTCTTCACTCCTTCGTTCTTTACTTGTCCTCGCACGGGTCAAAACAAATACAAGGGTATTTGTTCCGAGTCTTAAGCAGTGCTGTCGAGACATTTGTTCATGAGTTCGTCAAAGGAGGGAGGCTGGCATTCTCGGGCAGGACGGGGGGTCCCAAAGTCCAAGCTAGAAGGGTCGGTTTCGTCCACAAGAGTACGGTCAGGGAGGTCCAGTCCTGCGCTTTTAAGCGCTGAATTGATGAAGCCTACGTCAACGGAGCACTTCTCACTGAAGTTGTACGATCCGTCTTCTTTCCTCGATCCGAAGTCCTCCTCTTCCTTCTCCTCCTCCTCTTCCTCCTCCTTTTTCTTTTTCGCTTCTCGTTTTTTACTTGTCACCTTTTTCTTTTCTTCCACCTGTTGTTTTTCCTTCCCTTTCACCATTTTTCCAGGAGGCTTTTTTGCCTGCCTTGGTGCCAGATGGATCTCCCCGTTGCTAGGCATGCTGCTCAGCTTGCTTCTTGGTTTCTTTCTCTTTCTTCTTTCTTGCGGTGTACTGAACCCCTTCACGACTATGGCACCACCAGCCAACCCCAAGAAACCCCACACCGCCCAAAGGGCGGCTCGCTGCCGGACCAGCATCGTTGACGCTGTGGTGGCGAGCTCCATACTCATGGTTCCCTGAATGTATGTGGACACGTTAGGATTGCTAGATTTCTTTTTTAAAAAAAAGAAGAAAACTGAACAACAAATCTAAACTGGTTTTACATCAAAGGGCGCTGCTGCCATCTGTCAGTGAGAGTGTACTGCTTGTGCGATCTTTCTATAGACCGCTGCGTCGACATCTCTTGTTGCAACGCAAGCAGCGCATCTTTCGCTGTGTCGCGCTCCCTTCTTACTAGCGTCAGCTGGTGTTGCAGCGCTTCGTTATCCTGCGCCCACGAGGACAGCCTTTTCTCAAGCACTGCCCTCACAGCCTCCCACTCCTTCGCGTTATTCAGGGACTGCCTCGACTGTGTGTGGATGTGCATGTCCCGCAAGTCTCGTTCCGCCTGTTGCCGTTTCATGTCTTCTTCTTCCGCTGTCAGCAGCATCTTCTTTGTTTGCGACATAGCTGCCTCCTTCTCACCTTGCAGCCTGTTTATTTCATACTTCATGTTCTCCACTTCAATGACAAGGTCATGCTTTGCCTCTAACGCGCTCTTCAGTTCCTTCTCGTACCGCGTCATGCCTTGCAGTGCTTCACTGAGCTCTGTTTTCAACGTGTTTGCATTACTGCTACTGCCGTGGAAGGATTGTTCCAAGTCGGCAAGTGCCTCCTGCGCCACCTTCAAGTCCACCTGCAGCCTCTGGATAAGCGCTTCCTTCGCCGCATCTGCTGTGAGAGTGTTCGCGATGTCCTTTGTCTTCTTCTCGCCATCGTCCTCCAGCTCTTTTATACATGCTTTCAACACCTGGTTCTCAATGGCCATGGCAGCGCCCTCGTCTATTTTCTTCTCAGCATCTGCAAGAATGGAATCGAACTTCCCCTTGTGTCTGTTTAATTCTGCTAGTTCACGAGTCAATTCTCGTACCTTCGCGTCCGCCGCAGCCTTGTCTCTTGCGGACTGCTCGAGTTCGAGCTTCAACTGGTCGTTGACGAGGAGGGCCTTCTTGAGTTCCTGTGCATGGTCAGGTTCGGGTGAGGCAGCCTTCACCCTGCTGTGCATGTGGTGCAGATCGTCAACTGCTCTGTTGAGCTCGCGTTGCAACTCTTTTAGTTGAAAAGCCTGTCGTTTGTTGATCTCGCGCTCCTCGAGCAGGTGCTTGTCGAGGTTGTCGATCTCTGTCTCGAGCCTTTTCGCAGTGCTGTGCTGCCTGGTGACCTCTTCCTCAAGGTGGGTGCATCTCTCCGTTCGCCTTTCCAGTTCAAACACAAGCGAGTCTCTAGAACGCTCAAGGTCGTTGGTCTGGCTCACCTGTCTGTGATACGTGTGCTCCATCTCACGCCTTTCGTCCACAAGTATGTCATGCTGCTTCGTAATATCGGACACGTGAGAAAGCCGCTCGATCAGCGCCTCATTCTCCTTCTTCAGGTAAGCGACTTGCTCCTCGATACCCTCTGCCAGACTGTCTCTGTAGTACCTCGTAGGCGTGGGGGTCATCAAGGCACTCGCCCTGGGAGATACGGCTGTGTCACTTAAAACTTGTAAACGGGGGCTTAAAGGGGTCATGGGGGGCGGTCTCGCCCTTAATTCTGCACTACGTTCATAATAACCCCTCGACGTGGTGTCTGCGACAGCGGGTGATATCAACTGCACCCTCATGCTGCACCTGCTGTGATACTTGCTTTGTTTGCGCGGAATAAAGATAAGCAGTTACCGAATGACCTTGGATCTAAAAAGTGTACAATGCACAAAAAAATACTTTTTCTATCTATCGGGATAAAGGTTTTAATTCTAACTTCACAACTGTATCGATGAGATGAGCTGGTGCTGAGTAGGCTGGGACTGCGAGGCGACATTCCTGCGAACCTGCGCATAGGCTTCGACAGAGTGAAGCGCGTTCTTAACGTAAACTGGATTGAACTGAATGCCTTCGAGGACAGGGCTGGCGGTCTGTGTTGATGTTATTGTAATTTCGCAATGCCTACCTTGAGGGATAGAGTGCCCTCAACCGAAGGGCCGTCGGGTCTCAAGGGCTGGTAATGTAAAGTCACAACCTGTGTTTGAAAGTTGAACGAACATGTTACACAATTTGCATACCAAGTCCTCTTGGATCCTTCCCCCTTCAGCACCGCCGTCGTAATCATGCACACAAATAAGATACGTCCCGTCCTGTCGTCAGTGGTTAGCGGGGTTGGTCGAGTCAGCATACCTCAGGTACAAATTCGTAGCTCCCCATGAAATCTTTCGTGCCCCACTCGTAGTCCTCGCGCGCTCGTTCCCACTTAGCTGATCCGTCAGGTGAATCGCACTGCAGAACCGTCACATTCATGCACCCGTAAGGTTGCGGCGATGGTTTGCTACGTTGGTCCTTGCTGTGTACGCAGAGGAAGGCTTTCACAGGAGTCTTCACCTTCAGCTCTATCACGAAGGCGGGCGAGCCGGGTTTGAAAGGCAGCGCCAGACGGACTTCACCTGCATGCGGCAGGAGGTAGCACACCGAGCCGTTCACAAACCAATCGGTTATCTCAGGCCATGACATCCACATGGTGCCGTCGCTTCCAGTATGCCCTACCGCTGACCTCACATTCTTGCACTTTTCCCACGATTGAGAGTCATCGGACCATCTCCCTTGCCACTTCCCGCTGCTGGGCCATGGGTTCCGCAGTCTCACTAGTTTGTGCCCATCAACGATGACCACCTGTAACACCACGTAAGCGTGCCCCAATATCAGCCCGTTCGTCTCGTACATTCTCTCCTTCTCTTCGTTGTTGTCCGCGTTTGGTGTCTGCAGCAGCACCAGCGTGTCTTCCTTGCCCCACCTCAGAAGGTCATCGAACAAGGTGCTGTCCTTAGTTTCGTTCCATTTTATCCTCTCTGCAGGCATTCCTGTGAGATCCATCAGCCCTTCATGGTAGTATCCTGTGCTGATAGACGTGTAGCTACCGCAAAGCTTCGCATAAGCCTTCTCCACAATGCATGCCCACATCTCCTGTTGTTGGGATATGTTGTGGCAGTAGGCAGGGGTGTCCAGTAGTGACTTCTTTGGGTACCGCAGCAGCGGGATAAAGTCATCTACGATAACGTCGCGCCACCAACCATCGCGTGCGAGGACGACACGGTAGGCATTGTGGTCGCTGTACTCCTGCTTGTGCTTCGAGAAGATGGACTCGATGATGTTGTGCTTAAGGTGGCGTGTGGGGAACTCCGCGATGGCACTCAAGCAGCACGGGAACCATGCGTTGCCTGCAACGCCCATGTCGATGTCGTTTGGCGCTGGCTGAGAGCACAGTAACCGCGGTGTCCGTCCAGGTGGCAGGAATATAGATGACCTCCCCCACGCGTCTACGTCGCTGGGTCCTGGGCCCTCATGGCTCTTCGCTAGACTCGACTGCTGGGGAAGGAACCACAGGTCCACAAAAGGTATGTTCTTCGCAATAGCGACTTCCAACACTTTCTGCTCTCCGTCGTCAGAGTCCACTAGCTGCTGCAGTGTTTGGTAATCATCGAAGACCTGCTTCTCGCGCTCCTTTTTCCTCTTCGAGTAGCTTGCTTCTGATAGCGGCTGTGTCCTCCATCCCGGCTGTGGGTCGCTCTTCATTGCCCCTACAACAAACTCTTTCGTTTCACCCGGTTGCACGACCATGCAGAACACTTCAGCGTTGTACTGTGAATGCTGAGTCTTCCCTACCCCAGCGGCAGGTTTCAGATCTTGCGTGACCCACGTCTCCACGCACAGCTCGACCTCAGGGTGCCCGTTGTAGAAGGCGACAAGCTTCCTGCCTGTGTCATCTTCTGAGAGGAGCATTATCAGTTTTCCCTTTTCGGTTGGGGGTTCTTGCACTAGGTCCACCATCCTAATGGGTACCACACTAGGGCCAAACTGATTGAAAGGCTGTTGAGAAGGCGGGGCAAGAGAAGAAGAAGGTATCGAAGTCTGTGTGGAAGGAGGGTACAAGGAGATCTCCCTTGCCCCTGTGGGAGTGGGTTCAGACTGGCCCGTTGGTTCGGCTTCAAAAACAGGATTGCGCACCCCATACAAGTGGTCCGCGTCGCTGCGTATTTGAGGGGACTCCGAACGGGGAGGCAGTGGTTGAGGCAGTGATCGTGGTAGCTGTGACTGTGGCTGCGTGCTGAAGAGTGACTGCGGCTCATAACGTGGTTGTGGTGGCTGCAGTTGTCTATCGATGGCTTGCTTGCTGTTGGGATGTGGAATGTCGGACCGCACCCTGCCAGGGCCTCCCCCCGTTGCAGCGATGGGGGAGGCAGGGGCAGGCGGGCTCCAGGTAGTGTCCCGCTTGAGGCCTTCCCTGCTCTTAGATTTGTAGGCAGGTTCTTCAGAGACAACGACAGTCTTTTCCGCAGAGGGGCTCCTTGAAGGGTCGCGAAGGGTGTGGTTTTGGCGGGGCTTGAAGCTGCGGTTACTGATGTCTGCTGTGCCAGCTGCGATGGGCTGCGTGGTGGCCGCGTATGAGGCAGGAAGCGTGGTTTTGTCTATGAACGGTTTATGCTCGTTAAGAGAGGGTGTCAGAGTCGATGTAGCAGGAAGGGGTGATTTTCTTGGTGGTGCAACCCCTTCGTTGTACAGCGGCTGCTTAGTGCTTTGCAGGCTGGGAAGACTGCTGAAAGAAATTTCCTGCTGCTCGTGAAGCATCTCGGAGAAGGTCAGCACAATCCTCCTGATGGCACTCTTCGTCGCGTGGTCATCGCAGTTCACCTCCACCCCTGTGCCCTCCAGTCGCAAAGCGCCGTTGCTGTGGTTAAGCACCGCTTCACTGACGTCTCTTATATGCAAAGTGAACCCATCGTGCCCAATACCATGAAAGTACACACTCTCTTGGTTGATAGATACAGTGTACCGCTGCATGACTCCTTTTCGTGTCACAGTTACCTCGTGTTGGAGGTCTATTCTGTTCAGCACACGTAGCTCATCCCTACTCAGGTTCGTGGCACTCGTTGCCCCCGGTCGCCGCTTCATCTTCACCTCCTGTGCGGGTTGTGAGGTTGAGAACTGAAAGAAGAAGTTGCTGCTGCGTTGAGCAACTGAATGATGGTATCTCCTCTTTTTGGAAAAGAAGAGGAGAAGAGCATCGAAACCAGGCAAAAGAGCATTGATAAGGCAAGGCCAGGCCTTGCTCGAATAGACAAATGAAAAAAAATGGCGAAGGAGTACCTTCACGATCCCGAAGGGATGGGGTACAGTCTATCCACCATCTTTGCAAGTGTCTTCCTTGTGATCTGTGGTGGGCTGAAAACGGGAGTTTCACGGAGCTGCTCGGCTTCTCTTTGGCGTCTTATGATTTCAGACAGTGCTTGTTGGTAGAGCCTTTCGATGAGCTGCTGCTGTTGCTCGGGGGTTGACTTGGTTGAGTTGGGTGCTGCGAGCCATTTTGCAAGGCACCTGGACATGGCGTCCTCCTTCAGGCTTACTTGGCCAGTGTGCAGGCGTTCTGTTATCTCGTACAGCGGTGTCTTCTTTGGGGTTGTTTCGTGCATGCTCCACATTGTTGTGCACAAGGCCTCCCGGTTTTCCTCTTTTCGTTTTGAGTTCCGCACAGACATCCTGTAGACTGACTTCTCTTGTTCTGCAGGTGTGAACAACCTTGCTGCCCTTGGTTCCGTCTTGAGCTCAGACAGCAGACGGGCACGGCTCCGTGCTTCTATCGAAACGGGCTGAGCCAGCCGCTCCAGCCTTCTTAGCCGCTCTGCGTCGGATGACACGGGGCGCCTGCTTACTTTGTCCCGCACATATTTCTCGATCTTCCTATTGGGCTCCCCTGGAGGCGAGACAGTGTTGTTTGTCGCCTTCCAGCAGGGCTTCATCGGGTCCCCCAGCCTGCTGGGCGCCCGCAGGGTGGCATTGGGCAACGACGCCACCGCCAGATCTGCATACCGTGTCGAAGAGTAGAACGGGTGCTCCGCCAGCCGCCTCAAGATCATGCGTACGCCTTCCGCCTCGTCATCGGGTGGTGCCTCCTTTACAATGATCTTCTGAAGACCGCCCTCTTTCTCCTTTCGTGTATTCTTCGCTTCCCAACTGTGATGCGACCAGGGCTTGCTCCAATCCAACCTGTTGGGTCTCTTCTTCGGTTTCTTAGTAGGAGGGGTTGGTTCCAAGGGCTTTTTCATGCTGCTTCTATTGCGAGTGAGTGTGAGCCCGCCCCTGCCTGGCCATGCAGTGTGTACCTTTTCGTCGGCCCCTGGTGTGGGCACACGTGGCTCCACGGTGAGGGGTTGCATGCAAGCCTGTGCCTTTATTGCACAGATCCACCACACACCGGACTGCAAGTTGTAGCACAGCAGGTGTCTCCAGTGGATAGCGTCCACAACAGGCAGCATGGGGAACAGTTCGAAGGAAGTCCACGCCTCGCGGTGGCACCGGATCCTCTTGTGCAACATGCTTGCGGCGTCTGGAGGGCGTGCCTCGTTCGCACGCGGCTCTTCAGGTTTAGACTTCGCCCCCTGTTCCGCCAACTGCGTGTGCTTGTAGAACATGCAGCAGGACTTCCCCCCGCAGTCGATGGCAAGGATCTTGCAACCCGGCTTCCGCTTCTCAATATTTGGTTTGCCCGTGAGCTCGTGTGCCCCGTCGCCGATAGACTCGAAGCAGCCCTCCCCTGTCGAGTTGTTGTAACAGTAAAATCTGTTGACAGGATGGCGGTGTGAACCCTCGGTCCACTTGCGAGGCGCAGGCTTCTTAGGCACGATGTCTGTCCAGAAGGGGGAAAAGCTCCCAGAAGTTAGGGGCTCAAGGAAAGGCATAGAGTAGACCGTGAATGCGCCGGTGGGGGCATGATAGCCAAGCAGGTGAGGAGAGGGGTAGGAAGGATGCTCAAAAGAGACGAACGTGGTATGTTGAACAGGGAAAGTGTCAGAAAGGCCAAGTGCTATTCTCCCGGAAGGTGCAACCTCATAGAGGTGGTAGTGGGAGGTGGTGGTGTTGTGCACCAAGAAGTGTCCTCCCTGCTTTGCGCCATTCAGTTCACAGTGCGCACAAGGTGCAGTAAGACCCACCATCTGGTCGTACCCTGGCTCCACTGACCATTTGTCTACAACTTCAAACTCCCAAGCGTCCCCGACCACCGCCCACACCTCCCCTTCCCCCTTCTCCCCCATCACCACCAACCCATAGCATTTCGCCTCCTTGTACTCGAAAGTCATCCCCACTAAGTGCCTCCATCCTTTTCCCCATATTCCATTCCAAGACCCCAAAGCTAGCTCCATGTTAAGCGGGGACCCTTCTCCTGAGTGGGGTGTGTTTCTGAACCGACTTCTGAAAAAAAGATGGAAAAAAGTTGAAACGGGGGAATAAAAAGAGAAAAAAAAAGAAATCCCAGTTTTTTTTTTCTTTTTTTAAATTTTGGGTGTTGGGGAAACTAAAAAAAAAAAAAAAAAAAGAAAAATGCGGAGAAATGAAAAAGCCGAAGAAAAAAAGAAAAAAAAAAAGAAAACGGGAACCCTGGTCACACTATTCGGGGAAGGGGGGAGGAGGCAAGGAGAGCTGGTCAAGGAAAAAAAAAAAGAAAAAGAAAAAGAAAAAAAGAACGTTGCTATTGTACAACCCAATAACGGTTTTCTTTTTTTTTCTTTCTTTCTTTTTTTTTTTTTTTTTTTACTGCTTCTTGCTCTTCTCCTGCGCCTCCATCAAGGCGGCGAGCTGGGCCTCGGACTGATTTTTTTTTTAAATTTTTTTCTTTTTAAACTTCATACCTCCTGGGTTTTGAAAGGGGCCCTGTAGCGCGACCAGTCGTTGTACGACTCCAGCGCCTTCCAGGCAGTCACACTGCATGCCTCGTTAACATCAAGGCCACACTGTATAGTTTACTGTTCATCCTTGTCCTCCCCATACCTTTTTCGCGTTCACGACACACTTCGCATGCTCCTCCTGGCGGGAGTGAAGGTCGGAGATCAAATCGTCAGAGAAGGTAGCGGTGGCCATTTTCTATTCTTTTCTTTAAATAACTTCCTTCTCTATAATCTTCATGCTTTCTTTTTCTCAAATTGAAAAAAAAAAAAAAAAAAAAAAAAGAACATCAATACCGGTGATTGAACGCGCTGGGGGGTGGGGGGAGGGGGATCGAAAGATAAATAAAACACTTCTTTTTTTTGTTTCTTCTCTAAAACCTATCCGACCGCACCAGTACAGGACCAGGGGTGTTTGCATGTTCTCTCTCCTCCGGGGTGTGGGTGTACTCACCGCACCGTTTGATCCAAAGACGCCTAAGGGGCTTCCCGCCTCGCAGTTTAACACTCGCACACGATTCCAGCACCTCCATCCCGGATAAAACCTCTCCAAAAATGACAAATGAGTGATTGTGTTTCATCGTCCCAGAACTTGATATCATAAATAGCGAGTCGTTTGTGGCCTCTTGTCGCGACCACAATACACCAACAGAGCATAACGCTCCCTATTTTTTTTTTTTTTTTTTTTTTAAACCCTCCGAATACCTTGAAAAACGGCAGATCCCTTCCAGGCAGCTCGTCAGGGAACCACCTTTTCCCGGGGAAATAAGGAAGCACCGGCCGCCCCCCCGACCCGGTGTTCTTTGCGTAATCGCCTCCAACGATGCCAACGGTCGGGAATACATGGAAGAAGTCGGACCCTCGGAGGGAAACACCGCTTGCCTTTAAAAAAAGAAAAAAATAAAAAAATACTTTTTTCACCATACTGTGTCGCCGGTTGCAAGTCGGTAGAAATTCTCGCAGGTCATGGGGCACCTTTCGGTGTACATTCCAAGCACGATGGTGCCGACACGTTCATCTTCTTGGTAAATTTCCAGAAACACCCGTGCCCCGATGGGCTCGTCAGGTGGCGGGCCAGGATCCGTTGACAATATCTTCCATACCATGAACAGAAAGGCCCCCGCTCCAAGGATCCACACAGCAACAAACGACGTCATTGCAATGTACACCCGCTTCCCTATTACTGAAGTATGGTCTATCTCCGCCTTGTTGATGGCATCCATGGGGACGTCTATCACCCTTACTTGGTTCCCAGCCCCTCGAAGTATTTTGACCCCAGGGATCTTTTCAAGCCTTGCGATCTGTTCGTCGAATTTCTTCTTCTTCACAGTGGCTGGTGCTGTGAACCGGTATTTTGGAGCCAGGTCTTCACTTGTTTGCAGTCTTCTTTCCTTCCTCATTTGAAGCTCCATTGGGCCTTCTAGGTCGAACCTTCTCTGTACGTCTCTCAGTTGTTGGAGCCTTGCTTTCATCTCGTCCGCTTCCCGTTTGATTTTCAGAGACTTCTGCTCCTCGGTATCGTTGTTACCTGTGCACCATCTTCTCTGGTGTCTTATTGCTATCCGGGCTTTCCACATTTGCCCCCCTTCTCCCTCCCTCCACCTCCACCGCCTTTTTTCCCGTTTTTTTAGAATTTCTTTTTTTATTTTTTAAAACAGGAAAAAAAAAAAAAAATAACAAACAAAAAAAAAACTGCGGTAACGGTAATGGAACATGGGGGGGGGGGGGGGGGGGGGTGCGATGTTTACGGGTAAATCCCACTTGAGGACCACCCCTACTCTTGATACCAACCACTGCAACCGGCACCTCATCAGGTCCAACTGCAGGACGTGGTGCAGCAGCTTTTCCCTGACGTGCGTCATCATTGGCCCTGCCATGGAGCCATCGACGAGAACCTCATGTGCTGCTGAGCACGCGTTTCCAGTTGGGCTTGGGCTGCAAGCGCCGTTTCCTAGACGCAAAAAAGAAAGAGAAAAATATAAAAATACAACACACACACGCGCATCTCGTCTAGTTGGCTTTTTTTTTTTTTTTTTTTTTTTTTTTTTTTTTTTTTTTTTTTTTTTTTATTATTGTTTTGGGAAACAAAAAAAAAAAGGGACAAGTCCTTCGGATATGAGGGGAAAATGGTTTTTTGGGGGAATGAGAGAGAAATGGTGCAATAATGCTATTTTGGTTTTCTTCTTTTTTTTCTTTTTTTTTTTTAAATTACCCTCAGAGACAGACAAAGGGGGGGGGGGGGGTAAACGTAAAAAGGATCTTTCTTGTGTTTTCTCGTACTTCCCCCTTTTTTTGTTGGAGCAGCGTGTGTGTATTGCGACAAATAAAATTGGAAAAAAAAAGAAATTACATCACTGGAAGGGAATGGGGGGGGGTTAAAAAATTTTCGTTAGCTAAAAAAAGAGAAACCTCACGACCTTATTACGTCTTGTGGGCCACGCAAAACAAAAAGAGAGAAAAAAAAAAAGAAAAAAAGCAGAAACCATCCGCCCATAATACGACCATGGGTCAGGAGAACAACAACAATACAGACACAAAAAAAAAAAAAAAAAAAAAAAAAAAAACACCCTGTTCACCCTTTGCTTAATTAATCAAGCGTGGCATAGACCGCTTTGGTGATTGCCTCCCTGGGAGGGTTCAAACCTTTTTTTTTGTTTGTTTTTTTTTTTTCCCCCCACAACTAAAAAAATAAAAATAAAAACACACCTGTCCATCGCTTGAACTGGTAAAGGGCCTGCTCGATAAGCACCTGAATGCCTTCAACACGAGAAGCTGAGACATCAGCTGCCTTCTGGAGAATGGTGGTCACACGCGGGGTGTATGCCATTTCGATAACGATTGAAGTAGAGGAGAGAGCGAAGCAGGGTGTGGGGAGGGACTCCTGTGCGGTGCCTGGTATGTTGGAGATGACGACATTTGGCGTCAGGGCAGCAAGGCCACTGGACTCGACTGCCACACCACCAAAGTCTGCTGCCAGAGCAACAGCCTTCTCATGAGTCCTGTTCCATACGTAGAGGGTCTTGACCCCTGCTTGCTTCATAGCGTAGCAAGCTGCCCGTGCGGACCCCCCTGCACCCACACAAAGGCCTACTGTGGGAACAGTTGTCACCCTCTGCTCGATGAGGTCCCTCATTGCCTTCCAGTCCGTGTTGTCTCCCTCCAGCACCCCGTCCTCTGCCATGGTCAGCGTGTTCACTGCACCGATTTCCTTCGCCGCCTCGCTCACCCTCCCGCACAGTGCGCCGACCTTTTCCTTCAATGGTATTGTGACAGAGGCCCCTCCAAACCCCTCCCCGCCCACCACAGCCTTAACGGCCTCGATGTCGTCTGTTTCGTACGCAGAGTACGCCCAGCCCGGTGCCAGACCCAGAACCTCAAACCCCGTGTTATGGATCAGAGGGCTTCTTGACGCGCTGATCGGCTTCCCGAATAGATGGAACTTCCTACTGTCAGGCAGCACGCCGATCAACCGACGCAGTGTGTTGATGGACGCCATCGAAAGCTGTCCTGGAGCAGCTGCCACAGGCATGCACGCGTGTGTGATGGGTGTCATGACCTCGTTGAGAGCTCTTGAGAGCTTCCCCAGACCACCCATTGCGAGGGCGATCACAGGCTGTGTGATGTTCGCTTCACGGACAGCAGCCCTGAGGCGCGAACAGTCGTCGACCTCTGTGGCGGTGGTCACGATTTTCACAATGTCAGCACCGCCGCAGGAGCCTTCGATGATCTTCATTTTCAGCCCGTCCCACGAGAGCCGTCTCTCGGGGTCATGGTACGACATCAACACCAACGACGGCTTCACGCCCTCCAGGAGCTCCTCTTTCTGCTCCGCTTTGAGCGTCATCTCCACATCGATGATCTCGACACCCAGCCTGGCCGCCAACTTCAGAAGATCCATCGCACCTTGATGGTCCCCGTCGGGGTACTTGCCCCCCTGTGCCTTGGTCCTCACAGTGAAGATGATGGGAAGCTTAGAATGTCTGCGGAGGAGCCCAACCTGCTTCGAGACAAAGCCTGCCGAGGTGTCCTTGAGGAGGTCGACACGCAATTCCAACGCATCAGCCCCGCCCTCCACTTCCTTCAGTACTGGGAGGATCTTTGTCACGTCATCGAAGGTAAGCGAGAGGAACGACTTCAGCGACCGCACGTCCTTGATGCTGCTGTTCAATGTGATGTGTTTCATCAGGCGCAGCATGTCGCTGCACACCACGTCCCAACCCCCGCTGGGGTCTACAGGCAGCTCGTACTGGCTCACAGCCTTGAACCTAGGCAGCCTCCTGTTGTACACCTCTTCAATGCCCTCGCCCCAAGCCGGCTTCCCGCATTCTTTTAGTGCCTTCAGAGTGTCTTCCAGGCTCTTGTGGATGAATACGACCTTCTTAGACGCCACGCACGCCTTCCTCCCCTCGGCACTCTCCACAATACCACCGCCAGTGGCGATGATGCACTTCAAAGAGTTCTCCTTCAGCGTCTCCTCCAGTAACGCCGCCTCCTTAGCACGGAAGCCGTCCCAGTTGTGCTCTTCGATGTACTTGGCGATGGGTCCCGCCTTCGCTTCGAACACGTCATCCATGTCGATGAAGGTCCATGACATGCGGTCTGCGCAGTGCTGGCCGAGGGTCGTCTTCCCTGCACCCCTAATGCCCACAAGAACGATGGTCTCCTCAGCAGTGATGTGCTGCTCGACGATCGCAGTCTCGGCAGGGATCAGCGTGGCTCCGATCCTGTTCACAATGTCATCCCAGAATACAGGGTAGGTTTTTTCAACGCAAGCAGTGTCCAGAATAGTGATACCAGGCACCTTCAGCCCGAGGATGGCAAAGGACATGGCGATCCTGTGGTCGTTGTAGCAGTGGATAGAGGCAGGCTGCAGCTTATCGGGTTTTGTACCCTCAATTTCCAGGCCGTCGGGGAGCTCTCGCGCCACAATGCCGAGTTTTGCGAACTCGGTGACCATGGCAAGGATCCTGTTGCACTCCTTCACCCTCTGATTGGCAATACCAGTGATGCGGGAGGTGCCTTCTGCCAGTGCCATGACAACGGCGGCCGTCATGAAGGCATCGGTCATGTCGCTCATGTTGACGTCGACCGCCTTCAGCCTCTGCTCCGCAGCAAAGACAGTCGTCTCGTTGCTCCCCTGTAAGATCTTGCAGCCCATCTTCTCCAAGAGCTCTGCAAAATGCGCATCACCCTGCACACTGGAGCTACCGATCCCGTTAATCTTCAGACTTCCCTTACCCACGATGGCAGGGATGGCCAGGGGGTAGGTGGAGCTAGAAGCATCGGCCTCCACTTGGTAAGTTTCGGGGTTGACGTAGCCGCTCTTGGGGATCTTGTAGATGTCCTGCCCAGCCACACGCTGCACGTCCACGCCGAAGTCTTTCATGATGCTAATAGTCATGTCAATGTAGGGCTGGCTCACCACTTCACCTCCCGTGAGGTGCAGCTCCAGCTCCTTTTCAGCGTAGGGTCCCGATATCAGCACGGAGCTGACGTACTGAGAAGACAGGTTGGCAGAAAGACCGATTTTCCCACCTGGCAGGCCTGAGTTGCTGTTCACCTTAATGGGCAAGCACCCTTCCGTTCTTTGGTACTCAATGGTGACACCGTTCTCCCTGAGGGAGTCCACCAAAGGTGCGATGGGCCGCTCCTTCATCCTACGGTTGCCAGTCAGCACCACAGGCTCGGGCTTGGCCATTGTGGCGGCTGTTGTGAGGAAGCGTGACGCTGTCCCTGCGTTGCCCAAGTAGATCTCAGTGTCGGGAGTGGTGAGGGAACCTCCGTTTCCAGTAAGGAGCAGAGCGTCGTCTTCGGCCCATTCCACAGTGCATACTTTCATCGCCAAAAGAGCGTTCAGCATGACCTGTGTGTCATCACTGTGAAGCAGCCCTTTGACCTTACATTTCCCCTTTCCAAGAGCTGCGATCAGCAGTGCCCTGTTCGAAAGCGACTTGGACCCCGGCACGCTCAGCTCCACCTCCTTGCACTCTTCCATGGGCTGGATCTCGACGGCGTGCGCCAGCGTCGACCTGATGACATCGTCCTCTACCTGGATGGCCCTGTTGTTCACGCACTTGCCAATCCTTTCGAGCAGCGACAGATACTTCCTGCCTGCCTTGTTCTTCTTGTCGACTTCCATCTTCATCATCAGACCTTCCAGCGTAAGGGACGTGGGGATTGACACAGGAAGCTTGTATGCCTGAAGGCAGCGCGTGATTCTCCCAACCTCAGCCTCCGTGATGTACCCGAGTCTACGTGAGATTTGCGCTTCCTTGACGGTCCCAATGGCCACGGCCTCGCCGTGCAGCATGTCAGGCTGCAGGAAGGCTTCTACCGCGTGTCCCACGCTGTGCCCGACGTTTAGGAGAGTCCTGAGCCCACCTTCTTTTTCGTCCTTTGTCACAACCTCAGCTTTGATGCCTGCACTGCCTTCCACGATGGACTGCAGCCACTTGGGGTCCTTAGCCAGCACCTCGTCGACATGCTCTTCAAGCTCGGTGAACCTCGAGGCATCCCACAGCAGTGCTGTTTTGACCACCTCTGCCATTCCGTTGGAGAGCTGCCTGTCGGGGAGGGTCTTCAGGACCTCCAGGTCCATGATGATCCTGACGGGATGGTGGAAGGCACCCACAAGATTCTTCCCGGTTGGGGTGTCGATGCCGGTTTTCCCCCCCACAGAGGAGTCCACCATGGCAAGCAGTGTGGTGGGAATTTGCACCACCTTCACACCCCTCATGAACGTGGCTGCTACATAACCCGATAAGTCACCAATCACACCACCGCCAAGCGCCACCACTGTGCAGTCACGGCCGCATCTATTCGTCAGCATCCAGTCCTCGATCTCAGCCTTCACGCTTCTGCATTTTGCTTGCTCACCAGGTGCCAGGATCTTATAAATAGGCCTCGAACCTGTCGCCTCCTCGAAACTATCCAGCACTCTGTCAAGGTACAACGGGGCAACGTTTTCGTCACTAATCACAACGTACTTGACAGCCTTGCAGCCCTCATGCGCAATCTTTCCGCATTGGGAAAGGATGCCGCATCCAATGTAGATGCTCTCCACACCCAGGATGCTTATTTTCTTTATACTCATGTTGCTGCCTGTGCCTGTGTGTGGTGACGACGTGATAGGTGAGAACATATGTAAATGAATACAACTAAAGTGTGCCAGCTAAGGTGCGGTGGCAGCTGGTGTCTGGTACGACATCGCGAACACCGGTGACAGCTCTCTGTTGGATATTCTCGAGTCTGCCTGGTAAGTAGTAAGACGTTCCTTCTTTTTACGCTCGCCTTCTTTTGTGTGGCGCTGCAGCGTGTTACGGATCATGTTCAGCTGTGCTCCGGCCGACCTGATTACAGAGTCGGTTTCCATTCCTATAGATCTTGGTGCTGCGACAGACGGCGGCCTAGACTTTACAGCCTGGTGCGCCTGATCGTGCCATGCTTGGAGGTTCACCCCATTCCATCGTGTGCACAATGGCGCAATGGGGCCGTGGTCGAGGTACCAGCTGGAGCTGACTGGTCTTTTGTTCGCGGTGAACCGGACTCCTTTAACGTGCTTGTCGACACCAGCCCATTTGATGTCGTGCTCAGTCTGAACCTTTTTTACATCGAGACACCTGCCCTGCGCTTTGCTGAAGTCCCCTCCAACTGCTCGCTTCCATTTCGAGGAGGCACTGTAATTCAGATCGGGGACTCTTTTTGTGTCTTGCTGTGTCTTGTGTTTCCTGCCAAGCATGTTGGCCATGTTGACGCAGCGTGACGCAGGACGCACGGTGGCAAGCCCTGCATCGTACGAGTACTTCATGTAGATACGTTGTTTCCTTTTAGGTTTGGGAGACTCCGGTGGTGAAGGGGACGCTGCCGACACCGATGCTGACGTGTCACCCTTCACAGGGGAGGGTGACACGGATCCCAACTGATCACCACCATTACGGCCTTTGCTTCTCCTCATATCAATACCGCAAACCGTGCTTCTAGGATGCGTAGACACAGCATCCATGTTGTACCTGAAATCGTCGTCCACGTGGGACGCTGACGTTCCTCGAACGGGCTCCCGTGGGAGCTGCTTTTGAAATGCAACGCACGGACGGTGCCGCTCCACGTGCTGCACATCTAGCGGTATGCCGCTATTCGTTGTCCCTCCAGAGCCTATGATCGGAGCTGTCCTGTTCGTTGTCTTTGACCACTCGGTGCATGGCACAGCACGATTCCTGCTGGTCACCAAGATGTCCATTTTAGCACGGTCATGGCGTCCGTACATTGTGTGTTCCCAACCCGCACCTTTAAAGAAAAGAAAAACTAGGGTTGACAAACAAAAAAAAGAAAAAAAAAAAAGAGAAAAAACAAAAGAGAAAAACATAGTACACGGTAACCAAATACATTATACATTTTTGTGTTTCATGGGGGTTTAGCATGAAATGTAGCAAGGGGAGAAAAAAAAAAAACAAGATGTCATAGCGTACACACAAAACCCCCAGTGCACCAAGGGCTCAGGCGAAAGGTACTTAGGCAGAGCTTTGCCCTTCTGAGTGCCCCCCGACCTTTTTTTAGTTTCTACACAGAGCAAAAGTGAAGGAACTCCGGGAACTCCTTCTGGACGACCTTTCCGAGACACCGGAAAAAAGTTGTGGGTTACCGTAAACCGTGGTGGAAATTCTGCTTACAGACTTGGGGGGGAAAAGTTGGGGCTATTTGGTTACCGTGTACGTTGTTTTTCTCAAAAACAAAAAAAAAAGAAATAACACTATGGATGTTTTTTTTTTTTTCTTTAAATACACTTTCAGTGGAACAAAATAAAAAAAAAATAGAAAAACTGATGCGTTTCTTTTCTTCCCCCCCCCCCCCCCCGTTTCCTTTCCTAGTACTTCCAACCTTGAGGCTTCTTCCTCCTTTGGATGTTGGACATGGTGATGGAGTCTGTGTACTCCTCTGTACCGGTGGCGGCGATGGGGAATTCAAGTGGAATGGGGTCCTTGTCTTTGAAGGGGTGTTCTTCGTCAGCGAATATGTGGACCTTTTCTATCCAGTAGCGGAGGTGGAGGTATGATCGCTTCTTAGCACGGTTGACAGGGTGCATTCTGGGAAGGCGTTCATATATGGCAAGCCAGAGTGGCCGGCAGGGGTCGATGAGGTACTCCTCGTCGGCACGACGAAGCTGAAGACCCCAAGCCTTGGGGTACCCTGTCTTGTAGGCGTAGGGCTTCATTCTCCACGGGAGGGGCGTCCCCTCATTGTCGTCCATTGTAATGTGTCGTGCGTTCAGTATAATTATCTGGTCACCCATGTCCATCTCACGTTTCCAGTCTGGCCTGTGCCGGCCTTGAAGGTAAAGCGTGATCATCTCTGCCAGTCCTTCCATCTCCATGCCTCTTGCGTCGACGACCCTCCACATTTCGCCTCCTCTGTACAGCCATCTGTGGCCGTACTGGTTGTTATATGGCTTCCATCCATGGATCTTCCTCCTTCTCATGTTCTCCTGTCCTCTCTTCCAGTTCGCTGCAGGCGCGATAGGATCATAATTCCTCCCGTACAGCTGGTCCGTGTCGTAGTGCTGCAACGCCTGCGTCTGTTTGAAACCCGCAATAGCGGTTCGCCGCAGCATTTCTTTTTTATGTTTTTTTTTTTTTTTTTTTCCCTTCCCCTCTCCACCTGGGAATAGATAAAGCGCGGGGGGGGGGGGGGAGAAAATGGAAGGGGTAAAAATACTCAAAAGAATCTCGAAAAGAAGATGGCCAACCCCCACTCTGAGGGCAGCCTCTTGCGGTGAACTTCACTCACCTCTGTTGTTCGTCTCTAACCCAGAGCCTTTAAAAAAAAAAAAGAGAGAAGAAATAAAACTTATTTGAGCATTGCCTGCAAATTCTTTTTAAAAAGAAGTGAAGCGATCTTCATCTACCTTGGGGAGTCTTAAAGTAAAGCGATTGTGGAAACAATCAAACAAGGCTGCGGGGGTGGGTAAACTTCTTTAGAAAAAGGAAGAAAAAAAAAAAAAAACTGTATGGCCCCATGCTTACTCAGTCTCCTCACTCTCGTTGGGTATATAAACACCTAAATTATCAAAGTTTGCCGACCGCGTCTTGTCCAAATCGCCAGTGTAGGAGCCTGAGAAGTCCTGCCCCTGCCTACTGGAAGGAGGGTCCAGGATGTTCTCGACCACTTCACCGCCAGGAACTACCTGCTGCCTGGCGTCCCTCTCGCTGACAAGGGCTTCCCTTAAGACCGGATACTCGCTAGCTATTTTGTCGAAAACTAATTGAGTCAAGATGAAAAGCTCGCATGCAGTGGCAGTCCGCACAGAGGCCGTCCGTCTACATGCCTCAAGCAGACCAAGCTCCCCAAAGACCTGACCTTCCCGCAGCTTTGCAACCCACTTCATGGAAATATCAGCCTTTGGTATAAAGACATCACACACACCCCTCGATATGAGGAACATTTCCGTTCCGTTTGTGGCGTGCTCCACCACAGTGGTCCCTGCATCGATGGTCCGCATCTCCAGGTTGTCAGCAACCAGCAAAAGAATGTCTTCTTCTAGATCCTTTAAAAAGGATATTTTTCTCAGAAGGTGCACTCTTAAAACACACACAAGCCTTGCTGCAAACCATGGCGGCAACCCGTCCGTCACCCTAACTGGGTCGTACACATGTCTCTCGATCAAGGCAGGGTACAAGGCATGCGCCTCCCTTCGCAACTGTAGAGGTACATCGTACTTTGTCATGAAGGCAGACAAGCACTGTCGCCTGTCCTTCGATTCCTTCTCCAGCAAGTCCATGGAGCTCAGCACCGCGCCCAAGGCAGACAAGGCACTGGCATACATCCCCGCCCCCACCACCATCACGACGCAGGTAAATATCGTACCGCTGATGGAGTCCGGCACGATGTCCCCGTACCCTACTGTCGTCATCGTGGTGATTATAAAGTACAACGCGCGCACGTACTGCCTGGTCTCGTTGTACTTTTCCTTGTCGGGATCCCCTCCAAGGAAAATCCAGATGCAACTGAGAAAGTGCACAGAAACAATCCAGAGGAACATAAACTGGGTTAGGGTCACACGGGGGGACTTTTCCTTGAGCGGATCGGAGAGCTGAAAGAGACGGTGAACCTTGGTGGCCCGCGTGAAACGGAGAATGCACATAACGTTAAAACCCGTGACGGAGAGGGGCAGGATTATGACGTCGATGGGGATCAGCGTGAGGACGTCGATTCTTTTTTTTTGTTTTTTTTTTTTTTCTTCTTCTATAAAAAGAATTCATACTTGAACCAACCGTGTAGATAATTGCGAGCAACGTGGGACACCTCGTCAGCTTCGTCGCCGATGAGCTCCCAGCCCTGGAGATAGGCGGTGCGGAAGGAGAGGTACACGAAGATCAAGTGGCAAAACGTGGAAAAGATGAAGTAGATCACCTCAAACATACCCGGCTCTGTGTCGGGGAGGCGCACTGCGATAATATACCCGGGAAAGAAAATATCCCCAAGCGTCACGAGCAGAGCTATGATGTCGTGTGCAAACCGGAAATGAGAGTCGGGGAGGAGGACAGAAGTGGCAGCCCCGTCCTCTGGTTCTGCAAGCTCATTGCGTCTCTTGATGATGATAGATGCACGCATGTAGGAATCGTGACGGGGGCTGTCCAACTCATCAAAGACGGGTTTCCCATCTAACCTTTTTTCATTCTCATCCACAGAAGCAGTGCGCACTCTGAACGGCCCCTTGTCGCGGCGAAGGTATTTTCTCTCCAGCTTGTGCATCACGTGTTCGATGTTCGACAGTCTTTTCGCCATTGATTTTACCAAGTTAGTCTTTAATACCAGGTTTTTTTTTCGGTCTTTTCTTTTCTCGTTGGGCACCTTGCGCTTCATGCCCCTGCTGATGTTCAGCATGTCAGCAACAGACATGAACCGGGTTGACGGGCTGGCGGTTAAGGACTTCGGTGATGATCGAGGGGAAGAGGCCAAAGAACTTCTCTGGGAAAACGCCATTTCTTATGTTATTATGTTCCCCCCCCACCCCTTCAACTCCCCACCTCCACCAACTTCCTTTTTTCTTTTTTTAATTTATTAGAAACGGACCGGGGGAGGTGGTACAAAACACATGGAAAAAAATTAAAAAAAAAATCTTTTTTGAGGGGAAATGGTGGAACGTAGAATGTCAACAACACTATTTTCTTTTTTCCCCTTTCTTTTTTTTTTTTTTTTCCTTCCCTTTTACTTTATTTTTTTTGAGGGGGAAGAAACCGAGACTTAAAAAAAATAAAAAAATATCGGGGAAAAAAAAAAGCAGGGGGAAAGAAAAGGAACGGAAAGAAGGTAAAAAAAAAGGGGGGGGGAAGCATAATAAAAGAAACAATGAAAGTACCGGAGAGAGAAAGCAAAAAAAGATGAAAAACAAAAAAAAAAACAGCACTCTTCTCTCCCCCCTAGGGCAAAAAATGTAATTGAGCAAAACATAAAAAAAAAAAAAATGGTAACTACTGGCGTCTTTTTCCTTTCTTTCTTTCCCCCCTTCTCACCCCTCAAAAGCCCCGGACTGACCCACTACACACACGTAATTCATTCGCCCGCTCTTTCACCTTCTTTTTTTTCTTTTTCTTCTTTTTCTTTTTTTAAGCAAAACTTTTTGACTCTTCTCGGAATGGCAATGAAGCAAAAAAAAAAAAAAAATAATAATAAGAGTTCAGTATACTTAGTATCTTATGTGCACACGGTACTGCGCGCAAAATCACATACTCTTTTTTTTTTTTTTTTTTTTTTTTTTTTTTCTTTTTTTCTCTCTCTCTTTTCTTTTTTGTTCTTAAGAAGGCGAAAGGTAACGGGAAGGGGGGCAAAAAAAAAAACACAAAGGGAAAGAATGAATGGAAAAAAAAAAAAAAAAAAAAAAAAAAAAAAAAAAAAAAAATTGTGGGGGAAATCAATTCGACGGGAAAATCTCGGAAAACTCACGGATACGGTCACGGGTCTTCATCTCGATACACGCACAGATCCAGAACAGGTTAGACAGCTCTTGTTCGCGAAGCTGTTTTTTTTTTTTTTTTTTTTTTTTTTTCCCCATTCGACTACAAACCTTGAGCCACGAGTAGAAGACACCGTAGTGGAATGACCTGGACATGCTACATCTGTTAAGCTCGATCGACATGTCCGTGAACTTGTTCTCCATTGCACTAGCAGAGGACGAGCTCTCACCAAGACCGCCACCACCGCCAGTAACCAGATTCCTCCAATGGTGCAGTCCACCTTTTTCGTCACCAAGAATCGCCCTCAGCGATTCATCGTCGTCGCAGTCAGCAATACGTCCGTGCCAGTCCACCAGCGTACCGAAGTTAGGGAAGAGCCTCGACCTGTCAAGACCCGGCTGTGTTGTCATTTTAAAAATTGTAGATTAAAAAAAAAAAATCAAACACACCTTGATGTCTTTGTTCCCGAAGCAGTTCCTTGTGAGCCCGATCACCGTCCTGTCTGCCTCGAACTCGAGGATTTCCTTCATCGTCTCCCACGTGGTGCCCCCGATGTCCTGGCAGAGGTTGTAGAACGCCTCAAGGTACTGCTTTTTGAACACAGCGTGCACGTACTCCATCTGCAAGGGGGGGGGGGGGTTTTTTCCTCTTAAAAATACCGAGCTCTGGTCAGATTCGAACTCGACCCTGTCAGACTCCTGCTGGAAGAACTTCATGATGGGAAGTTCCAAGATGGTCATGGTGTCGTAGATGGCTGTTTTTTTTTTTTTTTTTTTTTTTTTTTTTTTTTTTTTTTTTTTTTTTTTTTTTTTTTTTTTTTTTTTTTTTTACATCCCTCCCTTCACATACCATCGATGGTGGAGCAGTCGGCCATGATGGCACCCATACCCTCGAACTTCCCGAGGGGGTGCATCCTGGTGATGAGGTCAAGTGTATCCCTGTTGTTCCTGGCGCCCTGGATGAGCTTGAGGACGTTCGTGATCTGTTTGTTGTTGCATAGGTAGCAGCATTTTGACTATTCATACCATGTAGTCGTAGGTGATGAAGTCGAGGAAGGTGGAGAGAGGGGGGTCCGACCACTCCCTGAGCTCGTTGAACTCTTTCACAAGCATGTCGTGAGCCTTTTCTTTGATGACGGTGGCGTCAAGCGTCGCGACGTCCTGCAGGAAGGGCGGGTCACCGTAGCTGGTGTTAGTTTGGAGGTACATCTTAACGTCTTGAAGGGTCTCACACTGGCACAGCGCGTTGTAATCCTCGTGCTTCAGGAGCGCGCTCCTGTACCCCTGCACCATCGACTCCAGACCACCGTCGTTGAAGTTGTAGTACAAAGAGCTCCTCCCTTCGTTGTCCTGCGGCTCCAATCTGATCGCCGATGCCTGCACATCAACCGCTACCGCACGGCGCCCTGACATTTTCTTTTAATATCACTTACTTTCCTTTTTTTTAAATACAATCTGATCTCCTGAAAAGGACAGCTTTCCTCACGCAAATAATACAAAAAAAAATATAAATAAAAAAAAGAGGGCAATCTATGTTGATAACAAGGGCTGGGGGGGGGGGGGGGGGAGAGGAAAGAAAGGGAAACAGTCAAAAGAGGGGGGAAATCTATTTATTCTATTTCAGGTGCAGGTGGGCAGCTATTTTTCGCCTGCACCCAAGAGGGATGCCGATGGATTTAAGGTCCTGCTCGGAGAGGAGCCGCAAGGTGGAGATGTCCTCCACACGTTCTGACTTGAGGAGCTTGGCCACCTCGAGGACGGTGACGGGGTCGAAGGCTAGCTGCACGAGGTACTCAACTACTGTAGTGGAATCCCCGTCGGCTGGAGGGACCTGAGGGGCAACAGGTACAGGCATAGGAACGGGAACGGGAACTGGAACTGGGGCTGATGAAACGACTTGGACTGTGACAGGAGCTGGCGCCAGCACCTGTGACGGCGGAGCAGAGCGCCTTGGGGATATTCGCATAGGCTGAGCACCCTGCAGGGGAAGTTGCCCGAGCATAGTGCCTTCTGCCAAGAAGGATGTGTCGTTACTGAGGTCTCTCACAGGCGTCCGTATGGTGCGCGCCTTCACGAACTTTCCGCCGACACCATCGCTGCTGAAAACATTCCCTCCCATGTTCACATTTATACTCGAGTCAGCAGCTACACTGCTCGGTGCTGTGCTCACGCGACTCTCATGGTTTATGGGCTCAATGTGCCCGTGCCCCTCGTAGCCCATCTTTGTCACCAGGTGTGACCTCGCCATAGGTGCAGGAGCAGGCGCTAGAGATGGAATTTTCACAGGTGCATGCAACTCCCTCACTTTGTACAGTGTCCGGCTGTCCTCTACCGTCTGGTGCCCATGAGCCAACTGCTTCGTCCCCGTATGGTGCGTCACAAGCGGCGAGTCCGGCCTCCGCTGCAACTGCACAAAGACGAACCCTATTGACAGCCTCAGCCATGCTGTTGCAGATGACGCGGTCTGCAGAATGTTGTCTTGTGGTGTGATGTGATGTGCATACCTGTAGGCTCTTGCTTGGGTCATGCGGAGATGCCTTTAGCTTCGACGTCATCGAGGTGTCCATCGCCAGCCACAGCGTCTGGCTTTCGGGACCCACAAGGTGCCCCATCTCTAATTCGCACCCACCCAAAGGGGTCATTGCATCAGTACCATTCGCCTTTCCTAAGAGCACCACCCTTAGCATGCGGCCGTGCAGACTGGTAGCAATACCAGGAGCGATATCAAGTGCCATTGTCTCCCCCCATGCAGGGGTTTCGCCTGTCCACACGGATGTGTACTCAGGAGGACCCCCGTCAAAGGACACCTGCACCCTTGTGACAGTGTCGGGGTCAGTGCCTCGTGAGGACAGTGCTGTCACCTGTATGCACCGCACTGCTTCATGGGGAGCTTGCTCCTCCATGCCTCTGTGCTCGTTTTCCACAATAATTAAATCAGAGATGCCGTTGACGCCCCACCTGTAAGCCTGGTTGCGCAGGGGGTTCGGGCTTACGTAGTCCCATGTTACCTCCACCCATTGACCCAAGTGCTTTGGGTCGCCTTGTACCTTCGACACTGTGCCCATGCCGCCTTCACCGCCATCGGGGAACCCGTACTCCTGCTTCCAAGAAATGGGGTTGCGTTTGACCCTAGCGCCAAGGCTGATGGGTGGTGCCGGTGGGTGGATGGGAACAAGTGCTTTGGGGAGAGGGTGTTCCTGAGGGAGGATCTTGACATCATAACCTCCTGAAAGCTCTCCCCACCTATATTTGTTTGCAGTCCCGTTGTAGTCCCAGCGCACCACGACCCACCCTTGGGCGGCGTTCGCGTCGATCACGGTGCCCGCCCCACCGCCATCCTGGTCGCCCCACATCCAGTACGTGTTGTTGCGCACAACGCGCATCCCGACACCTATCTCGGGGGCGGTGGAACGGTAATCGCTCGAGACGAGCCAGGACGACTCGTAGTCGATGTCGGCCCTGCTGGTGTAGTGGCCTGTTGTTTCAGAGTACAACTTGCACGTGATAGGGAGCTGCATGTGCTGTTCTTTGAAATAGGCGAGGGCGGAATTTCTGGAGTCTTTCCCCGCAAGGGAGATGGAGATGGAGAGAGGGTGACCCTTGATGGTGTCAATGTTGATAGCAGCAGTGGGGATACCGAAACCTACAGAGAGGTCCTGCTTCACAGCCTGCACCATGCGTTGCAGCTGGTGGGCGGTGAGTTGAATGCCGTCTATGTTGGACACGACAATGAGCCCTGGCGTGGTGTCTTCTAGCACAAGGTCCTGCAAGGGGAGCTGAGGGGGTGGGGACATGGATTTTCGATATGTCGGTGGGTTGATAGGAGATTTCATTATGGGGCTTCCAGGTAGGCTTGCCCCTGGACTGCCTGGAGGCTTGATGCTCACACCTGCATTTACATTGCTCCTCTGCGATCTTAACGCTGTAGTTGTCTTGGGGATAGAAGCCACTGTTTTTGGTATGGAAGCAGGCGTCCCCGGTCCCGACACTGGGGAGCTCTTCAACTTAACATTTCCGTGTGGCGGTGGCGGCTTTGCAGGTCTCGAAGGGGCTGTCTTTTTCACCACTGTACTCGGCTTCGTCCTACCTGGCATGGTCTATATATACATGTGGGGTACGTGTATGTGTTATGAATCTTTCTCCGCCCTTTTCCCTTTTTTCTTTTTCTTTTTTGAAGTGTGTTCAACCCATAGCAGCGTGCGTTAAAATATCATGAAACAAAACAAAAAGACAAAAAGGGGGAAAAAAAAGGGGGGAAGTAAACTTATACCGTGGAAAGAGCAAAAAAATAAAAGAAAAATGGAGAATTCACTGTGATGGGGGAGAGAAGCTTCAGCAACGACCCATCACAGGCAAATAAAAACGGTGCGGCAGGGAGAAAGAGAAAGAAAGAGAGAAAATTCGATTCTTTAGCGTCAAGGTGGCGCAAGTCCAACGGCGTTCGGTACGGCCACCACAGTCTGCTGGTAGTGCAACAGCCGGCCAAGGTTTGCTTTATTCTTGTCTCTCTGCCGAGCACCCGTTACCCTTGCACAGACTTTCCTGACATGACTCGCTTCAGATAAAAAAAGGGAGCTAAAAAAAAGGCTGGGGAAAGGGAGGGGGGGGGGGGGGGGGGGAAGGACCAGTTCATCTCTCTTTGGTCTCGTAATGGTTTTCTTTCTTTTTTTTAAGAAAAAAAAGTTTACTTAGAAAAGGGGGGGGAGCAACGAGGGCCAACCTTTAAAAAAAAAGTAAAAATGGGTGCGCTGCTACCAAAGGAGGGAGGGTAGCCGTTCTCAACGTACCCCCTCCGTCTCCCCCTCCCCTGTCCCTTCTGTTGTTTTAAAGGTTTACACTATAAACACGTGAAACACTCCTTTATTTTCTTTTTTTTTTTCCGTCACACCCTTTTTCCTAACCCCTTTTTTTCCCCCGCCCCACCCTCTTTTTTCTTTATTTTCTTTTTTCCTTCTTTCGCGAGTCTTCTCATATTCGCCAAGAAGAAATTTAAAAAAAAAATACCAGGGTAAAAAAAAAAAAAAAAAAAAAAAAAAAAAAAAAAAAAAAAAAAAAAAAAACACACTTTGGTTTTGTATGAGTGAATGAGTGTTTGTCTGTTTAATTTCTCGGTTTTCTTCTCTTCTTTATTTTATTCCTTTTTTTTATTTTTATTTCAAACGGGCCTGAATGTTTTTGTGCAACATGATCAGATAATCACGATGGGCAACCAGGTTTGGACCCTGTTTTTTTTTTTTTTTTTTTTTTTTTTTTTTTTTTTTTTTTTTTTCAAAAATATCTATTTAGACACATACCTGCTTGTCTTCCACGAACCTCCCAAAGAAAGTACCCTCCATCTGGTCTTGCCTTTCCCTGATAAGATAAACCCCATCAGAGCTGGTACAGCGCTGATGGTTCAGATACTGGATTATCGATGCCATCTGTTATAAAGGGAAAAAAAAAAAAAATAATACCCACCCCCAAGACACTGTCCATACCTGCCATCTTGCCATTGTTTGCTCGCCTTCAGTAGTAGAAGGGGAGGTTGTTTCCGAAATAAGTTTGCTGAAGTTCTGCACGGTCTCGATGGTGACCCCGTTGGGGGCACTGAACAGGGTTTGCTGCAATGCAAGAGAGGCCCTCTCACCCACCCACACATAGAAACAGTCTGTTGCAAAATCATGCAAAAGGTACACCCCAGAGCTGTTCACCTTATCAGAAGCGAGGATCTCGGGGTTGGGAAGGATGAACACACCCTTCTCATCGTCGAACATCCCGCAGTTATGCGGCATTGCGTGTATGGGGTACAGCCGTGGGTAGAAGTACGGTGCGATGTCGCAAAGCCTCATCGTCTTCAAGTTGAACAGTTGGTACACACGCTCGTCAACACTGTCGTTCCCGCCTGTTGGTCTGAAGCATGGTGACTTCGAGATGGACAGACTGTAGATGGGGATCAGTTTCAGAGCCTCGGGAAGCACCAGCTGCCCGCTTGGGGAGTTCATTGCGCAATGCTGCCTGTACCCCGCGAGGATGTCTACGCACGTCCTGTGGATGAGATCCCTTGCTGCTATCAACCCCTTCGTCTCCACCAAAGCGATTGCCTTTCGTGTCACCAACGCTACTGTCGTCTCCAGATCAGCGTACCTGAAGATGAGCGGGATGGACTGTGCAACTTGCAGCCTCAGGGTGTGCACTCTTATCCGCCTCTTGCCGTCTCTTCTTGTGTACAGAAGTGCCATCTGTAGATATGACGCTGTGGTCGATGTTGGGTTGATCTTCCTCTCATGTTCCAGCTCCACGGTGTACGTCTTGTCGCAATCGATGCCTGCAAGGTCCACCACATCGGGGTCCGACTGGAAAAAGTGCCCGCTGTACCCTTTCACTCTGATGCCGGGGCTCGTTCTCAGAAGCATCATCCCTGCATACCCTGTCTCTCTTGTGAGGTTTCTTGTCACTTGATGTGCCAGTCTCTCCCCGTCTCTCTGGTGGTTGAAGTTTGCGTACAAATACAGCTGCCCGCCGGTTATGCCGCACAGTGAACCGATGGTCGATAGCTCGCAACTTGTCATAGGGAAGGCTAAGACGTCGATGGAAATTTGTTTCTTCGCACATTTCACGCCAAACTCGGGCCACCACCCAGGAGCAGGGCACCAGAGTTCCTTCTCTTTGTCGGTGGCGAGGAGCTTGTGGTCGTCGCGGGCTTTGAACACACCCGCACCTGCTGTGGGTGCCTGGCTGTATGTGAGCATGATCTTACCACCCGTCCCGTCAAGAACGAGTTCGCCTGCCACAAGAGCGGACCCAAGTGCTGAGCCGTCCTCGTCGACCGCGTTGACCATGTGCGGCAGCCTCTCGACGAACTCCAGGCACACGTCGAGCTTGTCACCGATCTCAACCCAGCACACCTTGTTGAAGGGGAGGGGCACGAACATGTCGTCAACATCGGGTGCCATGTAGATGGGGAGGTTGGGTTTCGTCATGTCGTAGAAGTGAACCTGTATGAAGTGGCTTGCGCTTGTTGGTCATACCGACGACGCGTACGTCATGAAGGCCACATGGCATTTGGGGTGCACGACTGCCATCTCTTCTAATGCTTGTTGCAATGCGACGCTCAACGAGGCAAGTGCGTTGGTGGACCTCTTGCTGATGTCGATGATGAACAGCTGCTTCATGGGGAGCACAGGAGCAGGCTTTGACTTGTCCCAGTTGTTCCCGCCGTACGAAAGCTCGGGCACCATCTGCACGTCCCACTCCACACTGCCGAATGACAGCTCAGGCCTTTCTTGAATCTGTGGGGATGTAAAACAGATATTTTGCAACATACGTCAGTCCTGATGCCGTCGGGGTCAAGGTTCGCAAAGTAGTCAGTGTCGACCTCGTTCGCCACGCCGCACATGTTGCAGCTCCACGTGCGTCCCTTGTTTTCAAACACAACGCCGCAGTTGATGAACGCACGACACCTTTTGCATCTTATGGGGCCATTCTGACCGGTCTGGATGCATGGAGTTTTTTGTTCACCTACTTCAACACTGGCCAACGGTGACATGGCCACACCCCAGGGGATACCGCAGTTCCTTAGTTTGTCGCTGTCGGGCGGGATGGAGTACATGGAAGTTCTCATGTAGCGCGGCGATGCATTCGCAGCGTCGACAGCAATATACTGCGAATCTGCCTTCGGGGGGGCATCCTGCCTGTCTGTCTTAAAGGACACCTTTGTGACGTTGATGTTCGCCTGGTCGACGGGTGAAGGGATCTGGTTGCTGTCGATCTTACTGCGTGAGGATGATGCCTGAGGCCTGAAATCGCGCCTTCCTACGGCTGAGGGGGCCTCTTTAGTGTCTCTGCTAGGGTTCGGAGAGGTCGGCGACGTGAACGGGATCCCGCTCCCTCCGAGAGACTTAGAATTACTCGAATGCCCCGGAACAGGCTGCCGGGGGGGAATAACACCTGGCGGCCTGTTCACATTCGCATGGCGTGGCACAGCACCTGGTTGTTCCTGTTCCATTGATTCAGCCATAGGTGGTTCGGCCCCTTGTGAAGGAGCTGCTTCGGCCACAGGGTGCCTATGCATGCCTGGCGGTGCCATCGTCTTCCCAGGATGAGGTTGGGTGGGTGCACCGACACCCATCGGCGGTCTTCCTGGTGCGCCAGCCAAACCGTCTGCAGTGGCAGGACGCTGTGCAGCAGCAGGGATACCACCCGGAGGCGCACCTGGCATCACTGGTCTTGCTGGAGGAGTTGCTTGTTGACCGGGTGCAGGAGCATTGCCCGGGGGCGGACGTGTAGCGGCAGGGGGGCCAGAAGGTGCCCCAGGCATGCCTGCTGGAGGTGCTCCAGGCATAGCAGGCCGGTTCGCAGGAGGAGGTGCTCCGGGCATGTGTGCGCCGGTTGGAGGTGCACCAGGCATCCCCGCGCGAGGTGCACCAGTAGGGGGAATCCCAGGGGCGTGCATCCCAGTAGGAGGTGCTCCAGGCATTCCAGCAGCAGGTGCACCAGTAGGGGGAATCCCAGTTGGAGGTGCACCAGGCATCCCAGAAGGAGGTGCACCATGCATCCCAGTAGGTGGCGCTCCGGGCATCCCAGTAGGTGGTGCCCCGGGCATCCCAGTAGGTGGTGCCCCGGGCATCCCACTAGGTGGTGCTCCGGGGGGGCGGTTCGCGGGTGTGGGTGCTCCAGGCATGCCTCCTGCTGAAGGAGCACCGGGCATGTTTGGTGGCCGTGCACCTGAAGGAGGAACACCGGACTGCGGATGAGGTGCACCGGGCATCCCAGCAGGAGGTATACCCGTTGAGGGTGGACGTGTGGTTGTAGCAGGAGGAGCGCCTGGTGTTCCCGCAAAGGGTCCAGAGGGAAGACCTTGGGCACCAGGAGGAGCACTGCGTGCGGCAGGCACACCACTGGGAGTTGGTTGACCCGGCATGCCAGTAGGATGCACACCCGCTGGTCGGTTAACTGGTGTCGCTCCTGGCATGTTCATCGCGGGACTTCCCGAAGCGGGGGGTGCCCCGGGCATGCCAGGCCTATTCATCGCAGGAGGTGCCCCAGCGGTAGACACCCCAGCAGGGAGCGAACCTGTCATACCTGGTCTGTTAGGCACAGCTGTACCGGGCGGAGCCCCCGGCGTACCACTTGGGCGGCTATGCATCCCAGGGGGTGCTCCAACTGCACTAGGCGGCGCCATTCCAGGGGGTGCCCCCGCTGCACTGGGCGGTGCCATCCCAGGAGGTGCCCCCGGCATTCCAGTCGGCCGACCTGCCTGTGATGCACCTGGCATTCCTGCTGGAGGGCCTCCATGCGCACTGGGCATTCCCGAAGGAGGAGCACCAGGCATGCCTGGTGGCCTGTTGGCTGCTGGCATCCCAGAAGGAAGTGCTCCCGGCGCGCCTGGTGGTCGCTGCATTCCAGGAGCTCCTGGCATGCCTGGCGGAGGCTGAGATGCGTGTACAGGTGCCTGGCCAGGGGGTGGTCTAGCACCTTGAGCCGAAGGCGGCTGCATTCCGCCCGTTCGCTGGGGCGGCAGGGCACCCGGTGGTGGTGCTGACATAAATTGGGCTTCTTATTTCGTTCACCCCCCGCCCCTATGGTGTTCTAAATATATGTGCAAGCAAGAAGAATACAAATTAGCAACAATCATTCAAGCGGCGTCAAGGTAATGCCGCATGTAGGACAGGAGACTGCTTTTTCGAGTCCGATATTGGTGGAGAAGATGCTGAAGCACGAAGGGCAGGCGAGACCCAAGTCGATGAGCTTCTGGGTCTGGCGGCAAGTGGCGCGGGTGTCGACGGAGGTTGCGGGAGGAAGGATGGGAGATCCGCTGACCTTGGGCGACACGAACGCTTGGAGAAGCAGTGGGAGAAGAGAGGTGTTTGCGGGTGGTTCTTGGAAGAAACCTTTGGAAGATGCAGCAGCCTGCTTGATGAGGAGGTCAGGCGACTTCTTCCCAACCCAGAACGTGTTCAATTCCACTTTAGCTGCATTAGCTGTGTATGCCACATTCATCACCTTCATGTGTTCCGCTAGCAAAGATGGGGAGCCAAGGACAAGAGATACCTTCCCGCCTACTTTTTGATGCTTTTGTACGAAGCAGAGGGCCATCGCCATCGCACGGTGCAAGAGCAGTCCATCGCACCCTTCCCAAGGCTCCTCCCGATCGCCTCTCTTCCCTTCCAAATATCTGACAGAATCCCCCCCAACCCCTATGACTGCTGCGTGCCTACCTACACCCCCAAGCAAGTACAACTGCTTAGATACAGCAATATCGTCCAGCACTATGCCCAGGTTTTCGACGTCACCCCACACTTCACGTGTCATGTCTACTACAAAGACTGCCATCTCACCCAGCTTGGGGTCTGCTTGGATGAAAGGAGAGAAGATAACGGAGAATACAAAAAAAAATAGAATTCCATAACAAAAACAAAAAACAATGGGAGATATTTAAGGAGGGGGAAAAGAAAAGAGGCCACTGTATCCCCCCCCCCCCCCCCCCCCGTTCCACCCCAATTGAGAAACCAATAGAAAAAATCGCTGGTTCAAAAAAAGAAAAAAAAGTTAAAGTAACGTCCCTGTCTATTTTTAAAAGAAACTTAAAGAAAACACGCAGGAAAAAAAGAAAAGAAAAAAAAAACTCCATTTTGTTTGTGCGCACGAGCGTTAGTTTATTTTTTTTTCTTCTTCTTTTTGTTTCTTTCCGTTTAAAGTCTCTGACAAATAAGAATTTGTTAAAAAAAGAAAAACGTGTAAAAAAAAAAAAAAAAAAAAAAAAAGTTCATTTTATATCTGGTCAAGAGTCAGTGAAGACAGAAGCAGTAAGCGCAGCTGGGGTGGAGAGCGCTTTCAAAGCAGTGGCAGCAGGTTCTTGAGAAAGGGTGCGGTGAGTGACCAACTGGTAGGGGTAGAGCTGCTTGCGATCTTGTGTATTTGGTGAGGCGCCGGCAGTGACGAGAGTGAGGATGGTAGTCCATTGCTCAGAGGAGGAGGCATAGTGGAGAGGTGTTCTTCCCGAAGCATCACGAACGGAGATAGTAGCTGGAGTGATAAGTGACTGCAGAATGCCAGTCCCCCTTGTGTCACAGTCATGGCGGCTAGCGGCTACGTGCAGCGGTGTCATACCGCCACTGTTCATGGCTGCGATGTCGGCCCCATTCTCTATCAACACCTTTGCGTTCTCGTACATCCCACATGCTAGCCCTACGTGCAAAGCACTGTTTCCCTCTTCATCTTGTATTTGTAGCAGTCCACGTCCACATAGCCCCTGCAGGACACCTTCCCACCTTTCTCCTCCCTCCTTCCTTACAGCATCCAGCATGGCTTCCCCTCCCCACACCACACCCGCTTCCATCAGCGCTTCTACAAAGTCCACCTTCCCGGGGTCCATCACGTGTTGCACCACCTCCATGTCCCCACCTAGCGCTTCGGGCGTTGCGAGTTGCTTCACCACAGATGCATCTCCGTTCCAAGGATGCTGTTTTTTTTTTTTTTTTTTTTTTTTTTTTTTTTTTTTTTTTTTTTTTTTTTTTTTTTTTTTTTGATACCATGACGGCGTACGACAGTGCGGTGTGCCCTTGCTTGTTACGTGCTGCGATGTTAGGCTTCATCTGCAGGATGGCGTTGACAAAGTCCGCCCTGCCTGTCTTGGCCGCAAGCACAAGCGGCGTGTTCCCTTCGCAGTCTGGCTCGTTTATAATGGACTGGACCGCCAGCTTCTTTACGATCACCAGAGCGCTGGCCGCATTTTGTTGAAGAAAGGCAGGTGACCGAAGAGCAAGCACAAGGGGTGTTAAACTATGTCTGCTTTTGCCTAGAGGGGACGCTCCGAATTCTAATAACAAGTTGACGCGTCCTATCTTCCCATTGTTCAGTGCCGTGTGCAAGACGTTGTAGCCGTCCGACTCCCCTGTGTGCCCTTGCGTTGATAGAGCTTCTTGCGTGGCAAGGTGAGAAAGCACAGCGTGCCATTCCTTGAACGCCGCTCTGTCGTGGATCTTAGTCTCGATGGCAACCCCAATGGCGGACCTGCCCTGTGCGTCGGTGTCACAGGGGTCTGCCCCACATTGCAGCAAGCAAAGGATGAGCCCTGCCTTGCCTTTCAAGCAAGCTCTAACGAGGATCGTTAGCCCCGATGCGTCCTTCACGTACAGCCTGCCATCTGCGGTCACATGCTTCACGACGTTTAGCACCTCATCAGACACAGCGTTGAAGGCGGGGTGCGCCTCTACTAGCGCCATGCACGATACGCCATTCTTACTTGAGATATCCGTTCGGCACCCTGCGTCTAGCAACAGACAAGCCAGTTTCACCCTCCCCCCCGACAGCGCAATATGCAGGTCCTCCACATCCTTCGCCAAGTCCAACGCCGCCTTGCCCAGCCACCTCTGGGTCGCTTCCGCCTCTTCATCAACACGCTCAAGCAGCTGCCTGCCGTCCTTGTGCTGCGGGAGGTAATAACCATTCTCGAGTTTGATCCAATCGCTTGTGGCCTCTGCTGAGGAAACAATGTCACCACACCGGGGGCCCATGATGGACTTTTCGATGTTCTTAATGTTTGTCGTCTGCCTGTAGGCCACTCCTTTGAGGGGCACCACACGGTACTTCGGGAGCTGCTTAAAGCTCACAGGCCGGGATGCTTGTTGCGGAACAAGGAGACTAGACGTTGAAGGAGTTGATTCGGGGGTGTGGAGGAGTTGCGACAGGGCAAGAATGGTTTCATGTTCCGAGTTTTTCGTCTGGTGCAGCACGTCCTGTATGATGGCCGGGTCGATTGTGCTGAACATGAGCTGCATCGATGAGAGGAGGTCGGGGGAGCTACTGCTGCCGGACTCAACCGTGGGTGGCGGTACAGGTGCAGCAAAGGCAGGTGTTGAAAAGCTATCTGTGCTTGACAACGGGATGCTTGACGTACTGGACGTGTGACAAAAAGGAAGAACCGTCTCAGATTGCAAGGAAGACTGTGACTCTGTGGTCTGAAAACTAAGATTCTCCGTCAACCCGTCCATGTCTGGCGAGGGTTGGATATCTAGTTGCGGCTCTTCGGACCCTCCACGCACCAACAAGTCCAACGCTCCTTCCATGTTCCCGTCGCTGCACGCCAGAGCCGCTTCGATCTCTTGAGATCCAAACCCCATTCCCTCAAGGTACTTCTCATTGTCATTGCGCGACTCTTGCGAGGGTGTCACCTTTATGTTGTGGCTGAAAACGAACTTCCCACGCGCCATGTCTGCCTCGTACCACTGTATGATATTGCAGGGGTTCCTTACGGCAGTGTTCAAGGTCAGTACCAACGGGCGTTTTGTAGTCAGGTGTGTGATCCCCCACTTGTGCCCGTCGTAAAACAAGTACATTCCGTCGGATCTAATGTACGCGTCTTCCTGAGAGTGGTGTTTGAAGTAGCGCCCGTCGACACCGGAAGAACCTTGAATGAGGAGGACATCGGGGGGAGTTTCATCTGGCTCGGCGAGGGGGAGTTCGATGGGTGTAGGGGGCTGGTTAGGGGTGTTCCTTTTGATGTCATCAATGATCTTTTGAGCTTCGCGGACGCGCCACTCTTCTGAGGAGAGCTCTTGTGTATGCCACTCGGCTTGCTTGGTGTGTGAGGCGTGGGTTTCAGAGATGAGCTCATCACGCCGTTTTACCGCGGCTTGAAGCTTGCGTTCAGCGGCAGCTAACCTCTCGCTGTCCCAGTCGATGTAGCTGGTGGAGGGTGATTCGCATACATCGTCGCCAGGAAGTACGAGGGTTGTGCTGGTTGCTGCCTTCTTCAGCTTGGTGACCCACTGCTCTAGGATCACCTTCACATCGTCGTCGACCTCACCGCTCCACAGGTTCCTCAGGTTTGCCGCAGCAGCCACGCTTGGCATGGTGCTGATATAATTGTACCCATCAGGACCGATCAGTTCTTCCGTTACAGGCTGTCGCATTCTCTCAGCACGCTTCTTTCTCCCAACAGGTCGCATTTCAAGTGCTTTGCAGAACCCATTAGATGCCTCTAGCAGTTTCTTCTGCACGCTGATCCGCGACCCCAACCCGTGCGTCGCAAGGCAGTTCTCCGCCATGGTTTCCAGGTTCGGGACTTCCTTTTCAGAGCTTCCTTGCTCCATGCTTCTTTCCGGCAGAACACCTATCAGCATGCGCATCCTCTCTTGTTTGCTCGCCACGGCACCAAGCCCTAATAGCATCCCATCTATCCCCTCGGACGGAGAAGGCTGCTCTACAGCAGCTTCCAGAGCGAGGTCGGCATGGCACACGGGTGGTGGCTGCTCCTCTTGTATCATGGACCCTGAGTGCATTTTGGGGCCGCAGGCATGAAAGCAATCAGTTAAAAGTAAGTACAAAACAACATTTTAGGTACAAATAAAAAAGAGAAAAACTAGCAAATACATTTGTTCAATCACGGAGCAGGCGGCCTGCTGATGTGCCGCTGGATAATGCTGGTGATGTCAGAGACAGACTTGGCCTTCTCTGCAAGCTGCGCTTTGAGGGAGGTATGTTGGATCTCAGTGCCGACAAGGTCGGCCTCTGCGGAGAGAAGGCGTTGTGGCTGTAGGAGGGATGCCTGAGTTGCTCGGAGGGACGCGTGACGGAGGTGCTGTTGGTGGAGTTCGAACTTCAGTCGGGTGACAATTTGCGAGGTGACATCGGAGCATTCTGTGTGCATGACCTGCAGTCTACTGACATCTTCTTCTTGGCTTTTCAAGATTCCAGTTAGCTTGCTTTTTAGTGCGGCGGCATCTGCCAAGTACCCCAGCACCACATCCAAGTCCCCCCCGTCCAACCCCTCTAGTGCTTCCAATCGCCCCTTCAACATCTCAACCTCATATCCCTGCTCCGCCGCCCTCAATTTCAAGAACGGCTCCGTCCTCTTCAGTAGCCCTAGCTCTTCCCTCTCTGCGAGGTATGCCATCACCACGGCTCTGGAAGTGCATTGAATACGCAATAGATCTTTTGAGACTAAAAAAAAAAACTGTTTCAAGAAAAGGGAGGAAGTAAAACAAGAACGGGGGAAAGACGAGCTATAAAAGTAAAAATGTCTCATAGGACGCCCTTAAACAAAAAAAAAATGGGATCACTCCTCGGCTTCGTCCGGACCAAGTCCAAGACGGAAGCAGAAGAGGTTATAATGCGGAGGGAAGCTGGCGACAAGAGACCATACGTCTCTCAACAAGGGTCGCAATAAAACATGGAGAAGAGGTTTTCAGCCATAATGGAATAAGATATTGTGTTAATAGATAAAACTCACGAGTACCGCAGGCACAGAATAATGGAACATAAATGAAAGTAGAAGTTGGGAGGAAGGAAAGAGAGCCTCTTTTTCCTTTGTTGTTGTTGTTTTTCTTTGCAGCAGCAGAAAGGAACAGCGCTTAGCCAATCTTGTATCCGAGATGGTTGTTCTTCAAGCACTGCGCGTACCACTTGCTCTGCTGGTAGCACGAGGCTCCACCCGAGCAGCACGTGGGGGCGTGCAAGCAGCCGCCCCACATGGGGATCATCATCTGGCAGTTGTTGCTCCCGCCGGTGGGGGGCGACGGTGTGGGAGCCGGAGTGGGAGCCGGGGTGCGGGGTGTCGGGACAGGAGGAGTAGGGGGCATCGGTGTGGGAGCCGGGGTAGGGACAGGTGTCTTGGGGTCGTTGTTCCCGTTCCCGTTCCCGTTCCCATTCCCGTTCCCATTGCCACCACCACCATTACCATTACCACCACCAAAGTCAAGGTCGACAGCGTTGTAGAAGCTGGCGGCAGTGTCACCGACATCCCAGATGGCCATGACGACGTGGTAGCCGATCTTGGAGGGGAGGGTGCAGGAGTGGGTCGTGACCATGGGGGGCTTCACCATCCCTCCCGCCTCGGCACAGAAGGGGCTGTCCTCGAACGAGTCCCTCCCAAGAGGAGCCTCCGGGTTCCACCCGTCCTTCGTGATGTAGTACCTCCAGTCCAGGGTCACGTGGTTCGCTGTGAACTGCCAGGTGAACTCGGTCAGCCCAGCAGACGCCGCCGTCTTCGCCCACCTCGTTGACGACTGCTCGTTCAGCGGCGACCATGTTCCGCTCCCCGCAGAGGCCAGCGCCCCGTCAGGAGGTCCCGACGCGGGGTACCTGTCCGGCCCCTCCACACTCTGCGGTTCGTACTGCACCGCCCCACACCCGCTGTTCATCTTCTGGTTGCACGCGTACCCTCGCGACGGCGGGCTCTTCACGTACCCGTGTCCAGTTACCCCAGTCACGCACGCCACCAGCATTGTCACTCCGATGTCCCTCCACATGGTGAGTTGTGTGTATCGTTAATCTGTGGTGCGAGGATAAATATATTGACTCTACCAAAAAGAGAAGGTAACCAAGGTCTAAACAGAGTTTCTGCCGAACGAAACTACGGGGTTTGAGGACACAGCCGAGATAGGGCGTGTGCGCCCGATGCTCGTAACGTTGTACCTTATGGCCAAGAGCTCTTTGGAGGAGATGGGGCCGCAGGAAAAAGAATTGGCGGCGAGGCCTATACCAGGACCCATGCCCATGCCTTCAGCGTCTGCGAAGCGTGGGGATGTGTTGTGGAAGGTGAGGACCGAATCGACCTCCTGCTGGAACTGCTCGGCGATGTCGTCACGTTTTGTGATGATGGCGTCGACGTGCCCGGTGCTGTGCTTGTTCATCTCGTCGATGGCCTCTTCGAGGGCAGAGACCGTTCGTACTGACACCTTTTTGGCCAGCTGCTCCACACCCCAATCTGCCCTGCCGCCGACTCTGCAGTCTGTGACCTTCTTTATGGACTTGCTCCCAACGATATCGACGCCTTCTTCATGAAGCACGTCCAGCAGCTCACTCAGCTTAGGATAGTCCCTGTGTACGAGGATGTGGTCTACTGCATTGTGGCTCTCTGGGTCCTGCAGCTTTGCGTTTTTGATGATTCTAATAACTTGTATCGGTTCCGCATCGACGTGTACATATACAGAACACACCACAGGTCCGTGGTGGATTACTGGTGCCAAGCTGTGCTGCTTCACAAAACGCTGCAGCTCAGTACCGCCGACAGAGATTACGAGATCCAAGGCATCGCTCGAAAGGAACGCTTCTGAGTTAGACGGGGCGGCAAGAACAGCCTCTGAGGGAAGGCCTGCTGCTTCGAGAGCTTTATGTGCAGCAGAGATAATGGCAGCATCTGTGTGCTTAATGTTTGATGAACCTTTCAGACGCGCTACATTCCCCGTTTTGAGAAAGAGGCCTATTGACCTTACAGTGAGCGTCGGATCGCTCCCGTAGAACAAACCAACCACACCAAATGGCACGCGGATCCTCCTTATTGCTACCTTGTTTTCCGTCTCCCACTCGGAGCACAGCGACCCCACGTGGTCCTTCGTCTGCAACAGTTCGTCGAGGTCATCGATGCACTTTTCGATCCGCTCGTCGCTCAAGTACATTTTGTTAGCCTTTCTAACTGCATCCTCCGAGATGCCCTTCTCCGCAAACGCTTCGCAGTCCTTCATGTTGGCCTCTTTGATCTCGCTCTCCTTTTCCTTTAGCTGTGTTTTGAACACTGTGATGGCGTGACAACGCGTCTCATGATCCGTCAGCCGCATGCATCTCTTCAACTCAGCACTCGTCCCCATCCATCGTCTTGCGTGCCTGGCAAGCATCTTTCCTGAGTGGTTCTAATGGTTAAAGGCAAGCTGTACAATAACATGAAGGCTAAACAGAAACATACATCTACAACTAGGGGTTGGTGATGGGGGGCCACCGCACCCTACCTCTGGGTTCGGGTGTGACGGACTCGGGCATGGAAGGGGGGACGGATGGAGCACGGGGGAGGCTGTGTGCAAACTTCACGGACTTCGGAGATGCCGGTGGTGTTGCTGTCCGAAAGGTTTGCAGGTGAGATAGGGTAAGTGTCCCACGGTGGGGGATGCCACAACTGGAGATGGAAGCCGTTGGGGGCAACCGCAAGCCATTGTACGATGCATGGTGACCACCAGCAGGGGTCTTCGTAGCATGCAGAGAACGCATGATGACCTCTGACACAAGCGACTCAGGAGGCACCCCTCGGATCATTGTCTCCAGCACCCTGCCGTCTCCCAGGACGACATCTACATTAAGGTCCAATGTCTCATGCAGCAGCACCATAACAACAGCACCCTCATTCAGCCCTGCACCCTCTATCGTAAGGCTGGGTTTCACTTCTTCTCCTCTGAAGTACAACGAGCAGAAGTCATGCCTTCCCTTTGCTTGTGAGGTTATGACGGACAGTAGGTCGGCAACATCCCATGAAGGTTGCACGAAGTGGGGTTCCCACTCTGCAATGCCGAGTGCGTCGTGTGTGATGCAGTGTATGCACCACGGCACTCTGGACGACGGAAGCAGTTCTTTTACATAGTTGGTCTCTTTGTGGCTGCCATCGACCGCGAGCGTCAAGCAGTCCTCATCATAAGCAATTTGTCGGACGGTTGTCCGCACCTCCTGCTGTGTGCCGTACTGCGGCAAAGGAGTTCCGTTGTTGAACAGCAGTTGCGCTCTGGGGGCCACGCCGAGCAAATCGTACACAAGGTACCTGACATCCGTGAGCAGGGTTGTTGGCCGAATGGGAGGCAGGGGAAGCTTCGACACCTCGCTCTTCGCGGGATAAAGCCCAGCGTCTTCCTTTGTAGCCGCGATGCCCTCTGCGAGAATGAAGATTCTGATTGTACCCCGGGGCCAGTTAAGAGGCTTGGGTCTGGGCTTGCCGGGTTGGAGTGGGGTCTTCGTTGGACCGGTGATTGGCGATCGTGGTACTTCAGCAGTACCGTACGTAACACTGATGATGGTGCCTTGCTTAATGCCTTGTGAAGAGAGGGTCATGTGGTAAGAAGCGGGTGGGATGACACGACCGCTACAGTGCAACAGCACCGCTTTGTCGTTGGCAAGACGGGTCATGATGGCGGCACGCAGTTGCCCGCATTGGCACACCGCTGTGTCTATGTTGTGGAAGCGTAACTCAGCATCCTCTTGCGGGGTGATGACAACAAGGCATTTTAAAATTGTAAGCTGCAGCACTGAACTGTGCGTGAGGCCCACCTGCCTTAATGTCTGTGTCATGTTGCGCAGCCGTAGCCCCTTGAACGTCAAGTGATGCACCTCCGGGTCTTCACCCGTCTGCTGAGAGAGTATCTTCTGCAAATCCATCAACTTCCTTCTCTCAAAATCAACATTATGCAACCGGAATGTTTTGTCATCGTGCTCCACGACGAGCAGCCCCTCTGTCGTCCGTCGTGCCCTCCCGCGGGTATTCATCTTACCACATTTCCTGACGAGGCTTAGGCACAGGGAGGAGGGAAAATAGAATAAAATTCTCACCAGCCAGATGGAAGAGGATAAAGGTGGAGTGGGATAGTTCTTTTTTTTATTTGAACCATCCGGAGGTGCGTTCCAACCTCAAGCGACAACGACGCAAGGTTGGGGACACAAAAAAGAAATTATTTACCCCCAGTCGAAAAAGGAGGGGGAGGGAGGGGGACATTAAGAACGAGGAAGACAACACTACCACGCTTTTTTCTTCAATTTTATTTTCATCCATACATTATAAAGCAGGGTTCCTAGCTCGGGTTCGTGGGAGGGGGACATAATATGGTATAAAATATATCGCTTTTTTTCTTCTTCCCTTTTTTTTGGAGGGAAAAGAAAAACCCCTTACGTTTATTGAAGTACAAAAAAAAGTACTTTTTTATTGGTTCAAAGGCACGGTAACACCGACCAGAGCATCGCGGGTGAGGAGGCCTGCTAGCTGCTCAGAGGTAAAGTCCTCTGTGCCCGCAGGCCTCTCGGGGAGGACGAGGTAGCGCATGTCTGCGGTACTATCGTGGACCCTGATGGTCTTGTTCTTAGGAAGCGTTGTACCGAACTCTGAAAGCACGGTTCGTGGTTCCTTCACCACTCTTGACCTGTAGGACACGGACTTGTACCAAGCAGGGGGCTTTCCTAGCAGTTTGGTAGGGTAGCATGAACACAAGGTACACACAACTACATTGTGCACATCCGGTGTGTTTTCAACCACAACAAGCAGCGTCCCGTGTTTATGCTCATCAGTAGTCGAGCCCGACTCATCAAGACCCGTCTGCTTCATTGCCGCCTGGCTGTCCTCAAGCATGAGCCTTTTGAACTCAGGGTCCTGCCAGGCGCGTACGCACATTTCCACGCCGTGTGGAGGGATCTCATCGATGTCCATTGCCTCCACCTTGCCTCGCAAGGCGTCGAGGGTGATGTGTCCTTTGTCCATTAGAACTGTTTTGAGTGCTTCGATGACGCGTTGGTACTGCGGCTTCTCCCCTTCGCTGTACTTGGCGTAGTCGTGGGGGTTCTTCTTGATGGCTTCCGTCTTGCGTCGCTTGTCGTGTTCGTCGTTGCTGGGAGGCATCAGCCAGCTCTCGTAGACTTCCACATCAATCGTGTCGTCGTGCGTTCCTTCATACGCCTCCCATAGGTCTGCCTGCTTGAACCGGACACGGTACAGGGAAGCCGTGTTCCCACGCACGCCAACGGCCAGCAGTGACGGGCAAGGGAACGATCCGCAAACTCTTTCAACAACACCTTCAGCGCCAAATATGTACCCGGGTGTTCGGAGGTGCGGGCGTTCCCATGGTGTCTTATGGGCGTACTCCTTCTTCACCTTAACTGTGTCGCCTGCTTTGTACATTGGCTCTGAAGGAGGGCCTTCCTCAGTGCCAGTGTAGCCAAGCTTTAGAAGTAGTTCTTCGTGTGAAATGGCCTTTTCCTCGATGAGGATCTTGATCAACGCCAGGGCCCATCTCTCGTAATAGGTGGCCGCGGTGTACACGTCCTGAGGGAGCGCCTCCATCATCTTTCTCATTCTGTCCCACGTTCCTTTGTACATCGTGTCCACCATGACCCTGACCTCCTTCTCCCATTGGTGGTGGGCTACCTGTTCGGTGTCCATTTTCTCGTTGGTTGGGTTCCCACCTACATCTGCAGGGTGTGTTGCATGTGCCCCACTTTTCATTTTTGGTTTTCCTTTTCTTTCCCACCAAGCTTTTTTCTTTTTTTGTTTGTATTTATCTTTCTTTCTCAATTTTGCAACAGAAACAAAGAATCTTGTGTGAGGGCGAATGGGGAAGAGGGGGGGATATAAAATGGTAGATATTTCGTTTTTTTTTTTTTCTTGGAAAAGAAAAAAAAAGGGCGAAGGGAAAGTAGGAAGGGGGGTCCCTTTAAGGTTTTCTTTTGCCATTCTTTTCTAAAAAACCTTACGTTGGCCTTATTGAGGCATTTCTCTTCTGGTTGCTATAATCAAGCTAGAAAAAAAAATAATTTTCTCGGCCCTTTCCTGAAAGAGTTTTGGCCAATAAGACACACCCCAAAGCTTTCAGACCTTTTAATTATTTCTTCTTCCCCTCGTAAAACTCATAGCAGAGGAACCAACGAATTTCAACTCCGCCTGAGAGCCTTTGCCACAGTGTGAAACAGACAAAAAAAAAACCCCCCCCCGATTTCGTCTGCAGTAAGCATAGGGGGAGAAGAAGGGAGGAAGAAAGCGTTTTTTCCCTTCAAATGAAAGGGAGGGAAAGGATCGAAAAAACGGAATCAACACCACAAAAAAAAAAAAAAAAAAAAAAGAAATCTCTGATAATGTTATAATAGGATCAGCGTGGGAAACAACAAACAACCGAAGAAACAAAAAAAAAAAAAAAAAATACAACAAAAAAGAAATAATTCGAAAACTCAAAAAAGAAATCGCTCTTTATGAGGGGGATATACAAATATACACGATCACAATTACCCAATGAGGGTTCTGCCCGCTCTGCCCAACGGCGCAGGCAAAGCAGGAAGAGTGGGCGTGGTGAACTTTCTCTCAGTCTCGTTGCTGCAAACAGTGGGCGAAGGCGTTGCGGAAAGACCAGCAGTGGATGTGGAGTCAACAGTAGTGTTGTGCGTGTGCTGCTGCCGCGCACGGGGAAGAGGAAAAGAATCACCCACAAGCCCTATCGCACCCCAGATACAATTCCTTGCAGCACGTGACGCGGATCGAACAGGCACGGGCGGAGGGAGGGGCTGCGAGTATCTGTTCCCAGGCACAACACGCCCTTGCATCACACTGGCAGCAGATCGCAGCTTCGAGTCTGAGGGAATTCCCTGAATACCCAACTTTGATATCAAATCCAAAAAATGTATTACAGAATTTGCGTACTCCCGCGACTGTACTCTTCTACCGAGCCCCTTCAGCCTCTGCGCTTGTGCATAACTTGCTCGGGATGCCTCTCTTAGGTGATGCTCAACATCGTCTATTTGATCATCTGTTTCCGTGCTTAGTTTCATCTCAGCCAGCGTGCTGTGGTAGTTGATGACAGTGTCCCTGGACGATATCGAGGTGCTTGAGTTTAATAACGACCAGGAGATCTCCAGTATATGGATCCCTAGAAAGGTGTCGGGTGTGTTTCGTGCCACCTCGATGAGGATGGCTATCTGTTTCCCCGCCCCTGTAACCCCCGCCTCTCGGAAGACCTCTTTGATGTCTTGGAACTGAACCTTTTCCGTGCCTAGGGCCAGGCGTATTTCAGAAGCTTTTTCTTCTAGTTTTTCTACCGCCATGCCTGTTTTCCGTCTTGTTTCGATGTTCGATTTTCTCAGTTCTGCAGCAACCTTGTCTACGCCAAGCTTCATCTCGCCCAAGCTTGTGATCAACTCCTGGCTCTCATTGAATCTTCTGCTGTCTAGCTCGTTGAGCCAGAGCTCTGCTATGTGGCTCTGGCGTTTGCCTTCCATCCCCCCCCACCCCCTCCTCTTCCCCTTTTATTTATTTTTTTGCATAGCGAATATAGGGGGGGGGGGGGGGGAGGAATAGTAGTACGAAGCCGACCTGACCAGAAATCAAAAAAGAAATAGAAAGGAAAGGAAAATCAGAATGATTTTTTTTGTCATTTTCTCCTTTTCTTTTTTTTGCATAAACAAGGGGAATGGGGACAAGGCGAAAAGTGCCGGAGGGAAAAAAAAAAAAAAAAGAAGCAAAAAACAGGACAGGGAGTCCTTTAGAGACAGAAAAAAAAAAAAGAAATAAGCTTCTTCAAAAAAGAAATCTTCTACAATTTTCTTTTATGTTTCCCCCCTCTTTCTTTCCTTCCCCTTCTTTTTACATTTACATTTAAATTAGGGGAAAATTTTTCTCCTCCTTTTTTTAACATTGAGATTTAGAGTGACTGCGCCATGCTTGCTGGATGACCGCTGCTGCTTCGCTCAGTTCAGAATCTTGCATTGCAAATATATGTTCGGCCCGCATGCATCTGAGATCTGTTGCCTTTATCTTTGCCAGGATAATCTTCCTAAAGTCTTGTAAGATGAGGGCGGCGGTGTCCTGGACACGCTGCTGCGTCCTGCTTACGTGGCCTCGATACAGCTTTTGAACCATCGTTGCGGCCCAGATCCTCTCCTCAGCCGCTTCATAGTCAGCGAGCATGCTCCCGATCCCTTCTCTGTGCCGTTCCACCATCTTCCTGCACAGCATTCTTCTCACTGCTGTTTGTATAATTCTGGCCGAGTACCCTGCATAGATCACTGCTTCTTCCTTCATGTCCAGCTGGCCTGTCTTTCTTACTGCGTCGACCGACCCGTACTTCATCAGCTGCGGGAGGACGTACTCCAGCACCCACTCTCGCCTCACTTCACACCTTCTTATTTCGAGCTTTGCCTTCACACATCGCCGTCTCCACACGCTTTGTATCCGCACTGCCGCCCTTTTGTGTCTGTCCAGCACTTTTCTGATGCCCTTCCTCCACAGCGTCTTTATGTAAACAACATGTAAATGCGCCCTCCGGCAAGACGCCACGAACACCTTGTCCCTTACCCCCCAGTACCACGATTCGATCACACGAACTGCCTCAGAGCGGGCCACCAGTCGCAGATACGGCATTTTTTTATTACGCGCTGCAATAAACAGAGACCTGGGCTGTCTGACAACGGCCTCTTCCGTGGTGTTCACCCATGTAGGGCGCCTGCAGGGCGTTGCACCCACTAGAGAGCTGAACCTGGCACCTGTTTGTGTCTTGTGTGGGCGTAGCTGTGTTGCTACGGCATGGTCTAGGCGTCTGCTGTACGCCTTCCACACCTGCCCTTTGCGTAGTCGTGCTCTTCCTGTTAGCTTGGCGTTCCTGTATGCAGACCTGCGAACATATCCGCGCCACAGCTTTTGCAAAGTCACAACGTAGTAGATGAGGTGTTCCTGGGAAATGCTCGCAACGTCGTCTCGCTTTTTACTCTCGATGGCAGCTTCCGACCTCCGCCTCGCAGTGTTTGCCCGCAGACTCTGCTGCACGATGCAAGCAGGCGCGTAATGTACGTGCTGCGAACGCTGCGCCCTTGCTTCCCGCTCCCGTCGTGCTACGAAGTACCTCCAACAACATTGGATAGCAAGGCAGGCCCAGAGCTGTGTTTCCTGCATCCGCATTTCCTGTCTGTCTCTCTCCTGCACCGCTCGAAGTCTGATATAAAGACGCCTCGCACGCACCATGCGCATGAACCTTTGCAGGACAGCAGCATGTCTATGAATGTCGGTGTCAACAGATTTCATCAAACGCACTTGTTTCCGAGAAAGGTGTGCACGGAACGCAGCCTGAATCACCAGTGCGTTGTAGTGCTTAGTTGCCTTCTGCATGTACTGGTAGTTGCGCTCCAGAAGCTCACTGTGTAGCCTGCAGTAAATGGCCCTCCCGACATGCCCCTGCCACATCCGCTGTATGTGGGTGACAGCTTCCACCTTTCTATTCTGCGTGCTTCGGATATGTGAAGCTTTCTTTCTACCCAGCATTCCTCTCACCACACGCTGTACTTCAATGGCACACTCGTGCAGCTGTTCACATCTCCTGAGCATGCGCTGCACGCGTTCAGACGCAGCTCTCGCTTCGCGCACTCGGTCGTGCGCCACCTTGCAGTACCATGCCATTGCTATTTTGTTTGCGGACCTCGTTCGCATATCTCGCAGTTCGACCTTCCGTCTGTGTTCCAAAAAGGACAACTTGCAGCGTGCAAACACTTGCATTACTAAGGCAAGTAGCTGTCTTCGCCGTGCCATATCGTCTCTCCACTGCTGTGCATCGGCCTCTGCCTTCTTAATAAAGTACCTTTCGAGTTTGTCGTGCCTCTCACGCAGCGACAACTTGGCATCCTTGCTGCGACGGTAGGCCGTCCACGACCTGCCAACAACAACCGCTGCCTTGTTCATGGTCTGGTGCATGCCGCGCCATTTTCGGCGCGATGTAGCAATGTGCTTCAGGCGCACGTACAACCTGAAGCATCTGAAAGTCCTCTGCAAGACGACAACAGCTTCTTCCCATTTACTTATCACAGCACGCACCTTAAATCCTTTCCACAAACCTTGTATCAACAAGGCGGCAATCTCCGCTCTATTATGCTCTCTCTTCAGTGCTGCGTCCCTGCGCGCGTCGACCTCTTTTTTTTGGTTGTAAACTTGCAGCCGACTGGTGTAACCCCTGCCTTGCCTCTGCAGAGTGCCTGCACTGCGAAGGCACTTGAGAAGTTGGAGTTCTGTTCGTTTTACCGCTACTGTGGAACGGGCGCTGATGCCCGCGATGCGAAGCCTCCAGTTCTTTTGGATGAGCAGCGCTCCTGTGAGTTGGAGCATGTTTCTGGCCTCGATGGCCTCCCGCGCGCAGCGTAGCCATTTGTTGGCAATGGTGCAAACTGTCGTGTAGAGAGTTACAACTCGATACAGGCGGTCGAGCAGCGTTGTGTTCGTAGCCTCGACGTACTCGCTGACAATTGTGCTCAGCTGCGTGATGGACGAAGCTCTTTTTAGCTCCTCGTGCACTTTGTTCGTCTTGTCGGAAGACTCTGGACGGTTCCTAGACACGATCTCAGACGCCTGTGACCTCAACGCTTCATACAACATCCAGTCATCGTCTGACAGCGACAGCCTCTCAGGCTGGACAGCCTCCTCCTTCGGCACCATCGGCGGGTGTGGCCGCATAGGCGGCGTGACGCTCTGCGTGGTTGACTTTCTCCTCTTTTGCTCGCCTGCATTGTACGTCTGCAGCCGCCTCGCAAAGCAATCCACGGGATCGTCTATCCAATGTGTGGGTCTGCGGGGGGCAATGGGTGTCGTGTGGGACTTCTCCACATTCTTGTTAGGCTTCCCCAACACGGGTATCTGCTGCATGAAAAACTTCCTGTCAAGGATAGCGGATCGCTGCTGGATATCGCGCAAGCGTAGGAACCTATGGGGGTCGTGGGGGATGGAGTAGGATGATGACACTTGGCGATTCGGGATCTTAGGCAGCTTAAGCCGCTCCTCCTTGCCCGTCAGCGCATCCGGTAAGGGTGCCTTCAGGGCGTATGGAAGCAGGTGTGATGGAGAGACGTGTGCATTGAACTCCTGAAGCCGTAGGGGGACCTCAGGTGGCATGTCAGCGTCTTTGTTCAAGAGATTGACTTGTTCGTTTTGAATCCAAGCAGATAGAGGGTGGCTCGCGCCAAGATAGCTTACTGCGGTAGATGCAGCGGTTCGTATGACTTCTTTGGCCATATCGTGGCGACGCTTCCACCAGTACAGGTTAGCCAGCACGACATGGGCCTTTGCGTAGAAGGTGCAATGCTCTTCTTTGAAGGCACGCTGCGTCTCGAAGACAGCGGGAACGGAGGATGTGAGGTCGGGCTGCTCCATGTAGAATCTGCTGATACCGGAGGCCTGACTGACGCAGAGCATAGCTTCGTCAATACGATTAAGTTTGAAGTGGATGGAAGCGAGGTTGAGAAGCGTTTGTGGAGAGAGGGAAGCGCCCTCCGTTTCCTGCGCCTTGAACAGAAGCTCTTCGGCCGCAGCGATGTCGGCCTCACACCTGTACATGTAAATGGCACGGTTGTTGAGTGTTGAGCTCAGCAGGCAGATGCGAAGTGGATGGAATCCTGTGAACGCCTCTGAGGTCAGCAGCGTCGACTCAGCCTTGTTGAGAAACCTTTTCGAGACTTCGTGATCTAAGTTACTCTTGATGCCTTTGCAGGCACCTTTATTGCACAGCACCACTAACCGCTCGGCGTAGCCCCAACTGCTCCCGCCACGGTTCACTTTTGCCGTCAGCACCTTGTCCATCAGCCCGACAGCTTCTACTAGCTTCCCTTGCTGTATCAGCTCCTTCGCGTCTTCTTCTTGCGCACTATAGTCAGCTGCAACATTCGTTCTGAAATTCCTTCCTTTGCTGCCGACATGTTGTTTTGTGGGCGGTCTGGGGGCTTTTACACCTCCAAGCGCCGCCTTCTTCATCAAAGAAGTCCCCCCACCCTCCCCCTCTTGTCATGATGTTTTAACAAGTGAAGCGACCAATGCCAATTCAGATCTAATAGCGTGCAACACAACTATCTAAGACATCATCCCCGTGCCGGGGATGCGGTGGGTTTCCCCTGAAATCGATCGCCACTCACCTCCCTCGGGGCTGTTTCGCAGCATTTTTTCGAAGTCTGCGCGTTTCATTTTCTTCTGATCGGACTCTCCGTAGAAAGCAATTGAGGTGCCTGCTTGTTTTTGTATTGATTGGTGTACACATACCAAAATTCCCTGCTCGGGCAGTCCTGCCTATCGCGTGCTGATAATCCACCCAGTTTTCAGGCATCTGGAGCAGGATCACCACAGGGCACGTGACATCTGTAGAATGTAATGTAGAACTTTGAAACATACCGATACCACGCCCACCTGTTCCGTACGAAGCCACCAAGCATGCCCTCCGTGCGGACCTGAAGCACTCCATTCCATGTGTGCGCGACTCAGCCGACAGGTCGCCAGAAGTTTCATAGATGCTCACCCCAGGCACTTGGCGCATTTCAGCGGCAACGACGGGCAGGTCTGCCTTCTTCGCAAACAGAATGATTTTACAATTCTCCTCGTTCTGCAAGTACTGTGTCGCAATAGCTTTAGCTTTGTCGATTCTCTTCAACAGTGTGTGGTCCCTGACCTCATGTACCACTTGGTACACCCGTGTCTTGAGCTGTAGACACGATGCCTCCGAGATCATCCAGCTGTCCTCACGGAGAAGCGATCTACCTTTGTATCCCTTTAGCAACCCGCACAGTTTGTGCACAGAGTTGAAAAGCGTCGCAGAACACACTGTGGTGTGGTGCACAGCAGGAAGCCGTTCCTTGATCCAGTCGAGGTCCACGTGGAAGTCTGGTTTGTTGTCTGCCATCTCTGCTATCTTATCGGCCTCATCCACGACATAGTACCTCGCCCGTGAGATGTCTAGGAGGGGTTGTGACCTACGTACTACGCTGCTGAGTCGTCCCACTGTCCCGATGACAATATGGGTCCGTCCATGCGCGCCCCTTATTGCTGTCTCATAGTCACCTTCTGTGCACTCTTTCGTTATCTTGATAACGTTGATGCCTGTCCCTCTGCACAGCTTCAATGCGTCGCTGTAGATCTGCTGAGCTAGCTCCAATGTCAGTCCGACGACCACTCCGTATGTACTGCTCACGTTTTCAACACCTTCTCGCAGCAGGCTGCGAAGGATGGGTAGTAGGTATGCTGCTGTCTTCCCGCTGCCTGTGCTGGCGCTCAGCAGCATGTCCACGCTGTGCGGCACGTTGGACATCGTGATGCTCTGCGCGGACGTCGGCACTGCCCACTCAATAGGGATGTTCGGCCTCACGGCACCCAGCTGCATCTCGTCCCACGAAGTGCAGGGCAGCATCCAGTCAACGAACTCGTTACCCTTCGTGTCACTGCCACTTGTCAGTTCCCAACCTTCATCAGATAAAAGACGGGCTTCCTGCCTCTTGCGTTCCCTGTATCTAGGGTCCTGCGGGTTGAGACATTGCGGCTGAGGTGCGGGCGAAGGAGATGGGCTGAAATGCACGGGTTGTTGTGGTTGATGGTTTTGCAGCATCTGCTGCAGCATGTGTTGATTCTGAGCTTGTGTGGCCTGGACCTGCTGTTGCTGTCGCTGTCGTTGCTGCTGCCTCATCTGCTCCTGTTGTTCTTCCTGCTGCTGCGGTGAGGGCTGTCCGTGCTGTGCCGTGTGCTTCTCATAGTTGCGGTGCAGCTGCTGTTGTGGAGTACTTACTTGCAGTGGCGTACCTGGGTTCTGCCACCGGACTGCCGGTCGGTGCTGCACCGGTTGGATCTGCATGGCCTGTCTCCGGGGAGGTATCGGGATCGAGTTCAATAGCATCACAGCGTCGCTCTCACTGAAGCCAAGCAACACGAGCTCCTCTGGCTCTACCTCCTTCACCTCCTCCATATTCCTGAAGCCAGCGTCAGCTAGTACCCGGCTATACCTGGCCAGACACCTGGCATTCAACTCCCTAAACAACTCAGATTCCCTATCGACTGGCGGGGCAGTGTATTTTTTGAAGAGATCGATGAGCCGCTTGGCGGTGGCATCATCCATTGTTTATGCTTCCTGTGTGGCGCTGGTCTAATGGCAACTATAAATTCTTTTGTTTCTTACTCGGTTTTTCTTTCTTTTTTTTCTTTTTTCTTTTTCTTTCTTTTGCCTTTCTGCAGAAAACGGAACATAAACATAACAGGGAAAGAAGGAAAAAAAAAATAGGGAAGTGAAGGGGGGGGGGGGGTGTGTGAACAAAACACTAAAAAAAAAAGAAAATATTATTGTTTCTGCCCGCAGAAAGGACAGGCCCCGGGCCCGAAGAGCTGCTGGGTGCGGTTCACCGACGAAGTATGTGGGAACGAAGCGACACGATAGGTAAGCTGTCCGACGAGGGAGAGGGTGAAGCAGCCGTTGTGCATGAGCATGACAACACGAAGGCCTTCGCTGAGGAGCGCGATCTTCACGGATGTCGAGAAGGTGTACTTCACATGCTTGTCAGCAGGGAGGAGGATGGAACCGTTGGTGGGCAGCCGCACCGGCTCGTGCACGTCATACCGAGTCTTCTTGTCTTGGTCAATAAACGAGAGCCTGAGATAGGCATGGTCAAGGTGACCGTCCACATTGTTAGGATTAAACATATCAAGAGTCAAGTTCAAATCTACGGATTCACTGATGTAAAACCGTCTTTCTGGTAACTTTGTGACCGTGACCTCTTCTAAGAATAAGTGGCATTCTTGGTAATTTTGAACGTATAGTCCCCAAAGAAGCAGGCATATTGTGCTGATGAAGAGAATGCCTGCTAGGATCATGGAGAGTAGCTTCCAGAGTTTTTCTTGTTTTTTTACGGTTTTGTCCTTTTTCGTAGGAGCTGGTTTGGGTTCTTCTTTGGTGGTTTCGTGGGGGCGTTGGCTTGCTCGGGGGTCTCTCCAAGAGTCATGCCGTTCTCGTTGCAGTAGTTGGTCACAGCTACGCGGTGTGTCCTCATAGAGGTAATCCTCGTCATCGCTGTCATCTTGTAGATTTTCACGGTTCCAGTCGTGGGTTCCCGCCATTTTTTAATAATTACCCCCTCCCCTTTTTCCCTTCCCCTGCCCCGCCGTGTCCTGTGCGCTTGATGGTGGTTTAAACTACGGCAGAATAATTTTAGAAGGGAAAAAAAAAAATAATAAGGGTAGGGTTTACGGCTACAAAAAGAGAAATTGTGAAAAAAACGGGGGGGGATATATAATCAATAAAAGTTGGGGGGTGAGATAAAAAATAGAAAGAAAAAAAAAGAATAACGAGAAAAAAAAAATAAAATAAAAAATTTTCTTTCTTTTCTTTTGGGATGGAGGAACGGTGATCTTCGTTTTCTTTTTTTTTTTTTATATCTTTCTTTCTTTGGAAAAATACAGTATCGGGGTGAAATTATTTCGGTTTTTTTTTTTTGTTTCTCTTTTTTTTTTTTTTTTTTTTTCCTTCTCGTTTTTTATTTCCCCAGTTCTGTGTGATTTCTTCTGTTGCTTTTTTTTTTTTCCTCTTTTTTTTTTTCGTTGTGATTTAAAGGGGGGATGGGACAGGGAAAATAAAAAATAACAGGGGGGCAAAAGGTTAAATCTAGAAGGTAACAAAAAAATTCTTCTTTTTTTTTTCTCCCCATTTCTTTTTTTTTTTTACGAAGTCATTGCGCGGTTAAGCCCCTTGCATCTATCCGAATAAGCTTCTTTTTCTTTCTTACTCCATGCGGTCCCCTATATGGTCGGGCCCAACAAATAAAGTAAAAAATTGAGAAATTTGTAGGCCGGCAAAATACTATAAAAAGAAAAAAAAAAGAAATATAAAAAAAAAAAAGAAACTTTAGAATTTTAAAAGTTTTAAGGTGAAAAACAAAAAAAAAATACGTGGAGGGTGCAGAGGGCGTTAGCGTTATACACAGTCGTCCCTTTCTTCCTCTTTTTTTTCTTCCCCCCCCCCCGTTTTCTCATTCTTTCTTTTTTTTTTTTTTTTTATACCTGCCATTCCAAATACCAGGTCAAAAAATATAACAAAAAATCAATGCTTTTCTTTTTTTCTTTTCCTGCATAGGTTCGTTCTTCTGTGTTTGACACCCTTTGTGGGAGAGGGAGGAATAAAATGAACAGAGACGGGGCAGAGGGGGGGGGGGAAGTGGTTAGTTTTGTCTTAGAAGAATGAAAAAAAAAAAAAAGAAAAATAAAAAAAATAAAAAAAAAAAGGGTAGCTCTTGCGATGCGGCAGTAAATAAAAAAAAAATGAGAGTTAAACAACAAACACGGAAAGCAAATTTGGATTTTCCACCAAACGGGCCACCTTCCATGGTAACCTCTTTTGACACCTAAGGTTTAACTGCCCAGCTACTCGGCACCATCCACGGAAAAATCATCGAAATCTTTTTCCATCATCGCTTCCCCGTGTTTGTGGTTTTCCTCAAAAAAAAGCGTTTTGTCAGCTTCTCTTACTGTGTTCAGCCTTGATTTTTTTTTTTTTTTTTTTTTTTTTGGTCCTTATCATTGATCAAGATGAGCTCTGTCGGCGTTGTTGCTATCGAAGATTACTTGGCACGTCTGTGAAAAAGCGGAAAACGCGAGGAACTACCATAAAGCCGCTTGCTCAATGGGTATCCCACAGAAAAAAACAAAACTTTTTTTTAAAAAAAAAGGGGGGGGACCAGCCCTAAGAAAGGCAGTGGCAAATAAAAAAAAAAAGAAAAAAAAGGGAGGAGGGAAAAATTGTGTACAAATACATGAAAAAAAAAAAAAAAAAAAAAAAAAAAAAAAAGAAAGAAGAAATTTCTTAACCATCTACCAACGGACCATTTTTGCCCACCAGGGGGTAAATTTTCAAAACTTCAAAAAAAGCTATTCCAGCGCAACGCTGGGGCTATATGCCCCCGGAAATGCCTCCAGATGTCCCAATTCTAGAGAGAGGGTGCCCACAGCAGGGTCCACCCCCACAACATTGTCAAAAATATCGTTCCCGAAGTGCCCGAGAGGGGGTACAAAAACAAGCCAAAAAAAATCGACTGTAAAATTCTATAAAAAGCTATTTAAGGCCTTCTTGACGCGGTTCGTATGTGCCCCGGGCTGGGGGACTTCTTTTTTGACCCCGGGAGGGGTTTCTGGGGTATCCCCGGCAAGGTGGTAGTCTTTGAAGCACGGAGTCACGCAAAGTTGTACCAAGTTGCACTACTTTTTCGGGGAAATGGTCCCAGAAGGTACTGTCACGGCGCATTGGGGTCTCAGAGCACTCGTTCTGTGTTTCGGGGCATGGTATTGGGGCAGCCTGCTCTGTAGTTGACTTTAGCTGTTGTTTAGACTGCCTCCCTAGTAGCCCTTCGATGACTGCCTCTTTGAAAGGCGTAAATCCACTGTCGTTCGTACTCAGGGTGTTGGGGGGCAACACTTCTTTCCAAACAAGCCAAGCATTCGCCAGAGATTTATCTAACAAGTACAAAAATACTTTCAGGGGCCACTTTTAAGTCATAAGGGAGCGTTTATGGCGTTTTGTCACAGCATCACCCAGCGTCGGTTCCGCCCATTGCGGTGTTGTAAATATGCACTTGGTGGGGAGCGGGATGTCCTTTCCGGCTTTCATTCTCTTTTGGCGGACACGTCAAATTCGACTTCACCGGAACATCCAACGTCGATAGAAAGCACGCTGGCATGATGTCATGCCACGTTGTGGTGCAAAGGATGCTCGCGTGCTGGTGGAACTGGGTGTCCCCACAGGGTGCGCGTCCTTGGGCATGCGGCCTCGATTCTTTGGGGCATCCATGATCTCCGGGAGGCCTTCGCGATAGGTAGAAGTCAGCACGCTTGTTTGTTTCGCTGTGGAAACACAGATTTCCCAGAATAGTCAAAAAGCGGTCTCTTGACATGACGGTGGCGTACCCAGGGGTGTAGTTGAGAGACGTGGAGCCAGTGTGCCAGTAATCAGAATAATCTGGCTTGATATCCAAGTCCATCGACAAAAGGGCACCTAGGAAGGTATGCAGAGAAGCAGCATCGAGATCCAGGGAGACACCTTTTTTAGCCGCATTTGCCACATTGTTCGAAGTTATGACCCGAATAACGTTTGGGACGAGCATTTGGGAGAATATATGGTATGGCGTTGAGCCTCTGATGTCAAAACAGGGTCCACAAGGATTCCGATCTTCACGAAACCGGATGCCTTCCAACTGCTCCGGCTTTGCCGTCCAATCACCCTGCTGTGACTCGGAATCGGTCGAATTCGAATCAGAATCACTGTTTGTATCAAAATTGCATAATAGGGATGAGCCATCAGTGCTGCCATCACTCATAACGTCCTCTTCCGCGCAGGACCCCGCCGGCAAGAAAGGGCCGGGCTGCATTGAAAGCCCTTTGCGTAAAAGATTTTTTTTTCAAATCGTCTATATATAGACGCTCGTTGGTAGATGGTTAAAAAAGATTTACCCCACGGCCACATATTTCCGTATTTGTACTTGATATGAAACGGGGGGGGAAAAATTAATTTCGTATTTTCTTTTTTTTTTTTTTTTTTTTTGGCTTATCCTTCTACAGGTTAATCCCGGCTGTGCACAATCAACAATCAACTGACTTTTTTTTTGTTTGTTTTCTTGGGCCGTTGCCAGGTGCCTAAATGATTAAAAGGGCTAAAATAAAAATTTAGTAAGGTTCCGGGAAAGGTTCAAAATATTGTCGTTCCATAACAAGTACAAATATGGTACACAAAAAAAAAAAAAGATTTAAAAAAAGATTTAAAAAAGAAAATAATGGGTAAAGGGTACTTCGTGCAAAAAATTGGCCAATGAGCACCCAGTGTCCCTCTTTCTTCGGTTTCGTTATTTTTTTTTTTTCTCTTTTTTCTTCTACTTCCCTTTCTGCTTTAACAAAAAAAAAAGAAGAAGAAGAAACCATAGCAACCTTTGAATGGCATTGAGGCAAGGGGAGGTGGTCTGCCTTTTTCTTCCCCCCCCCCCTCTTCTTTTTTTATCTCTCTCTTTCATTTCCCCCCTCCATCCCCCTGCCCTTCTTCTTTTACAAAGCAAAAAGATCAGGGAAGGCATGCATACCTTATTGTTAGTTCTTTTTGGCTTTTTTATAGTTTGTTTGTCTTTTTTTTTTTTTTTAAATTTTTTATGTTTATGGTTTTTTTTTTTTTGTTTTTTTTTTTTTTAAATGAAAAATTATTACAAATACAGCAAAAATAAAAAGTGCACCTCATCCTCTGGAGTGTCAGAAAGCGTCCAAACCTCCCCCTCCCCCATTTCTTTTTTTTTTTTCCTTCATCGGTTGTTAAAATCTTTTGGACAGTTCTGTGGCATAACCTTTTTATAGGCCAAAGGGTACTTTGCATGCGTCAACTAACCGTTGCAGTTTGCCTCGAGGGAGGGGTTTGCCTCGAGGGAGGGGTGCTCAGGACACTCGAGAGGCACAAGGGCAAAAAATAAAATAAGCGGGACTAAGGGTGTGAATTCTCCACGTTTTCTTTTTCTTTTTTTTTTCTTTTTTGGAGCCTTGCCAACCTGGTTAAAACAAGAAAGATTAGCTCTTAATTTTCTTTTTCTCTCGCCCGCCCCTCTGCTTTAATTCACCCCTTCTCCCCCCTTTTTGCGACACTGTTAAGATAAAAAAAAAAAAAAAAACGAAGGGAAAAGGTGGGGAACGGGAAAAAAAAAAAAAAAAAAAAAAAAAAAACGGGGGGAAAAGGAGTTCATTATGATGAGGGAAAAGTTGTTTCAGCAACTACCCCACTAAAACAAAATAAAAGGGAAAGGGGAGGGCCCTATGGCAGGTTAGACATCCTCTGGAGGCGGGGCGAAGGAGTGTTGAAAAGGGGCATTGAGGGAGGGGTCTTCCCGGCGATTGTCTGCTTAAGCCTTCTGTGGAGCTTTGACTCGATTTTGTATGAATAAGGCGACGCTTCTACTACTGGCACTATGTGGTTGCTGAGAACCTCCACCAGGTGGAGAGGAGAGTGCTCGATTGATGTCTGAATGACATAATTCCCAAACTGATCCTGTTTGATCGAATGTTTTTTTTTTTTTTTTTTTTTTTCTTTTTTTTTCCCAAAAAAGTATACCTTCACCAAGACTTCTATGATCTCCCTGTCACAAAGCGAGGCTACCAGCTCCGCCTTCGCCTTCTCACTGCCTTGCTTCAGACACTTCTCGATCACGTTGCTGCCGAACTTGTTTGTCGCACACTTTATGATGTTGCGGCACAGAGAGAATACCTTTTTTTTTTTTTTTTTTTTTTTTTTTTTCTTTCCATACCACTTTCTCAGACACTTGTTTGTTGTCTTTAATGATATGCTGCACCACGTAGTTCCCGTACTGGTCGCAGATCAATGCGCTGCACCATTTGATGACGGCGTCCTGGACCATGTCCTTCAGGAGGGGTGTGGACGCGAAGTCGAACATCCTCTGGACGGTGATGCACCCGCACTGGTCCAGAGCGATGCAGCGCATGTTGCGGCACACCATGTCATACAAGCACACCTTTACCTCGTCTCTGTACTTGATGACCGCGTTCTGGATGATCTTCCTCCCGGGTACTGTGTTCGCTAGTTCCACCACGTGAGGCAGCATGGCCTCGATCAGCAGGGGGACCCCGTTCACGTTCACAGTTTCCGGTCCGTCACCAGCCACCGCCATCAACCCCATCAACACCTCACTCCCCGGCATGGTCCTTGCCAACTCGATCAAATGCGTGCATGCCATCTGTAGCAGGCGCGTGACGTGCTCTTGCATCCCGACCTCCATTGCTGTGATCACCATCTTGTACCCGTTGGGGTCTGTTTTATTTATTTATTATTTGTTATCTCGAAACCAGAGCCCATACCCCTAGCCAGCTCCAGGAAGTCCTGCATCACCACGCACCACAGGTCGTAGAAGTCACCACGCGTCTGCCTTGACGAGGGTGTGATCTTCTCAGGAGTCTGATTGGTGTGATTGATGTTCAAAAGGTTTCATACCATTTCCGGGCTGGAATCACCGCCCCTATGCACTGGGGTGAAGGACCCTATGCGTGTGGGGGTTGCAGTGCCTGAGATAGGGGAGGCGCTGCTTCCTGAGGTAGGGGAATGGGTGACCTGTTGTGAGCTGAGGAGCATGGAAAGGTTGAGCGGGTCGGGGCGGAGAACAAGCACGGAACCATTCCCGAGACCGAGATCGATGGCCTTAGCGGTGGTGTCGCGGGTGATCGGCTGGCCTGCGAGGAGGAGCGCGAAGTTGCTGACACCGAAATGTTGTTCAGCAAATGCTCTGAGATCCCCCACCGTGAGCCTCGTGAGGTCACATTTCATCGGATGGCTTACATAGGTCACAGGGTGCAGGACACTCACCACGTGCGGCAACAGACTACTCGGCACAAATGCAGGCGCATCTGCCGACAGCACCGTATCCTTCTTCTCGTCCTCATCTATGTCTAGCTCGTGACCCAAGCAGCCCAACATCTCGTCTTCATCCATCAATGCCCTAAGCTGATCCTCGATCTCAAGCTGCGCCATTCTCGTATCTTTTTTTTTTATATAAAACTTTTAAAAGAAAAATTGATTTAATCTAAAATAACAAAAAGCTTTTCTTTGTATTTCTTTTTTTTTTTTCTCTCTTTTTTTTTTCCTGTAGGGTTTTTCTTTTCTTTTTTTCTTTTTTATTTTGAGGATAATTACGGGGCCGCTATCAAAAAAGAAAAAAAAATAATAATAATAAGGAAGAATAATAATGAAAATAAGAATACAAAGAAAGATGCAAGATGGGATTCCCTCAGTAGAGAAGGCTTTTTCTTTTTTTTCTTAAATCAGAGAAATGAAAGTTCGTTCTCTCCCGTGTCCTGAAAATCGTTGTCGTACTCAGGCCAAACCACAGTGGAGGCGGTCTTCTGCCTTTTATGAAGGGGCTCCTGAGGAGCAAGGACGGAAAGACGTGGATGCGTCTTGAGAACACTGTGCATATAATGCATGGGGGTATCGCGGTCAATCCCAGCAGCGAGGAGGAGCAGCTCGTACTCCAATGGTGAATCACAGAGAGGGTTGCCCCAGGTAAGCGCAGCCACAGAGGGGATGGGTGTTGTGACTTCTAAAAGCGGTGACAACGCGTCCCCAGCACCTCTAGAGTTCCGGAACATCCCGATGTGCTTGACAAGATCCTCTTCGGACCACGCGAAGACGACCTTGCTGTTGCATATCCGTTCCTTTCCTGAGAGGTTGTTGTTCAGTTTTTCCTTTACGAGGATGGCTGTCATCACGACGGACACCCCCCAGCTCATGAGCTGGCGGACACCTCGCTCGATGTCTTCCACAGCAACCGAGCTGTCCTCGATGAGCACGGCACACGCCACGTCTGTGAACACGACACACAAACCATAAGGGACAGGCCGGTAGACGATCCGCACCTTTCCTACCTCGACCTCCGTGTTGGACTTCCAATGTACGATGGTCATCGCTTCCAGCGCGTCGAGTGTGGCGACATTGTCAACACCCTGTGAGACCACCCAGCAGATGTCAGGTGGAGAGTTCGGAATCTGCGGTGACGGAGCACGCGAAGAAGCATCCAGCAACCCCGAAACACTTCTGTCGCATCGATGCACACCAGGGACGGTCGACGGGGCAATCGCCGGGAGGTACGAGTCGCCATACGTCTGGCTGCCCATCACGAAGGGTGTGTACCGCAGTTTGTTCGTCACGACGAGCATCCGAATCTCTTGTGGCAGGTGAGCTGTCATGATACTGTAGGGCCGTGGGGGGTCGAAGTCCATAAGAACTTCGCAGGACATCAACAACTTCACAGCGTGTCGTTGGTTGTCTTTGCTGCACACGCCAACAAACCTCTGCTCCCGCCTCCTCAGCACCATGTCTATGTTCCCTGCATGTATTTGATGTCCGCTCTCTGTCACCTTCGTCAGCACAGCGCCTCCGGCGTATCCAATAACGTACACCTCTACGTTCTTCATTCCGTTCTTTGCCAAGTTCTTCCCCACAATGCCTGCTGCCTGTGAATGGCTCACCAGGATCAGCCCCCTCTCGAACGTGTTGCTTGCGATGTACTCGGAGAGCACTGGGTACCGTGGGTTCTTCTTGCCTTGAAGCTCCCTTTGTAGAGAATCTAGAACGCCACAACACACAGGGCCGATCTCCCTTCGCGCCCCTTCGTGCCGCAGCAACCCTTCTGCGCATGACGCAGCGACCTCAACAGAGTGCTGCTCCAGCAGCTCGTCCAGCTTCTTGTAAACTCTCTTCGCTGCAGTGCTCTTTTCCACCTTCAGCTCCCCGCGCACCGTTTGGACCAACTTCCCGACCATCCCATCGATACCGATGGGGCGCACTGCACTAGCTTCGACGGTTTTCACGTAGCACCGTGTGGGCGCTAAAGCAGTAAGAAGCTCCTTGTACTCGAACAGCGTGTTCGGAAGCGTCTCTAAGACGATGATGGAAGCACTAGGGGCGGCACTTTTAATCTTTCTAAAGAGGTCCGGGCAAGCCGCGACAGCATCGACACCATGAAGCAGGACAGCACATGTAGAGCCCGACAACTGTTCGCACACCACTGGGGCGGCACATAGGGTGATGCACTGCTGCGCAAGGCTTTGTTGAGAAGGAGCATCGGGGCATGTTACCTTCTCTGTGAAGACAGCACCCAGGAAAGAACGATACTGAGGCAGGGAAAAGCAAGCAACACTACTGGTGATGGCCCAAATGACATGCTTTGGGGTAAGAGCCGCTGTGATAACAAGCCCAATATGCTCAGGCCAGCCTTTGCAGTCAGCGTGCATGAGCAGCGACACCTCGCCAGGATTCTCAAGGACCGTGTGCGCCAATTCCCATTCTGTGTTAGACATCTCCATGGACGGGCGGACGAGGGTTCTCTTAGCGAACAGCTCTGGGAGGTTTAAGAATGGTTTTGGCCGGCTTGAACGAGCAGCACTGTGACTCGGCGAAAGAGTTGGTTGGGGTTGTGTCACAGGCTTTGCTGGCTCTGACACAACTTGAGTTAGTTCAGGAACAGATTTTCTCTCAACAACAGGTACAGGCTCCACGGGAGTGGGTAGAGGGACAGGCACCTGGCTCACTAGCTGCAGTTTCTCCATGTACATCCTACGCAAACCCTCCACATCATTCACCTCTGCCATGCCCAGGAAGTCTACTGCGATACGCCTGTTCCTAAAGTGGCCTTCTAAGTCTCCCAACAGTACAGTTTTCCAAGCTGAGGTGCTATCCATCATGGTTTTCCTTGCGGCACGCTCCTCGGCGAGCAGCAGATGCTTCATGTGTTGGTACTTCCAGGAGTCGTGCAGCTCGTGGTACACTGTGCTGCCATTGTCCGTCAGCACAACGCACATATCAGGCACGACATCCTCCTCAAGGTCTAGGCACAGGCACTGGTCGCCGGGGTGTATGCTTCTGCACTCAGGAAGCCACCATGCAATGTCGGAATCAGTGCACGTGGCCATGACCTCCTGAGGTACCTCGCAGTTGACAGCCTCCCATTGCCGTGGCTTATCTTGCTTACGGTGAGGTTGGCCGAACAGCCTGTCTAAGACACCCGAAGGATGTTGCGCAAGACATGCCTTGTAGTCTGGCAGTTGCAGTGGGGGGACAACACATTGCCCGCTGCCAGAGCCCACATCTGCCTTCGCTAAGTATCGTTCAAGGTTTGCTGTGGCACAGAACACAGGAGTGAACGTTTTGCTGAGGGTTTCAGGTGCAGGGCTCCCAAAGCCAAGGAGTTCGAATATGGTGTCCTCCCCATTTGCATGGCTGAAGAGGGGCACTTCAGGGATAGGAGTGAGGGCAGTACGGGCAGGCGTGTTGGGGAGAGGAAAACTGTCAAGCGGCTCACCAGCATCAACTTCCATGTCCTCGACGAGAGAGAGAAGCATGGTGAAGTCGATAGCCCTGCTCTGGGGAGAGAGGTGCAGGGCAGTGCACAGTACCTGCTGGTATGGCGCATCAGAAGGCGCAGGGTAAAGGCCAGGTGCAGCGACAGAACGGACCATCCTGGGAGACAGCGGCTCGTACACATACGGCGCCGAGTGCTCCTCGAAGGTGAGGCCCTGAGGGCAGTCCTGAACGTGTTCCAATCCGAGCTTCATGATACTGTTTGTGAGGTCCTGCAAGATCTCCTCCTTGTCGTAGGGTGAGATGGGCCTGTCAACTTCCACATATGTACCTACGGGCCGTTCTGTTAGGCATACTTCGATGCTGACGGCAAGGTGTGCCTCGTCGCTGTTCATTATTTCAACCCAGTCGCCGAGCCCTTCTAGGGGGATGTATTCCCTGTCTTTGTTAGTCGCAACTGGCTGCCTTCTTAACATAGTGTCAAGACTCTTCGTTGAAGGTGTCGCTGAGACCCCACCACACAGACCGGAGGGCTTGACGAAGGCTGTGAAATCATCACATTGAAGACTGTCGGTTGCAGACCATGAAGCGAATGCTTGGTACGGCAGGTGGTGGTACCAAGCCATTGTGTAAAGCACTGTGTGGCACTAAAAATAAAGATAAAGGGGAGGGAGGGGGGAGGGGGGGGGAATTGAAACAAGATGCAAGATTTTATAAGTAATATGTTTGTCTCCCGTTACACGAGTCTCAGCTCACAGATCAGTGTTGCCAAGCCCAAGGAGAGGGTAGTGTTCATTTCATCCAGCTGCAGTGCTTGGTGCAGCAGTACATTCCGTACCTCGATATGTTCAGCAAGCGATTGTACAAATGCACTGAGGGCGGTGTCGTGCATGTTCTTTTTCTTTCCTGAGAATTCTTCTTGGGCGCAGAAATCAACAAACAAGAATAAAAAGATGGAGAAAAAAATACAAGGGGAAGGGAAAGAAAGAAAAAGAAAAAGAAAAAAAGTAAAGTCCCACCAGCTGGAAGGATGGTAGGAAATATCTCGTAGGGGGTGGCGAGGGGTACGGAGAAAGGGAGGTTAGAGGATGCTTTTAAAGAGAATGCGTACCTGTCCTGTATCCTTTTGGCCTTGTTTTTTTTTTCCCGTAAATTCTGATAAGAAGTGTGCACCGTCATCATCATTATTTTTTTTTTCCACTTTCTTCTTTTTTTTTTTCATTTTTTCATCTCCCCTCTCCCTTTCCCCTAATTCCGCCTCAGCCAATTTTTTTTTAAAAAAAAGTTATTCTTAAGAAGAAAAAAAAAAATACCCCCCCTCATTTTTCCTCTTCTTATTCTTTTGCCCCCCTCTCCCCTCTCGTCAAATATTTTTAGGTGAATCTTTCATCGACTTCTTTCTTCGGCGTCTAGGTGTGGGTGTTTGCCTAGGTGTAGGTGTGTTCCTGGGCGTAGGTGTATGCCTGGAAGCTCTTGAAGGGGTAGAAGGTGAGGCAGGCAGCCGCGGAGTCGCTGGCATTGCAGCTGCTCGCCTGGCTGCAAAACGAGAAAGGCCTGTTACCTTCTCGATGAGAGCGTCGCATTGCGATTGTTTCAGCCTTTTTTCCTGATGGAGCACGTGCAGGTTAGACTGCAGTTCCTCTCTTGTTTGGTTCACCTCTCGGCTGATCCCCTCGAGTTTCTTCTGGTACCTTATAAGCTCCTGTGTGTGATTTTAAAAAAGTTGTTGAGAGAAAAAGAAAAAAAAAGAAAAACCTTATCTTTTTCGCCCATCACTTGCTCATTCTCCAACCACAGGTTTGCAAGTTTGAGCTCGGTTGCATCAACCGTTGCTTGCTTTTCATTCAGCAAGATATCCTTCAAACGAATACTGTTCAAGATGGCCTCCTTGTGCCTGGCCATTAACTCGTAAAGTACCGCGGGCATGCGCTCGGGGAGGCCTTCTTCAAATTCGTCTACTATATTCTCAGGTGGGACTGCAATCACAGCTCTACGAAGCTTGCGGTCTATCGTTTTCTTGATTTGTAAATCGGTAAGCTGTGGGGGGGGGGGGGGGGGGGGAAGGGGGTATTTTCTCTTTTAGTACCATACCGCTAGTTCCACGACACCCAAACGTGTCTTTGCCAGCTCGAGGTATTTTGTTTGTAATTTTGCTTGGGATTCCTGGGGTGATTCAGTTTTTTTTTTTTTTTTTTTTCTTCTCTTTTTCGTTACCTTTCGTTTTCGAATAGTCCGCTGTTCATCAACCTTGTTTTTTAAACACGAAGTATCGAGTACAAGATGACTTGCAGAAGTCATGCTAGCAACATGAAGTTCGCCTTTGTGTAGGGACAGGTCAAGCCTATCGTGCTGTCGCTGCAGGTCTTCCAAGGTGAAGCTGATGTCCCGCAAGCTGTTGTTCATAGTATTAATCTCGTTCATGATTTCGTGTTTTTTTTCGTGCGCCCGCTCCACCGCCGCGGCATCGTTCAGAAACTTTAGGATAACTTCCTCTTTCCTCACCGCAAGTGTCCGTGAGGCACCCACCTCTTTCTTCAAAATCTGCGCCAGAAAATACAACTCTTTTATGGCCACATCCTGCTCAGAATGGGTCAAACCGTACTTGGAGTCACCTTGATCATCGTTAAAACCAGTGGTGGCTCGAATTTGACAGTGGCATATATCTAATCCCTCCAATTCTCTGTCAAGTTGCCGGCACAGTAGTGCGTAGTCCATGCGCTCTCGGAGGAGAAGATTGTTGCGCATTTCCTGTATTTTTTTTTCCCCTCTTTCCCTTCGCGCACCTGTAACTTCAAACAATTCGCCAGACGCTGCACCATGTCCATGTAATCCTCAGGGTTTACTTGCGTCAAATCGTGCGGGATGCTATAGCTTACTAGACTGTTCTGCAAATCTTCAACCTGATGTGTGTGTTTTTTTCTTTTTTTTTTTTTTTTTTTCTTTTTCCCCTGTACCTCGCCCTCTAAATCCCTCAGCATCTGTTCCCTCCTGATCACCTCCTGGCTCATCCTCTCCAGGTCCATTTTTTTATTCCGAAGTTTTTGCTCCATTTTTTCTCTTTTTTCGTTCCCCGAACAAAGGGAGGGGGAAAGGAACGGGGAATTTCTTTTTGCTTCGGTTTTTTTTTTTTTGTTTCTTTTTTTGAAAAAAAAAAATCCCCCTCTCCCCCCGCCTCTTTTCCACTGTATAGTTGTTTTATTGCTGCTCCCCCCCCCCTTTTTTTTTCTTCCCATTGTTCAAAAAAAAAAAATAGACGGATGGGGGCAGAGGGGGTGTGGGATAAGAACATCAACAACAACAACAACATCATCATAATAAACTCTTCTTTTACTTAATCTAGTACATAAAAATGTAAAAAAAAAAAAACAAAAAAACACATAAAAAAAAAAAAAAAAAAAACCTAAAAAGAAAATAACAGGTTCTATCCAAGAGGAAGCCCCGCTGGGATAGGGGCCGAGGTGGGGGCGTATGACACACAAGAAACAGAGGAACGCCTTAAAGGAGAGAGAGAAGAAGCTTCAGGGTTCGGGCGGAGAGCCGAGAGGAACTTGGAGGTAGCGAAAGCGAAAGCTGCAGCATGTTGCTTCTCTTGAGTGGCAAGGGCTTCTTCAAGGTGACGCCTTCGCTTAGTTTCTGTTTTGAGCGCAGCACTCGACTCCCTACACGAAATAGCAGCAAGTTCTTCTGCTCTACTAATGAGATCTTCCATCCGGACTTCCTTGCATTCTGTCTTGACCTTGTGTTCTAAGACTGATATTCTTCCATGCAGCTCTTTGTTCTCTGCTTGTGCTGCTTCCATTGTTTTCTGAAGTATCTCAACCCGTTCATGTTCGTCGCCCAAACGTGCACCCAGGACTCTTGCTTCCTTCTTCCCACTGCTTGCTTCATCCTTCATGGCTGCGTAGCTCGTCGTTGCTTGTGCTGCGATGACGGTCAGTTCCTTTACCTCGTTCGTCTTCGCAAGCAGTTCGAGCCTCAGTTCTTCGCATTCCTTGCGACGTGCGGCTGATGACAACTCCGAAGCCTCGAAGATGTGTTGGATGTTAGCATTGTCCACCCGTTGCTGTTCCACCTCAAAACGGAGTCTTCTCTCCTCCGAGTCCGTCGCATTAAGCAGCGACTTGTTTTTCTTCTCCAAGATAGCATTGCTGCTCTTCAGCGTCTCGATTTCTTTTGTCAGGTTCTCGCAGGCTGCGGACAATGTTCTCACCTCATCGTCTAGCGCCTTGTCCTCCGTGCGCATGTGCTTCAGCGTCTCAACCTCGCCGCCAAGCTCCACGTTCTCCGTGCCGAGCACTTTGTTCCGCTCCCGAGCATCGTGGAGTTCCTGCTGCAAGGTCTCGATTTTACTGTTTAACCCTGCAATCGTTGCTTGTATTTCTTTACTTGGGGTACTGGTAGTTGTGGTAGAAGTGTCCGCTTTTTTACGCAGCGTCGCGAGCTGTTGCTTCATCTCGTCCAGCTGCACGCGCCTGGCTTCTAGCTCCGTGTGGGTGTCTGCCAACTTTTGTTTCAGTTTTTTGTTATCTTCTTGAAGTTTTTCATGGTCTCCCAACACGCTGCCTGCCTCGTCCGTTGCTTTGCACAGCTGGTTTGTCAAATGTTCAATCTCCTGCTGCAGCGTTGCAACGGTCGATGACTTCTCCTTCTTCGCAATCTCCATCTCCTTTACGCTCTGAGATGCAGTCTTTCGAAGCTTTGCCTTCTCAGCTTCGAGCGACGACGAGATGCCCGCGTTCAGCTTTGCGTCCTCCTCTGTAGCAACCAGTGCCTGGCGCAGGTTTTCTGCCTCCAGTTTTGCCTTGTGAAGCTTGTCTCGTGACGTGTCAAGGAGAGTCTTCATGGACGTCCCGGCGGACAGCTCTTTCTCAAGCTTGGCAGCAAAGTGATCACGCTCCGCTTTTATTTTTGAGTGCTCCCTTCCTCTCTCGTCAAGTGCTCGTTGTGTACTTTTTAAGGCTTCGCTGAGCTCCACGCACTGCACTTTCGCGTTTTCCAACTGCTCTGTGTACCGGCGCACCTCACCTTGGGCGTTGTGGAGCTCGGACGCTACACGCTCACAGTCACCAGCCAGCTGTCTCACGCTGTCTGCTCTGGCAGCTTTTTGTATCTCGAGGTCTCTGTTCACATCTGCAAGAGACTGATCAGCCGCGTGTACAGCAGCCTGGCACTCGACATAGCCCTTTTGCGCCTTTTCTAGCTCAGCAGCCATCGTTGCCACTTCCTCGCAAGCCAGGCTGTGCATGGCTTTCATCTTCAGCAGAAGCTCAGCAGCGGTACACAACTCGCCCTCTAGCTCTGCCCGTACTCTCTTCATGTCAGTCCCAGCTTGCGTTTCCAATGCATGGTACTTACTTTCCCAGGAGTCCCTCTCGGAACAGGCTGTGTGGTACTTTTCTTTTGAAGCATTCATCTCCTCTTGCAATGCCCTCAGCACCTCAGCTTCACTGCTAATACGTTCCTGCGCCTGCTTTGCTGCCTCCTCCCATTTGTTTGCAAGCTCTGCAGCTGCCTTCCAGTCCGTTGCGAGGCGCTCAGCAGACGCCAGCTGCGTGGATGCCAGCACTGCACGCGTCTTGGCCATCTCTGTTGTGGGTTCTGTCTCTGCCATCTCGAAAGACCGCCCCGTCAGCTCTTCGGGGTCCTCTTCGGAAGCTGTGGATGGCGACAAGACGACTTCTTCATGCTGCTGGATCTGCACGAGATCCTTCGTGTACCAGTTGAGCTCAGTGGTCTTTTTCTCAGATAGTAAAAGCGGCACTTTATCAGCAGCTTTTTTGTCATTGAAGCGTCGCACTAGCTCTGCAGGGGTTTCGTGGCTGCTGAGAGAGTTTTTGAAACCCAACACGAAGGACAGCGAGCCTTTAAGTGTTGGCGAGACACCTGCAACAGTGGCCTGCGATGAGGAGGTACCAAGAGAGGTGCAGGCATCGCTCTCCACAGCAGACTGAAGTGCCTGCTTCTCGGCAGGTGACAGTGTGGTGTACCATTCGTAACAGCCTCGGACCTCTACTGTCGCGTATCTGTGGGAAAGCGCAGCGTGCAGGATCTCGTCAATGCCGTCTTCGATGTATTGAGAAGACACTTCGAGTGCTTCTGTGTAAAGGGACAACGTCTCGTATTTGAACTGCAAAGCCTGTTCTTGAGCCCTCATTTCGTCCAGATGCACAGCCAAGGTCACGCGAAGCTCCTTTTCTGCCTGAGTTGCCTTCTCCATCTGCCGCACTGTGTCCTTCAAAGCCATCGTTTCCATTACCACATCACGGTGCTGCTGTGTTAACTTGCCATGCTCGTCGTTCTCTTTGCTTGCCTCATTTGTCTTCGCGTCAAGCAGATCGCTCAACTGTTGCACTGTCTCCTGCAGCCGCTGCTTTGCGTCTACCGTGTCTTGCAGTTCTGCACTTTGCACCTTAAGCGCTTCTATCTGGCTGCTCACCTCAGCATCCCTGTTGCCTAATAGAATGTCTCGGTGTTCACACTCCTGTTCAAAAGTTATGCACTGCTTCTCACTACCAAGCAGGACACAGGAGTTATGATACGCAAGCATGGCAGCAACAGCTGTCATCTCAGCAACTACAATAGAGTGCCTGTCTGACTGCTCGGATAGAATGGTGTTCGCACTTTGAGAGGAAGTTCCAAGGGCTGTGTTGACCTCAGCTTTGTGCTTAACCTCAAGCATGCTCAGGACAAGCTCGTGCTCAGATTCAGCCGACTCAGCCATCACCTTTTGAGCAGCTTTCTCCTTCTTCAGAACCTTGTTTTCGAGGGCCATCGAGTCGCATTCTGACGCTCCGAGCCTGATGGTGTCAAGCAGGTCTTCTGCGTGCTGCAACATAACCCGCAGGGCTGCTGTTTCATGTTGTTGCAACTCCAACTCCGTTTCAACCTCAGCTGCTTTGCGGTTTTCGGGAACACTCTTCAAGTGCTCTGCTAGAGTTCTCTTCATTGCATCACGCTCCTGCCTCGCGTCGACCACCGCCTGCTGCAGCTTGAACACCTCTTCCTGCAACTCCTGGTACCCAGGCATTGGTACCGGAGCCACGGTGCCGTGCCGTTGCTCCGTGTCGGGCGGTGGACTGGGTGCAGCTAATTGTGCCAAGGTCTCGCTCCCCTCAGACAAGCCGTGTGGGAGCGTAAGGACTTTTGATGGGCTTCCAATGGCAGTGACAAGCTGTGCTGACCGTTCAAAAAGAGCTACCCGACTGAAAGGGATAGCACTTGTTCTTGCAAGCGGGCTCGTTGCTTGGGTGCTCTGCGGTGCAGAGTGCAGAGTAGTGTGCAGTTGAGAAGTACGAGTTGTGAGCTGTGGCTGGCTTAAGGGGCTTGTTGTCGCGTCTTCCAGGTGTTGGGAAGCCACTGCTAACTCGGGCTGGAACAACGGACTGGTGACAGCATCATGCCCTACAGGAGGTTGTTTTTGCAGCTGAGATTGACTAATAGCCAATTCCTGTCGGAACAACGGGCTGGTGACTGCATCGTGCCATTCTGGGGTATGCTTTTGCAGCTGAGATTGAGTAACGGCTAACTCCGGATGGAACAACGGACTGGTGACAGCATCATGCCCTGCAGGAGGTTGTTTTTGCAGCTGAGATTGAGCAACAGACAATTCTGGACGGAACAACGGGCTAGTGACAGCATCATGCCCTGCAGGAGGGCATTTCTGCAGCTGAGATTGGGTTGCTGCCAGCTCCTGCTTAAACACAGGACTGGTGACAGCATCTTTGCCTTCAGTTACTTCTTGCGGGTTCTGCAACTGCAACTGCGTGACGGCCAACTCCGGCACGTGCTGCCCTTGGTTTTTCAACTGCGATTGGGACACCATGAGCTCCGGTTGGAACAGTGGACTCGAAATGGCATCTTGCGACCCCACAGTGTGGCGCTGCAAATGCGACTGCTCAGCGACCAGTTCGGGTTGCACCGAGCGCTGTATGCTGAGCTGCGCTTGGGTGACTGCCAACGCGTGGTGCAGCATGGGGCTGGTGACGGCGTCATGTCCTTCAGAGGGACGCTTCTCCAGCTGAGACTGCATGACACCGAGTTCAGGCTGGAAGGAAGCACGCTGCATCTGAGACTGCGCGACCGCAAGCTCGGGTTTGAATAAAGGGCTCATAGCTGCGTCTTTGTGAGACCCTTGCAAGGGGCTTGTTGTGTTGTCCTTCAATGCAGGCTCGGGAAGGCCGAGGGGGCTAGTTGATGCGTTATGTCCAGAGAGATGTTGTTGGGCCGGGGTGCAGAATGTATACCCCTGTGTGAGGTAGAGTGGCGTGTGTTGGTTGCGGGATTTGAGTAGTTCATCGCGCTCCCTGGCTACGGACGAGACGGCCGTCTCGCGCAGCTTTATCATTTGCTCGATCTTGCGAGCGAAGAGCTTGTCTTTCCGTTGCATCTCCTGCGCAGCGCTTTGGAGAGCGCATTCAAGGTTCGTCTTCTCTGCAACAAGTTTAGTTAACTGTCGCTCAGACTGCTTTAGCTCAAACGCTGCGTTCGGTAGGGAGGCTACCACTGGACGGGGTGCCGCTGTGGTCTCCCTTGCATTCAATTGCTCCTCTCTTTTCAACAGCCTTTCTTCCTGTAGCTCCATCTCCCGCTGCATCCCTTGCAGCGCTCTTTCCCGCAGCTGCACTTGCTGTTCCCTGTTTTGAATTTCCCTTTGCAGCCCGGCCACCACCTCGTCAGCACCAACATCAATTACCTCATTGCCAGCCATTGGTTCCCCTTCTTTTTTTTTGTCCCCCCTTCTGGGGACTCTCTTCCCCCCTTTTTAGTATTGGATTCCTTGAGCTGAGAACGGAGTAAAAAAAGACCATTGAAGGGGTGGGGTGAGGGGGGGATTTTCTTTTTTGGAAAGGGAAGGGGGGGAGGAAAAAAAAAAGCTATTCTGGAGTCTTTTTTTTTCTTTTGTGCGCACAAGCACGAAATCTTTTTTTTTTTTGGTTTTTGTTTTTCTTTTTTAAATTCCCTTATAAAAGGCGATGCTTAAAAGTCCCACTTGAGGACCACAAAAAAGGCTATGCAAACTGCGCTGTCACCGGATAGGTCTCTTTTTTTTTTTTTTTTTCCTTCTTGTTTTAGTACTGACAATACAATTGGTGTACCACAACAATTAAAGAGGGACCATTGTCCAGGGACTTACTTTCCTTTTAAATGTCCTGAGCTGCTTCTCCCACCCATGGGTTCAGCACTCTTTTCTTCTTCTTTCTTTTTGCCCAATTAACAACGATCGCACTGTGGATCTTTTTCACGCTTCGCACCACTTGAGAAGGAAATGGCGTTTAAAAAATAACCGGGGAGATAAAAAAAAACTTTTTTTTTCCAAAATATAGATAAGCACTCTTCTCACCCCCCCCCCCAAAAAAAATAAAACTCCTATTCTGTGACAAACTTTGTAAAACAAAAAAAAAATACAATGCGGGAGAGTGAAGGGGGGAAAAGACAGAAAAAAAAAAAGGAAGGAAGGGGCATCTTAAGGAGAATGAAAGAAATTGACAAACGGTCCCCCCCCCTTCCCCCCACTGCTTAACCTTTCTTGTCTCACCTTAAACATGACGTAAGGAAAGGTGGCGGAGTACGGGAAGGGGAAGTGCTGAAAAACCCAACTGGAGGGAAGGATAGAAATATTCGTTTTTTTTTTCCTCCCTCCTTTGCCACATCTTTTGTTCATTTAAAGCCTATAAGACCTGGTTCCCGAAAAGATGGAAAAAAAAGGGGGGCATCAGGGTGCGGAAACAATATCAATGACTGTGCTGGCAAGGACTGATTGAGAAGGGGGGGGGATACCATTTTTTATTTATTGCTTTTTTAAAGTATGGTACTCTTTTATTCTGTTTTTCTTTTTTTTTTTTTATTGTACTGCTCAAGTGGAATCTCTAGTTCAACTTGAACGCTCTAAAAAAAAAAAAAAAGAAAAAAAAAAGATGAGATAAAGGAGGTTCCTGTTTTGGAACGTCCCCCTTGTCTCTACTTAAAACCTAAAAAAACTTTGTTATCCAACAACGGAATTGTTGTAACTCTTAAAAGGATAGAGCACTGATGTATAAGAGAAAAGCCTGCAAGGTGGCCAAAGAAAGGCCATACCCTGTCTCCTTCCCTTTTCTTCCTGCCATCAACGGTATAGTCCTTAGCCTGGATTTTGATCCATTAGGTCTTGTGAGGACTTTAAATCTTTTAAAAATTCAAAAAAATCTTTCAAATCTTTTTCAGAATGGAAAGCAGGGGGGGGGGGGGGGGGGGGGGGGACAACTTCAAAATAAGTCACTACCTTCACTAGGCAGCATATGGTGGTAACAAAAAAAGGGGGGGGGGGGGGGGCGAGGAGCATCAGTGCGTGAAATGATTCTAAACACAACTAAAAGAGAAAAAAAAGAGAATTCTCTTTGATACAAACAGTGAATAGAAAAAGAAAAGCAAAATAGACAGAATCAATTTCAGCCACGGAAAAAAAAAGAAAAAAGTTTCATTCAAAAAAAAAAGTTTTACTATCGGGGAGAATTACTAAAAAAAAAAAAAAAAAAAAAGGTTGCGGAACCAGAACAGAAAAAAAAAGGGGGGGCGGAGGGGAAAAAAACGAAAGAAAATATCAGATAGTTAACCGAAGTGGCACTACGTAATTGAAAAAAAAAAAAAGAAATGTTTACTTCAAGTAATACAAGGGCGGGGGGGAGGAGGGGGGGAATAACCCCCTATACAGCGTGTGAGTGTGAAAGCGGTTGCAAGTCCTGAACACGGTGTGTATGACATTATCACTACCCTTTTTTGGATATCTTACCTTACAAAAAAAAGAAGATGAGCATGGGTTTTTTTCCTTTCTCTTTTCCACCAGCTCTCTTTTTATGTGTTCTTTTTATTTCACCCCGTTGAGTGAGCATACAATGAACACAATGTCAGCCCAGTTTGTCATACTCCCTTTTTTTTCTTATAGGACCAAAAAAAAAAAAAAGGAAATAAAGCTACTTCACAAAAAAAAGCCCCCCAAAAAAAATACTCTGCACCCTATCTTAAAACTGCGGTGGAGGAAGTGGGGGGGGGGGGGAACAAATCACCTCAAAAAAGTTTATTTTGGTCCCTAGTAATGAACAAGAAAAAAAAATCCACTCAATAAAAAAAATTTTTTTTACCTGTATAGCACCATGTAAATGGCCTTGCTTTATCTTCCCCCCCCCCCCCCCCCCCACCTCACCCCCCCACTTTTTTTATATCCCAACAAAAAAAATCAACAAAAAGCAAGGCTTCATTTTTTTTTTTTTTTTTTTTTTTTCCACCCATCCCCTATCACCTCGAAGGGTCCGTGTGACGAGGCGTCCGACCGGCTCTACGGGGCTCTTTCTTAGCAAGAGAGGTCTCGCGCTTACCGTTGGCAGCTCTGGCCTGCCGCTTTGTGACAGTTTTTGTAGCTGCGGAATGACTCAGCGCAGGCCGTCTATCCGGTTGAGGTGTGCCCATTGAAACACAGCACCCCGGCGGCAGTGGTGGTATAGAACATCCAGGGCGCTTGATGATAATAGATGCCGCCCATTGCCCGATTTTCACGCATTCCTCGACTGTCCCGCCTTTGCTGTATTTTGCCAGAAATCCACCAACAAAGCCGTCCCCAGCACCGTTGGTATCAACAATATCGCTAGCTTGGATAGGCGGTGTAGGGTAGTTTGCAATCCCGTACTTGTTGGCCACTATGACATCATCGCCTCCTTGTGTAACCACCACTATTCTGGACCTCACACCGGGGAGGGCTTGTATTTTTTTTGCGATTTTTTCAATGTCCTTCAGGTCCCAATCCATGGCGTCGTCGAGGGCAAGATACTCGGCGTCGTTTCCAAACACTATGTTCGACATGGTGAAGGCTTCTGCGAAGGCCTTCCCCACAGCTTGTATCACAAACGGCGCGCTTAGGTTCAGACAAACCGGTTTGTTCTTTTTATTCCCTGTCTGCATCACCTCGAACACCGTCTCAGGTGTCGTCCGCAGGAAGAAACCTGTTATGTAGTACAGGGTAGACACGTCCATCGCGTTCTTCAAAGAAGGGTTGTTGTTCAGCCAGCTTTGGTCGAACACATTCGAGGCCCCGAGGTTCGCCACCATGCTGCGCTTGTTGTCCTTTGTGGTGAGCACAGCACAGGTTCCTGTCTTCTCGTCCGGAATGGTTATGTTCAGCATGTCCACACCCTCGTTCATTGTCGTCCCGCGGAGGATCTCACCAAAGTCATCCTCACCTGTTGTTCCTACAAAAACAGTTGAACCAGGCGCGCTCAGCACCCATTGAGCAACCCTCATTGTGTTCAACCCCGACCCTCCAGGGATGTACGACGTCTTTGGGTCTTTGCTCTGTTTTTTTTTTCTTTTTGTGAGGGGAAAAAAAAAAAATTACCATTTCACCGAACAGATCTATCGTCGAGTCGCTTGCCAGCACAGCATTGTCGGGCTCCAAACCCCATTTTTCCAGAAAGTTGTCAGACACGGCGAGGGACATGTCTAGCAGCGGGTTGCACATTCCGAGAAGTTTTGTGAATTTTAAGTCGATTGGCCGGTTGAGGACCGACAGCGATAGGTTGCTTTCCTTTCTGGCAGAGTTGTACACAGGGGATGTGTCTCTGTCTCTGTCTCTGTCTTGGACGGCGATTTCAAGCGTTGTGACCTTTTTCGCAAGTTCGGCGATCGTCTGCCGTTGCTTTGTGATTAGCATCCCCATGCACCCGACAAGGCCCGCCATCTTGCACTCGTTCTTTTCCTCGCTGCTTTTCAGTAAAGATACCTGTTGCTTTACAGGCTGGTCTTTGTGCTTCAATTTTAAACTGTCGAACACCGACCACACCGTCTCCTCAAGATCTCTCCACTCGTCTTCGATCTGCGACGTGATCCTCGCTCCCCTTTCGTTCCCGTTCCCGTTCGTGAAGGACAGCGTGGGGGATGTCGGGGTTTCCGCGCCCACCCATTTCGTGATGTAACCCAGAACGTCCTCTGGCTTTTCTTTAAGCACATCCTGCTTGAGGTTTTGCAAGATGTTCATCGCCCCGATCATGGACCATGGCATTGTTAGCCGGTTGGGGCCTCGTTCCCTCCCCTCCCCTACCTTTTTCTTTTTTGTTTTTTTTGCGAGGGGGAAAAAAAAAAACTTTTTTTAATGAATTTTCGGTGTGCGGGTGCTCCAAAAAAAACAAAACATAAGAAAAAAAAAATATTACACCAGACTCTCCCAGTCATCAACAGGATTGTCTGTCGCGGTACGTTCGACGGGGGCGAGCGTTTCCTTGACTTCCTCAACGTCGCTGAGCACAGTGCAGTGTGCGCGTCCAAGCTCGTCGTCCTCGGGATAGAGGAGGCACGACGTCTCGGTGCATAGCGCCGCCATAGCGGAAGGTGTAAGGGGGAGGTGCCTGGGGAGGAAACCGGGGAAAACCTCAACATCGCCACACCCTGCAGCAAGGAACCTTTTAAACAACGCAATAATCTCCCCCCGCACATGCGGGTGGCTGTGCAACGCGTTGAGACACCACCACAGAGGGTACCCTCCCTTCACCAACCCATCATCGAGGAGGATACCCAGCGCCCGCATCGAGTCCCCCTTCGCAGGTAACTTTCTTCCAACATCATTCAACAACAATGTCAACGGTGCATCATTCTCAGAACACAGCAACAAAGGTGGTGTGATAAACGGGAGAAGATGTGATAAAACGCCGATGTCAAACCCGCCAGCGCACCAATGGTAGAGAACTGTTTTGTTTTCAATGTCTAGTTCTGACAAGTCAAGCTGGCCTTCCAATGCATTGATGGCTGACGCGACGACCCCTTGAAGGCCTTTGTGAGCAGCAGCTCCAATAAGCGGGTATAGATATCCTTTCGACTCCACGAAAACATCGAGCATGTTTTCTTCGACCTCCACTCTGCAGAAATGGATGTCGAAAAGCTGTTTGTACCCCTCCGTGCTCTTCAGGTGGTTGTACATCGCAAAAACCCTCATTTTCGTCTCGTCAACAAGCTCGTCCATCGGCTCGAATGTCGGGTATGTCGCGTACACCGACGCTATAATGTCTATCGTCCCAAGCATACCCTGTTCCAGTAGAATACGCGATTCGGGGTATTCATCTTGCGATTCGAATATTCCATTCAAAGCTTCCAGAACGCCTTTTCCGGAGCTTCCTTCTTCCCTCCATTTCTCCACGACAAACGTGCACCATGGTTTGGCTGTTTCAACGCCTGGTCTTCCTATTTTCTTCAGGAGGGTCAGTACGCGGATTATGATCGGGATGATAACACTCTTTGGGAGGCTCCTTCTTGTAGTTTCACCTGATGCGTCATGCTCGAACTGATGTGTAAGAAAGATCTCTGCTAAATCGGATGGTTGTGTTCCGTTCGGTATGCTGTAGCAAGGTTGCAGTCCCGAATAATGCAGGGTTGTGGCGATGTAAAACGATTTTGACACACCTCGTAGCCTTGAGTAGAAGGTAGGCCCTACGTATGATAAAATGATTTGGGAGATGTCGAGGGGTAATTTGAGAAACGACGTGAACTCGTCTGATAGGTATTCAGATACCACTGCACTATATTCCTTGAAGAGGACGTCTTGGAGCGCTTCGCCTACTATTCGCGCGATCGCTGAATCGGAATTGAGGTTTCTCACGAGATCTAAGAGGTCTTCACGGCCCGTTGCCACCGCGCTTAAGATGACGTACCTCTCCCCGGCCTTTCCCTCCTTCAGCAGTTTCGTGTAATCTATCTCGCCTTCCTGTGTTTTCTTCACCGCCCTCAACACATCTCTCCGTTCCTTTTCCTTCAAGGTTCTTAGCCTGTTGCTTGCCCACTTGAGAAACCCGTCTTGCCTCTGCAGCATTTCTTTTTTTTTTTTTTTTCTTTCTTTCTTCTTCCTGAGAAAGAAATTGTGAGCATAAAACCTGTTGTTTGAATATCACTATTTCCCCCCCCCCCCCCCTTTGATTACATCGGGATCGGGTAAGTGTTTGTCATTTTGGGGGGAAAAGGAGGGGGGGAGGGGGGGTCACTTTATTTCTTTCCGATCTTAACGATCAAAGTGAAGTGTTTTTTTTTTTTTAAATCAAAGGTTGAAAAAATATATTTAACCATCTACCAAAATATGAAAAATATAAACTAAATGCTGCCCTAACTTTGCAAGAAAATGAAAAAATAAAAAAAAAAACGCCAGCCCAAATTTACCCTTAAAAATCACTTCAAAAAAGGGCACCCAGAAAGAGGCCGGAAGAGGAGTTATGAGTGATGGCAGCACTGATGGCTCATCCCTATTATGCAATTTTGATACAAACAGTGATTCTGATACGAATTCGACCGATTCCGAGTCACAGCAGGGTGATTGGACGGCAAAGCCGGAGCAGTTGGAAGGCATCCGGTTTCGTGAAGATCGGAATCCTTGTGGACCCTGTTTTGACATCAGAGGCTCAACGCCATACCATATATTCTCCCAAATGCTCGTCCCAAACGTTATTCGGGTCATAACTTCGAACAATGTGGCAAATGCGGCTAAAAAAGGTGTCTCCCTGGATCTCGATGCTGCTTCTCTGCATACCTTCCTAGGTGCCCTTTTGTCGATGGACTTGGATATCAAGCCAGATTATTCTGATTACTGGCACACTGGCTCCACGTCTCTCAACTACACCCCTGGGTACGCCACCGTCATGTCAAGAGACCGCTTTTTGACTATTCTGGGAAATCTGTGTTTCCACAGCGAAACAAACAAGCGTGCTGACTTCTACCTATCGCAAAGGCCTCCCGGAGATCACGGATGCCCCAAAGAAGCGAGGCCGCATGCCCAAGGACGCGCACCCTGTGGGGACACCCAGTTCCACCAGCACGTGAGCATCCTTTGCACCACAACGTGGCATGACATCAAGCCTGTGCGCTTTCTGTCGACGTTGGATGCTCTGGTGAAGTCAAATCTGGCGTGTCGGCCAAAAGAGAATGAAAGCCGGAGGCCCTCCAGAAAGGACATCCCGCTCCCCACCAAGTGCATATTTACAACACCGCAATGGGCGGAACCGACGCTGGGTGACGTGACAAAACGCCATAAACGCACCCTTATGACTTCGAAGTGGCCCCTGAAAGTATTTTCGTACTTGTTAGATAAATCTCTGGCAAATGCCCGGCTTGTTTGGAAAGAAGCCTTGCCCCCCAACACCCAGAGTATGAACGACAGTGGATTCACGCCTTTCAAAGAGGCAGTCATCGAAGGGCTACTAGGGAGGCTGCCCAAACAACAGCTAAAGTCAACTACAGAGCAGGCTGCCCCAATACCATGCCCCGAAACACAGAACGAGTGCCCTGAGGCCCCAATGCGACGCGACAGTACCTTCTGGGACCATTTCCCCGCAACGTGCGGTGCAAGCATTGCAAGTCGAAAAGACCCCTATTTCAGTGTTCAGCCTGCTTGGTACAGCTTTGCGTGACTCCGTGCTTCAAAGACTACCACCTTGCCGGGGATACCCCAGAAACCCCTCCCGGGGTCAAAAAAAGAAGTCCCCCAGCCCTGGGGCACATACGAACCGCGTCAAGAAGGCCTTAAATAGCTTTTTATAGAATTTTACAGTCGATTTCTTTTTGACTTGTTTTTTGTACCCCCTCTCGGGCACTTCGGGAACGATATTTTTGACAATGTTGTGGGGGTGGGCCCTGCTGTGGGCACCCTCTCTCTAGAATTGGGACATCTGGAGGCATTTCCGGGGGCATATAGCCCCAGCGTTGCGCTAGAATAGTTTTTTTTTGATGTTTTGAAAATTTACCCCCTGGTGGGCAAAAATGGTCCGTTAGTAGATGGTTAAGAGGTAAAGGAGGCCAGTGTTGGTGGCGCCCTGCGCAAGCATTGTCTACTTGGCAACAGGAGGCGCACCGAGACTAAAGGAAATAAAAAAGAATGGTCCATGGCAGCCAAAAAGTCCTCAAATAATATAAGATTCCTGCACTTGACCCCGTTCCTGTTCTGGGGGGGGGGCTTTGGCGGGTGCCGAAAAGAAAGAAAAAAAAGTACAAAGTATTACGCGCACCGAGAAGGGGAAATTGCAGAAATACCACTCCAAAAAAAAAAAAAAAACGCTGCATATCTCTCGAACCCTCCCTATCAAAACAGGACTTCACAAAATCTTTTCACGTTATTCGCGGTGTGCAAAAGATGCCCACCGTTACTGTCAGCTGTTGCTTGTTCTCTTAGTTCTCTGTCACCCCTTACGGGATACACACAGGGTTCCTCTCCATAGGTAGTGAAAACGTCTCCTTTCCACAATGTTGGTCTAGGATCACGCAATGTGTAGAAAAAAAAAGAAAAAAAAAGAAGAAAAAAAACTGTTGACTTATGAAAAATAAAGTGGACCTTATTCCCCGCGGGCTGATAATCTGTCCCGAGGGGGTGATTTTCACGAGCGAAGCGAGGGGAGAATCAGATTCCGAGGGACAGATTATCAGCCAAGGGAAAGAGGAAAGTCAGGGGCTTGCTTGCACTGCTCGTCCGCGCCAGTCTTGCAATTTTGTGTTTATGCTTCATGGTATGGTTCAGGTGGCTATAAAGGGACTAGAACCCAAACAGCTCCCTACTTAGAGGGGCTGCGAGCGATGTTTTTACCGCATGACTGAATGGCAAACCCCGACAGCCGGATGCAACCTCAGAATGGTGACAGGCACGTGTAGGATCTCCTGTCCACGGTGGGCACCAACCATGTCACAAATACTGCAAAAATAGATCGAGTTTTTTTTGTTGATTTTCTGGCCTCTTCTTCTCTGACGCCCCATTTTCACAAATCTGCAGAAAACATGAGGGAAAAAAAAAAGTACTTTATTTTCCCTAGGGAAACATGGAAAACCTTATTTTGCCAAAAATCCAGAAAATAAATAAAAAAAAAGGGGGTGGGGAAAGGGAGATGGGATAAAAAAAAAAAAAAACCCCTCACCCCAGGTATAAAACCCTATCCTTGCGGGTTATAAACGCTTTTTTTTTCCATATTGCACAACAAAAAAAAAAAAAAAAAAAAAAAAAAAAAGAAAAACCCTCACCCCAGGTATAAAACCCTATCCTTAACAAGGCGACCCATGAAGCCCCAGCGGAATAGGCATGGCTAAAACTGATAGCGTGACGCAGATGGAAAGGAAGGTGCACATGACGCCAATAAAACACGGGCATTTTGCACGCATCAACATAACAATGAGGTACCCATAACCCGCAGTGCAGCCGAAAACGATGAAACTGCTGAGGAGCCAGAATGGGGCCACGGCAGCGTAAACAGGAAGCTCATCCGTATCAAGTTGAAAGGCCCACGTGAGCAGCACCAAATCCTGAAGAAGCGCTATAACAGCGTGAATGCAAATCAACCGAAACGCAGTAGCATGCATGGAACCAGGAAGCGAATCATGCCAAGGGGAATGCGAGTGCGCGTGCCAATCCGGCGAGTCCAAAAAATACGCTTTAACCACAGTATACCATTCCACAGCGACGGCTATGTGCAGACCAGCAAGCGAAGCCGAGTAATAAAAACCAAACTGTTGCACGAAAAAGAACCCCACCGGTGCGATCGCCAGCAATATATGCACGACTCTTATGGCAGTACCGGACACTGTCAACATAGGACATCGTGACCAAGAGGTCACCCTCCATCCTATTAGGGGTATCAATGCTGCTTGTTGAATCATCCAGTTCACTCCAAGACCGGCTGAAGATATTGCAGATGTGCTGTCACCGCTACTATCAGAGGAAGCGGTGGAAGGTAGAGAGCCGAAGATGAGGAGCCACGAGCAAACCTGGAAGATTCTTTCGCTGAGGTTTGGTATGGTACCGAAAACAAACGTGACAGCGAAGAACACTAGCACGAACGGGCCAGCAAGCTTGTCCAAAGAGGAGTTTGCACCAACACCGCAAAACCGTCGGACTGACAGGAATTTATCCAAACAGTCTTCTGGCTTCGACTGCAGAAGGAATTTTTTGAAGCATTTTCGACACCAAACACCGTTTTCGTATCTAACATCAACGCGCTGTGTCGACTCTAGGACAGAGCGGTTGAAATCCTCGTTCGCTTGTCGTATTTCGTCCTCAGGCTCGCCGCTCGGAGGTGGGAGGTCCCAACCTTTTCTTAAAACCTCGCATAATGGCTTCCAAAACACATCCAATGTTCCCACCCGCCTCCACTCCTTGCACACGGTGCTGATTTCGCAAAGCTCTTTCATGCTCCCCAGATAGCTGAACACATGTATGAGGCACACTGGTGTGAAGAGATGTCGCGTCCCGCAGAAGGAAGATCCGAGGGAATCAGGTTCGCTTTCAACGATACTCACCACGGAGTACCTGTTCACGCTGCGGCCTTGTTCCCCTAGAAGCGGGTCTGCCTCGCGGTATCGTGTCATTCTTCTTTTTTTGTTTTGTTTTGTTTCTCAGTTTATCCACATTCTTAAAAAAGAAAAAGAGGGGGAGGGGGGGGATTCTTTTCGTGTGGTCCTGTGTGTAATTGTTGTGATTCGTGTTATATTAATTAAAGGATGGTTGAAACGATAAAAAACGGAACCACACTACTGAGGATAAAAAAGAAATTTCTTTTTTTTTTTTCTCTTTTTTTTTTTTCCCTTTCATCTCCTGATTTTTTTTTTCCCCCTCGTTCAAACACATTTCACCTTTGCTTTGTACGACCGTAACCTTTGCCCCTTTACCGCACGTTCGTCCTAAAAGATTTTATTTTATTTTATTTATTTTCTGGATTCCCTCTAAAGGAATTTTGGCTAGAGCCGGGAAAATAAAGTTTTCATTATGTTTCCCTAGGGAAAATAAAGTACTTTATTTTTTTCCTCATGTTTTAAGCAGATTTGTGAAAATGGGGCTTCAAAGAAAAGAGGCCGAAAAATCAACAAAATTTTGCGGTATTTGTGCCATGGTTGGTGCCCACCGTGGACAGGGGATCCTACACGTGCCTGTCACCATTCTGCTGTTGCATCCTGGTGTTGGCTGTTGGGGTTTGCCTTTCAGTCATGGATGGCATCTGCAGTAGAGCATCGCTCGCAGCCCAAGGAGCTGTTTGGGTGGATGAGAACAGGGCCATGCATCGCTGGTGCACCCAGGTTCCTCAGGGAGTTCATTCGAGTTCAGCCGCATCCACACCAGAAAGCCCAGGGAGGCTGACATGATAACGTAGTTCGATGCCCTGTACAAACTCTGGTCCCTTTATAGCCGCCTGAACCATACCATGAAGCATAAGCACAAAACTGTAAGACTTTTTTTTTGACTGCCCAGGTTGACTGCCATGCTGAAGGCGTGGACGAGCAGTGCAAGCAACCCCCTGTCTTAATGTTATGTCAAATCCTGGACTTCCTAGCTTTGGGGGGTTTGGGAGTACCATCGGGAACCAGAAAATAAATAAAATTACGTATTAAATTAAAGTGGACTTTCCTCTTTCCCTTGGCTGATAATCTGTCCCTCGGAATCTGATTCTCCCCTCGCTTCGCTCGTGAAAATCACCCCCTCGGGACAGATTATCAGCCCGCGGGGAATAAGGTCCACTTTATTTTTCATAAATCAATAGTTATTATTTATTTCCCCTCCTATACCTGTTCTACCGCTTTGCGTTGTTCCTTCTCCAAGTCATGCGGTGAGTAGAAAGCCGCGCCTGTCTTATTCGCAATAAGCTGATCCTGAGACAGCTTCAGCCTGTTGTCCCCTTTATCATCATAGACAGGGGCCACGTTACCAACCAGTTCTGCAATTGTTGCATCAGCCTCCTCAACGCATTTTCTCAAGTCATCACCGGACACGTTTCTTTTCAGCATGAACGCTTTTCTCGCCTCGTTTCTGCCCATCAAGATATAACCGTAGTCCTCTTCAAAGGTTTTATGAACCTGCCGCAAGACCCGCCTATATGCGGACCATCCCTGCCCCCCTATCCCCCCGACTGCTGTTCGGGCTACTCTACGATACGTAGGCGGTATCATTTTCCCCCTCTCTTTTTTCTTCTTTTTTTTGGGGGGGGGGGCGGATGGAAGGCGGGCGGGGGGGGAAGAAAAAAAAAAAAAGTCAGCCAAGGTTTTTTGTGGCTTCCTTGAAATGACTCGCTTAAGGGGAGGTGTCGTTACACACCTAGACCCCGGCCAAAAGGTCTTGCTGCCCCTTTAAAGAAAATAAGAGGGGGAAATATATATATATTTCTTTTTTTTTCGATAAAAAAAGTTTCAGTGTGCAAAGCGCACTGTTCGGAAAAAAAAAGAAAAAAAGAAAAAAAATTCACTATGATAAAGGAAAAAACCGATCGCTATGTCCACACAAAAGAAAAGGAATGATTCTTTTCTCCCTCTACTGAGGAAGCTACTTTTTGTACCGGTTTAGCTTAACTTATGTGTGATGCGGCTTCCCCCCCCCTCCTTTTTTACTTTTCTCTTTCTTCGGTTTTCTTTTGTTTTTTAATATCGCACATGTACTCGAAAGAGAAGGAGGAAGATGTTTTATTCTTTTTTGAGAACTACAAACATGACAACCAAATGAAAATTTTCCACCGTTCAAGCCAACCCGAATTTCATTTTCCACCAAACACGGAAACCCAATTCATTTTTCCACCGTTCCCTGTAAACCATCAAAATTTTCCTTTAGGAAACCTAATTTCGAATTTCCACCAAACACGGAACCTTTCGCATTTTCGTTTTTTTGACTATTTGGCGAAATATAGAGCGCACTACAACAATAGGAATAAATGATTAGGCAAAAGGAAAAAAAAAGGGGGGGGGAATGACTCTACACTATGACACTACGTTAGCTGGGTCTGCTTCAGCTCAGAAGAGGAGTCTGCGGCTGTGACGCAGCAGTCGAGTGGTGGGGGTTCTTGCAAGAACGGGTATTGTGCCCCACTTTCTTGCAGTTGCCGCAGGTGTCCCCTCTCCTTCGCTCAGTTTCCTCTTATCCCCCAACGAGGGTCTCCCCGTTCTTAGAGTTACAACGGGGGGCTTGAGGTTATCTTCACACAGGACCCTGACAGAAGGCGGGGGGTGGCGAAATACATTAAACGCCAAACGGCGACCCGCAAAACACTTGGGAAGGAGATCCAAGTGGTTCTTGTGCCCCGCGGGCCACAGCACAAATGTGGACGCAGAGTGTTCAACACATCCAACCCTGCAGCACACTCAACCCCCCCTGGGCACCACTCAGAGAAAGAGACTGTGGCCCTTTGAGCAGAACCCAAGGCCCACCTACGTTGTGTGCTTGCCACTTTCGAAACTGTGGCTTGCGTCATTCTTGGTGGGGACAGCGGCGCAAATCCGCATGTTGCAATTGTCAACAGGGAAAGAAATGGTGGCACGGTTGTTTTTTCTGACGCTCTGCTTGGCTCTGCGTTCGTCAAACCCAAACAGGGCCACCGCCGTCCCCACAATTGTGGCGAAAACGGTGTCCTTGGCCAGGGGGTCAGTTAGAACGCCGTGCAACGTGGTTGTGAATAAGGTAGAAGGCGAAATAAATCAAAGAAGGCTGTGGTAAGTAGTGATAAAGGTTTGGAGTCAGTCAAGTAAAGGACAGTGGAAGGTGGAAAAACTTTTCGAGGATACCGTGGTGGTGGAAATAATTTTCGAAGTTACCGTGGAAGGTGGAAAAAGCCTTGGTGGTTACCGTGGATGGTGGGAAACACTTTCGAGGTTACCGTGGATGGTGGAAATTAATTTTCGAGGTTACCGTGGATGATGGGAAATAATTTTCGAGGTTACCGTGGATGGTGGAAATATGCTGCCAAGTTGCCGTGGTTGGTGGATTTCAAAAGTGGTTACCGTGGATGGTGGACAAAATATTTTGAAAACGTGTTTGGTGGATATGAAATTGCAAGTTTCCGTGGACAATAGAGAAATATAATCGAGTTACCGTGGACAAAGGGCAAAAAACAGGTTACAGAGTTTGGTGGAAAATCCAAATTCGCTTGTCGTGTTTGTAGTTGTTTTCTCTTCTTTTTTTCTTTTTTTTTTTTCTCTTTTCTTTTCATTCTTTAAATTGGGACGATATCCCTCGGAAAACAGAAACAGGGCTGATTGAAACAGTGGTTTGGCCTCACGGATTCTAAAGAGACCGAACGTAAGGAAAGACATGCCAGGGCACAATGTCCCACAAAAAACAATAGAGAACACCTTTTACGCTAAACTCAACACACGGGGTTTTTAAAGCAAACGCTTAAAAAAAAAGAAGAAAAAAAGAAAAAGAGAACATTTATTTCTAACTGGATTTCTTCCCACCAGTTAACAGTTGCCAGAAATGCCATTCTGCTGCTATCTTTTTCCCACTAGGCTCACCGGAGGCTGCCGCTGTTCCGCCCCCCTCGACACCATCTCCTTCGGGTAGAGGAGGAGCAGTGGGTTCACTAGCAGTACCATACGAGGCAACAGGAGGTACCCCACACGCTGCATGAGGATGGGGCACTGAAGTGGGGTGCTGGCCAGCTTTTGGTGGTGGCATCCCGCTGTTTTTTTTTTTTCTTTTTTTTTTTTTTTTTTTTTTTTTCCATACAACGCCACCACAGGCAGCAACGCAGCAATGCCACTGTCACTCTGCCCCTCAGGCGCCACAAGGTCGTACTGTCTCAGGTACTCAAAGAACCCCATCGCCTTGACCCACTTCCCCAACGACATCACGAATGAAGCAGTTATCGACAAGTACCCATTCCCAACAGAGTCGTAAGGCCCCGAGAAAGTAATGGCCCACCCGGCGGCCCATGTAGCAACAAGAACACTAGCTGCGTATCTCGGGCTTGCCTGCGTCTTGGCCGCAAAGGCGTCTGCAGCACATGTTACAATGGATAGCGATGCAACGACTATGGCGTAGATCCGGTTAGAGGAGCAGGATGCATCGCTTGTGCCGGAGCAGTCGGAGATGCCTTGGATGAGAAGCACGGTGGAGAATAGGGTTATAAAGACCAAGGTCTTTCCAACGATAGATATGGCCGAGCGTAAGGCAGGGCACAGGGAGGTGAAGGCTGCTACCGAAGTGAGGAAAGCTCCCCATGAGGCGAAGAACCCGTTCCCGGCAGGAGAGTGAAACGGTTTCACGAACGTCATCGTCCCGGCACCCACACCCCACAACAGTGTGAAGGCGGTCCAGAGCAGCAGCTGCCGTGTGGACGAAACTGCTAAAAAATTGCTTTTTACGACTTCTAAAATCAAAGCCGTGCTACTTATCACCAGCCCTGTTACAGCGCATGTCACTGCCCAAACCACGTACCCCCCACAAGCCCCTTCATGACACGTTCTCGCGGACTCTGCCAGCACCACGAAGCTGCAGAACCACACTGCTAGCAACCATGCTGTTCCTCCTCTGTTGTTCTCCTCCCCTCCGTCCTCCATTGCTGGGGGGGGGGTATTTCTTTTTTTTTTGTAAAGGAACGACAGTCGGGCTTTCAAAAAGTGTAAAAAAAAAAATATTAAAAAGTGGTGGCGTCGGAAAGAAGTTCCGGGCACGAAGAAAACCTGAGACACCAGAAATGTAAAAGAAGATCGCGGAAACTAGAAATTGAGAGAAAAAGAAATGCATATATTTGGCCTTGCAGCGTAGTCCTGCAATACCAAAAAAAAGAAGCAGAATGAGATAAGGAATTGAAAAGGCTGGCAAAAAAAAAAAAAAAAAAAAAAGAAAAAGAAAAAAAAGGGAGAGAAATATAACGTCCTATCAAGCAAGCGACGCAATAAACGAAACCACGCTGAAAATGTGGCCAGGACCGCCGCCCACAGCGACGCACGGCCTACCGGTGCCGTAGTTGTTGCTGTTGGCATGGGCCGGAACCCCAGGAGGCGGGGGAGGGGGAGCGGGGTAGTTCCCACGGAGCCTTTCGAGTAGCTTATTCATCTGAATCCAATCGACGAGCGACACTATGAACCCAAGAACAATCGCAAGGTAACCATTACCCACTGTGCTATAGGTTCCCGAAAACGTAACGGACAACAGAGAAAGCCAAATGGAGAAGAATATCGACGACATCCACACAGGCGCGACTACAGATAGCATTCCAACACCACAAGCTACAACTGACAAAGATGAACCAACAATACAATAAACACGGTTCCTCGAACACGATGCATGATTCGTCCCAGAACAATCAGAAATGCACTGTATGAGTAGAACTATGGATGTGACGAAAAGAAATCCCGCAGAGGGTCCTACCTTTTGAAGGACAGGTAGTACAGGCTTGAAAAGTGTGGCAAATGTTAAAAACGAAACGAGGAAGGCAATCCATGACCCGAAATAACCATTCCCAGCAGGGGCGTAGAATGGTTTAACAAAGGTCATCGTCGCCACACCAGCACCCCACAGCATCGTGAAGCACCCCGACAAAACAGTCCGTTTCGTTTCCCCTGCCCAAAACCCGGGTAGAGCTAAATGAACACCCATCACTACAGCGCTCACAGCCACACTTGTTGCAGAGCAAGCAATCGCCCACGTGACATATCCATCGCATGACCCATCATGACACGCTTTTGCTGCCTCTGCCATCACGATAACCCCTGATATCAACACCACGACCACCCAACCTAGAGCGGGGACTTTTTTGTCTTGCTGTGCTTCCATTTTGTTTCCCCCTTTTTTCCTCCCCTATGATACATCGTAGAAACACAAAAAGAACCCCTTTTTTTTCAAATATGAAAATATTAAACACACTGTGATCATCTAAGAGGGACTTAGGACAGGGGAGGGGGACGACTCACATTGGAGTAGCGGGGACGACCATCCTTCGCTGGGATGCAACGGCATAGCACCCTGTGCAGACTGCGCCACAGAGATAGAGGATCCAGGTGTAATAAAAGTAAAGGTAGAAGACGAGGAACGAGGCGAAGGTGAAGATGGAGTCTTTCGCGATTGGGCGGGTGCTGGGGGGGTCGAGAATTTTCCTGGAGATTTTTTTTTTTTGTATTCGATTTTTCTTTTCGCATACCTTGACACCATATAACCTGCCCCTTCTGCAGGCCGCACCCATCTTTGTCGCAAGTCAACCTCAGTAACGCCCTCCTCTTGCTGGATTTTAAGAGTTTTTCCTGATTTCCCTCCGGATGCCGCGGTTTGCCCCTATTATTATTTTTTTTTTACTTTTCTTGTTTTTTTTTCTTCGTTCTCTTACCTGTTCGATCAAGCTTGAAATCTCCTCCGGCAGGAGTTCTCCTGTTGCTTCGTTGACCCATGCAATGTCCAGCACCTTACCAATCAACCCCTGCGCGTGGAGGCTGTCTAGAGTGGTGAAGACCTGTAGATAGAGTTTCAACCCATATTCATTGTAAGCCATACCAAAGTATCGAGCTTCTTCGTTATCTTAAGCACCCACTTCACTTCGTTTGACGAAGGCGGCCGTTTGTAGGGGAAGTACCGCCTTCGAAGGTCGGCAGGCAGCTTTGATGCCAGATGCCGCCACGCGGACTCGGGGCCGTTGAGCTCAATGAAGTTCCCGCCCTTCTGTCTCATGTCCTTGAACTCAAATGGTGTTCCAGTAGACAGTACCTTATGCCGCCCGGACTCGTTCAGCTGGTAACCATTGTCGTAGTCGGTCTGGTATTGCAGTCTGCTGTGCTGGCCTGTCGCTGTGTTGCTGTCTGAGACGTACGGCTCGCCTAGCTTTTCCGCCTTCTCCATCTCCTCTACGCGTTGGTGCACAGCCGGCACGAGCATCATCAGCATCACGATAATCTCTTCGTACAGCAGCACCGGCACAGGCGACACGTCGGCTCCTTCCTGAGTCCGCTCCATCCGCCATCTCAAGTCCATAACCAGCCGCGATATCTTCGTCTCGTAGTGCTTGAACCCATGCGCACTTGTGGGCCATGTCTCTGCTGGGAGGAAGTATGCAGCCGCCTGTTGTTGTCCTGGCTGCCCTTGGAACCCCCTTGGGGCGTACGGGTCCTCTGCCCTGACTGTCGGGTCTGTGATGCACGTCAGGATCCTGTAGAAGGACAGCAGTACCGCCTCCGTGCACGCGTTGTCGTTCCGCACAAACTCGCTCTGCATGTAGTCCACAAGGTCGCAGAACAGCACCACGTACGCCTCTTGGTTCTCCTTTACGTAGTGCCGCCACACCACTTCCCTCTGCGGCAGTTGGTTGTGCATCATCATCTTCAATAGTTCTCTAGTCTCGCGCCACATCGCACTAGAGGCATACTCCAGAGGGAGGGGGCCAGGCTTGATGCTCGTCGTGATGTTGTTCGCAATGCTCAGGAAGTTCAAAGTGCTCGCTCGTATGTAATCAAAGTATGTCAGTGCATAGCTCGCTCCTTTTGTGAAGCTGCTGAAGAACTCTAATGTCCTGAGGCAGAAGGGCCGCTTCAGTAACGTGGGTTTCATGCCTATGTTGCTCTGGTCCTCGACCTCCCAGTCGGCAAGGAAAGGCCCGCCGCAGAGGATCATCTCGGCGTCGTGCAACAAGGCGAGCCCGCAGCCGGCGGGTGGCAGGGGCAAATTGCATAGGGCTGCTACTGATTGGACAGCAGTGTTGGCCTTTGCTTGCAGCTCCGTGTCCTGGCTCACTTGATTGATCAGCATTGAGAGTTCTTTGTGGTGGCATCGCACCCAAGCCACATCACGGAGGAGGACAGACCCCTTCCTCGGGAGACACGCCAGCAGCTCGACGTTTGCTACCGTTGCCAGCGCATCTATCACTTCAATGAAGCTCCGCACGAATCGTGCGGCGGGGGACTGCAGCTCTGTAGGCCGTTGCTGCCCGTCTGGAACATTCAGCCACCATAGATACGGGGTATACCCCCTTCCTGCCACTGGGGTCACTACCGTTTCGCTCTTGTCATCGGACACCTCTTGCAGCCTAACCGCTGCCACTCTGTAGGGCGACAGGACAGATGTCCACAGCGACATCGTCTCCAGCAGCGGGACTAGGCGGCTCGACCCGAACCGCGTCTGGTCCCCGCACGTCCCGTTTGCCATGCTCAGGATCAGGTGGATCAGCTGGATAGTACTCGCACGGAAATCTCTGCACGTTGTGGGGGGCAGGATCAGCTTCTGCAGTGCAGTGGTCCGTGCGCCGCAGTGCTTGTTGAAGGCAGGGACTGCTGTCATTGTTCGAAGGTATTCATGATACTGCACAGCTTTCATCAAAGCCGTGAGGGGCTGCACGAGGATGATGGCACGGCAGCGAAGGTCCTCTGCGGCAAGATCTTCTTTCACGTTCAGACTGCTGGGCACTCCTTCGGGGCCTTTTACCTTAGGCGGCTCGGGAGGGGGGTTCTGGACAAGGTTCCAAAGGTCCACCATTCCCCTAGGCCACACCTCGCTTAGTATGGTAACAAACTGCGCGCCGCAGTAGTGAGGGATAGTCTCTATGCGGTAGCCCACGTCCTGGTTAAGGATGTAAGTGAGCATCTTCTGGTATTTAGCGCTGACAAAAGGTTGCAAGAAAGGCTGCCCTGGCGCTGGGACGTAGTGCGTCTGGAACAAGTCGAACAGAGTGCAGTACCCTGGTATTATATCAGCGGTGCTTGTGAGCTTGAACTCGCGCTGAGTGCGCGTTTCCTCAGCCCCGTCTCTCTCATGCTCTTCTTTCCGGAGCTTCTTGGTGATGCTGGACAACACAGCGGCACCGCGTCGCAGCCTGCTGCCTTGCGAGACGACGGAGTCTAGCACGTCATTCTTGGGGATGAAGTCGGTGGATGAGTTGATCTCTATCCGTTTGTAGAGAAAGATGCCGTAGCGCAGCATGAAGTAGGAGAAGGGGGTCACAAGGACCTCTGTGATGGTGCCGTTTTGCGTGTGGAAGGGGATGTCCCTGCTGATTGGGCACCAGTTGGGCTGGTAATAGAAAGGTGTCGTAGGTGCATGGCGGGAAGTGGTAGGGGGCACCGCGCCAACAAGAGCTTGCCGCCAGTTTTTGTACCAGCTGTGCTGTGTCGAAGTAGGGAAGAAGCTGAAGGGGAAGGCTACATAGTTGCCGGAAGGGGTGTCGGGGTCTTGCCCGCGGCAGACCTGTGCCCAGTGTTCTGTGACCTTCTTGACATCTGAGAGGTGGTGCAGGTATGTCATAAAGCGGCCGTGGGGGTGGAGTAGCTCAACCAGCTCCTTGGTGATGCCCACACCCACCTGATGGTCGCTGGCCAGGTCCAGCCAGCTTCCTGCAAAGTCGAAGTCCCTCCAAACCCGGTCACCCTTCTCAACTCCTGTCAGCTTATCGCACAGCAGTTTGAACCATTCGAAGCCGTTCTTCTTAAAGATGTCCTGGAAGGTCCTCCCCTGCTCCCCCGACTCTAACGGCCATTCCAGAGACGCGATCAACCCGTTCAGCTGGCAGATCACCTGTTCCACCTTATCGTAGCTGTAGATGATCGCCTTCATCTGCTTCTCTACTTCAGAGAGCTCCTCCATCTTGCCTCTCCTCGCTCCCTGTCTGTAAGAATTTCGCAAAAAAAAAAATTGCAAAAGGATGTAAAAAAAAAAAAAAAAATCGTTTTTTAATAGTACTGGTCGTGCAAGAATGGTAGGTGCCTGTTACCAACGGCTTCTATCTACGCTCTTTGCAAACAAAAAGAAGGTGGGGGGGGGAAAGAAGAAAAAACAGTGGGTTTTGCGTCTTCCCACTGAAGTGTATACGGGGGCTGAAAACAATGTACACGGTACGAAATAAGATGCGAAACGAGTTTTGCGGAAGGGGGGGGGGGGGGGGGGGGGCAGCGCTTTTTTCTTTTTTTGTTCAAACAGCAAAAATGAATTTCTTCTTCTTTTTTTTACCCTCGCAGCGGAAGGGAGGGAAAATATAAATTATCGGACGAGGAAAAAGTACAGAACGAAAAAAAAAAAAAAAAAAAGAGGGAGGATGACAACTTTTTTTCCCCCCCGCCTCTATTTGTTTCTTTTTCTTTTTTTTACCCTTCCCCTAAAATTGACACTAACAAAGGAAAGAAGAATACAACAAAAGAAGAAAAAAAAAAAAGGGAGAATAAACAAAAAGAAAATTCTCCTTATCTTCGTGCGAAACCGCCCGCATAAGCAGGAGGGGCTTCTCGGGGGCCCGCAGAAGGCGATCGAAGGGCACTGACGATTGTAGCACGCACACCTAAGGGCGCAGTTGAAAGGTCAGGGACAGGGCCGGCGTAACAGGGCGAAGGGGAACGAGAGTTGTTCCGCTGAATCTGAGAGAGGTGTTGCTGTGCAGTTTGGTAGTGCACAGCAGTGATTGGGGAAGCTGACGGGCTACGCGTCTGCGGAGAAGAGGAGAAAGGAGATATGGACCGCATGCAAGGTGGCGACGATGCAGGAACAGACTTCAAGATAATATCAAGATTCCTAGTTGTTTTCTGCAGTTGAATATCCTTCTCGTACCCGACACCTGCTGACGAAACTATAGCATCCTGTGCTTTTCGAAGCTGTTCGCGAAGCGAGGCGACCTCCTTCTGCTTCACTTCAGAATGGGCTTTCCACTGAACAGCTATTTCCTTGTATTTATTCTTCTCCGCTTTCAATGTTTCAATTTGTCTCCCACCCACCTCGACTTCCCTCACCACCTCCTCTCTTATCACGACTTGCGAAGGAGGCCTCGGTGCCGTGCTTTTTTTTCTCTTCAAAACGTTTTGAAGAGTGTCGCCAAGCAGCGCGTGTGTTTCCCGTTCAAACGATTCCGTGATGTGAACCGCACCGGATCGCATTCTCTCTGCGAGGTTGTGGTTTAAAGGGTCGACTTCTTTCGAATATTGTAATAGTTTCGCCCTCCAAGCTTCCATTTCCCTCCCACGTATTTCCAGGGCGGTCTGAAGCGACCATATCTGCGATTCAAGAGAACTCCCTTCTTCGTGTTTGGCACATTTAGGACACACTGCTGGTGTAGTAGACCGAGCACGTTTAGTCTTGGGCTTCGCGTTGGCTTTCTTTTCCAACACGGTGATCGTTTCGTTCATTTTTTCTTTCTCGGCGCGTTCGGTTTCCAGTTCCAGTTTGAGCCTGTCTATCTCCGCTTGTAGGATTGGGCAGTTTTGACAGGGTTTCGCTTCAGCAACGGGTGGGATAGATGGTGTTGTCAAGGGTTGTACCGGTGCTGAATCATGGAACTTTCCCTTCAACATCGCCATTCGTGCTTTTGACTGTTCGCGAGCTTTGGTAAACCCGTGCACGATTTTAGATATTGGAAGTGTGTTTCCCAGGGATTTTGCAATACCGACGAATTCTGTGGCGTCGATGGTGCCGGAGCCATCGTCGTCATGTTCTGAGAAGAGTTTTCTGAGGTCCTCGTCAGATAGATTGGTGCTCATGGATTCTAGAAGGGATCGCAGTTCTGTCATTCGGATTGTTTTTTCTGTGGCGTCTTCCTTCAGTCTTGCAAAGAGATCTTCATAGCACCACGTGCAGAAGAGCCCTACCATTTCTTCTATGGGCAAGCCAATTTTGTCTACTAGTTCTTCTGCAAGGCCGCAGAACTCGTCTTCATCGATTTCCCCATTGCCATCATCGTCTCTGTTGTTCACCATCGTGTCCACCTCGTCCTCGCTGATGTCCATCTTCAGACTGCTTACAAACACCATCACTTCTGCTGTCGTGATACTTCCCCCTCCATCGGCATCAATTAGTGCGAAGATTTCTTTGATTTTTGTTGACATTTTTTTTTTCTTTTTTCTTTTGATAGATATTTGGTGAAGGAAAAAAAAGACACCAAAATAAACCTTTCTAGAAAGAGGGGGAGGGGGGGGAGAGAATAACTCAAAGTTAAGAAAGGGTATTGAATGGGGAGGGACGTAGGGGAAAAAAAAGGGGGGGGGGAGGGAACGAGTGGAGAAAGAAAAATTACATAAAAAAAGAAAACACTTGAAGTATAAAAAAAAAAATGGATCCCAAAAAAGAAAAAAAGAAAACAAAACAGCACAAATAAGAAGGGAAAAAAAAAAAAACACACACACAAAAAAAAAAAACTTATAATACATCAGATCTTTGGAAAAAAAAAAAAAGAAAAAAAAAAGTGACACTAGAAAAACCGAATAATCGTGGTAGTAAAAAAAAAAAAAAAAAAAAAAAGTAATTGAACACTATTCAACGTAGCATATCGGACTCGCGATTTCACCGTCGCCTTCAGCATCGAAGTTGTCCAAGTAATGCTTCGAGCGATAATATTCATATGCACCAGGGATATTCATCTTAACAGGTTGGTAAACCGGTATAAAACTGTTTTTTTTTTTTTCTTCTTTTTTTTTTTTTTTTTTTCCACACACCTCCTTCTGTTTTTCACGCCCCACATCCGTGATGTATCGAAGTGCCCTAGCTCCTCCATCTCCTCGTAAAATGACATGATGGGGGATATGGACATTGTGCGGTAGTACCATTCGGCCTTTCTGCAAGTATCGTGTTCAGCCCCAAGACTGCCTACACAATGATTCCACTGGTCCAACCGGAATCTGTTCAACCTGGGGGATTTTTTTTTTTCTTTTTTTTTTTTTTTTCCCCTCCATACTTCATGTAATCATAACCTGGAACGTACTCGGCTCGCTTAAAATCGGAGAAAACGGGAGTTGCGACTGCTCGGGGGTTTTTATGGCGTACCCCCATCTGCGGTTTTTTTTTTTTTTTTTTTTTTTTTTTTTTAAATCCAAAACCTTTTTTTCTACTATGTTCCCAAGGGGGTATTTTTCAAGGTGCTCGGCGTTCCTTTCTTCAAACCTCGCCTTCATCTTCAGCACCAGCTCATCAGGGCTCCCGCTGTCCGGTTCGCCACCTGTTCCATCAAACCATTTCTGTGCAAATTTAGACGCGTCTGGCTCGGGTTTCGAGAAGGTGAATGGAACCACAGCGTCCCAGAAGGGGTTGGCGGGCGCGGCCTTCCCGCAAATGCCCTCTCGTTTCTCACCCATCTGCCTTTCTTTCTCAAACCACCCCCTCTGGAAGTAAGACTTAACGTAAAGATTTATTTTTCACCAAAAAAAAAGGGGGGTGGGGTACAGGATACACATCAAAGTACAATAAGAGAGAGGAAAAGTAAAAAGTCTTTTGTATCCTCTCCTTCAGCCAACCTTTTCCATCAGCATGTCGTTGAGGTCGTTGGCCTTCTGCAGCTCGGCACGCAGGTTGGTCACCTCTGCCATGAGGTCCGCTGTTGCCGCCTTCCATTTCTCGTCCCTTTCCGCAAAAAAATGCGCGAACTTCGGGACCTGGTCGGGGCTCACCACTAGCGCATCCTTTTTTTTTTTTTTTCCCTTCCAAAAAAAAAAAAAAATACCTTCCCGGGAGAATTGCTTTTCTCCCTGGGTGGTTTTTCATTGAATATCGGGGCGTCTGAAGTATCCCCCGATGTCGACACCACAACCCGGGGGCTCACACGCACAGGTGTTGTGTTGTTAAACCCATCACCCACATCACAAGCCACCGGCACGGGCACAGGAGTAGCTGCAGGCACAGGTATGGCCCTGTAAGGCGAAGGCGAACATGTCATAGCGGGGATGGGCGGTGTTCGTGTAGGGGGGGTCTTCCGCATGTGCCGGGGAGGGGTGAAGGGGCCAGGTGGGGTGGACTCTCTCAGACGGCGGAGAAGAGACTCAACAGACTGCTGGTTAAGAGGAGGCCGAAGGAGGAGCCTGCAGCCTAAACTGATGGCAGTACGCGTCTCATTATCACCCCCATGCACCACGCAGATTACATGCCTCACTGCACCGCCTATACATGGTATGAGGGAAGGGCCGCCTGTGTCCTGCCGTGCCCCAGGCATCACTTCGAAAACGATCACATCCGGGCACCAGCCTACTATGACAGGCAGCGTTGAATGTTGGATAGTGTCTCTGTTGCACGATTGCGGGACGACGAAGAAACGCAGCTCGACGTTGCTGGAGAGGAAGAGAGCACGGAACCCCTCTGCGTGTGTTTCCGCGTGTATCACAACACCTATCTTTTGCGGTGCTTTCAGCGCCTCGGTTTGGGATTGCAGCATCCCTATTTCCCGTTGTAGGTGTAATTTTCTTGCACGGCCCTCGCGCTTGAGGCTCTCCTCCGCCTCTTTTTTCTTTTCGAGCAACTCTTCTTCATTCCAGTGGTGTGCCGTGCTAAAGGCCGGCGATCCAGTTTCGCCGCCTGCTTTGTTCAGTTCTTGTAGCATGCGAATTTTCTTCTTAACAAGTTGGCTCCGTTCATCGAAAAACTGACCCAATACCGTCAAGTCTTCATCCATAGGGCCACGCCTGTTGGGGGTAGTGCATATTCACGTGATACTAAAGTGAGAAGGGGATACGCTTTGCTTCGATGGGACGTCAAGTTGGGCGAAGAAAGAAAGGGGAACGGATGCCAAGAAGAGTCTCACCTTCTTTTGGTTCCTTTTTTTTTTGTAGAAAATAAAATCCGGGGGGTAGGGGGGGGTACAAGTAGCAGAAATTGTTGGTGGCAATGAAGAGATAATAGCTTTTTTTGAAACTTGTTGTTTTGGTTCGAGCAAAGAGAACAATGTAAACTCTTATAAAGTAGAATTAATTCTTTTTGCACGCCGCACGAACGACAAGTTCTAACTATCATTTTTTTGCTCCAATTGTACTTGAAACTCGATAAAATTTCAGTGTGCATGGGGGTGCTCACTGTTCAGGGAGTTGAAAAAAGGAATTGATGCGTATGTAGGGGGAAAAAAAACATTTCCGCGGTAGGTGGGCATCTTTTTTCTTTTGCCCCAAGCCAAATGCGATCTATGTTACCCCTGTTCGGACTTTTCTGAAAACAACCCGCTTTAAGGGGAGATGTCGTTACGCACTAGACCCGCAAAAGGTTTTGCTGCCTTCCAAAAAAAAAAAAAAAGAAAAAAAAAACTCAAATTAACATGCAACTCCTAAAGCGAAAGCCGCATGCCCGTACTCACAAAAAAAAAGTAAAAACAAAGGCAAAAAAAAAAAAAAAGGAAAACAACCGTATGACATCAGAAGTTTAATCTTTTTTTTTTTTTTGCCACCCCCTTTTTTTCTCTTTTTTTTTTTCCTCACATTCTCAGATAGGCAAAGGCGGCACAGAGACCGAGGACAAGGGCGGAGTAACAAGCAGTCTTCTTGCGGTTCTTCATGGGGTCCCACATGTAGACTGCGACCATGGTGAAGTTGAGGATCCACCAGCAGTTCGGAGCGAGGTTTGGGTCAGGGGTCTCCTTGCTGAAGTTGATGAGGTGCTCACGGTGCCACAAGGTGCCCACGGCGGCCCCGAAAGGCCCGTCAATAGCAGCTACGCCTGTGCAGGGGTCGAACCTCTCCATTGTCTTGATGTCCCCAGACATCAGTTTCTGCGGCGCATTGACATCGGTACACAACGGCCTTCCAATCCCAATGAAGTCTACATCCTGTATCAATGCCTCCTCCATTGTCTCCAGCTTGGCGAAGCCCCCTGTCAGCATCACAGGGATGGTGGTCACCTCGCGTGCCTTCTTCGCGAATTCCAAGAAGAACGCTTCCCTCTTTCTTGTGGACTCTTTCTTCACGGCTTGCAGGGCCTCCATGTGCTCGTAGGTCCCGCCGCTGATCTCGACAGCATCGACACCAACGCCCTCAAGTGAAGCAAGCACCTTGAGGGACTCTCCCTCTTCGAACCCGCCTCTTTGGAAGTCAGCGCTGTTCAGCTTCACCATCAACACGAAGTTCGGAGAGACATTCTCCCTGACGCTCTTGATGATGGTGTGTAGAAGCCTGCGGCGGTTTTCCGCAGAACCGCCCCATTGGTCGTTCCTCCGGTTCGTAAGCGGCGACAGGAACGCAGAGAGGAGGTACCCGTGCGCACCGTGCAGCTGCACACCGTCGAAGCCCGCCTTCTCGGCAAGCACCGCTGCGGTGGTGAAGCGCTGGATGACCTCGTCGATGTCGGCCTGTGTCATCTCTCTGGGAGCACGGCACATCAGCTGTGACATTTTAAAGGGCATGCCAGGCATTTCAAGGGCAACGGCACTGGGGGCTATGGGATTGGTGGTGACAGAGGTCGGGCACTGCCTCCCCGGGTGGCTGACCTGCATGATGGCAAGGCAGCCTTCTGTCTTCATGGCGACGGCCCATTTTTTGAAGCTCTCGAGATCCGTGCCTTCCTGCAGGACAACATTCCTGGGGGCCTCCATGTACCTGTTGTCGACTTGAACATTCCCCGTGATTGAGATCCCCAGACCGCCCTCAGCCCATCTCTTGTACAATCTACAGTGGGATTCGTTGGGAAGGTTCGTGTCTGGGTCAGCAAGGCCCTCAGTCATAGCGCCCTTAGCGAACCTGTTGCGCACAACTACTCCATTCGGCAGCGTGAAGGATTTTGTAACTTTCAGTGACATTTTCTTTTTTGTCTTTCCTATTGTGATTGTTGCGGGAAGCGAGGAGAATGGGGAGAATAAGAAGAAGGGCAATATACGTATCGTTCTCTGCATTCTTAAAAAGATCTTTAAAAGAACAAAGCAGAGGTAGAAAGGAGGAAGAAAAGAGAGAATAATAAAATAAAATAAAATAAAAAACGCCATTCTTTCCGGCAGGGGACGAAGAACTCGAGGAAGCGAAAATGTTTAGGGGTTAAAAAAAAAGGGAAAAGAAAGTAAGAAAGAGGACTGCGCGAACATGAAAATTTCCTTGGGGACGCTTTTCCATTTGTTTTGTCGGTTCCTTCTTAGTTTTTTTTTCTTTTTCTTTGTCTTCCTTCCATTCCCAACAATTCTTTTTTTTCCCATTCAAGGGGGGAAGGGGGAACTTGCAGAAATAAAAAAAAAAAAGAAAAGTTTCTTAAACAAAACTTTCTTTTGAAGAAAAAAAAAAAGAGACTATTTAAGGGTGCCTGCAGTATGTGGCAGGGCGCCCTGCACAAGTATCGTCTACTAAAAAAAGAGGGGGAGGGGATGCCGATGAACAACAAATCCATCACGCAGAGGAGGCGAGGTGATTGTTCTTCATTTTGTACATTTTGGCCGCATCAGCAGGGCCTGTAGCAACAGGGGTGATGCCGTAGTTGTTCACCAGAAAGCTTGCGATGTTCGGGGTGAGGAAGGCGGGGAGCTTGGGGCCAAGGTGGATGTTTTTAACGTCAAGGTGGAGGAGAGAGAGGAGGACGGCAACAGCCTTCTGTTCGAACCAAGAAACACCGAAGCTCAAGGGAAGGTCATTGACTGACTCAAGGCCCAAGGCGTCCTTCAGTGCTAGGGCCACCCTCACTGCACCGTATGCGTCATTGCACTGCCCCACGTCCAAGAGACGCGGCACACCGCCGATGTCTCCGAACTCCTCAGTGTTGAACCTGAACTTCCCGCACCCCAGCGTCAGGATCACTGCGTCCTTCGGGACTGCCTTCGCCAGGTCCGTGAAGTACGACCTCGCGCTCTCTCTCCCGTCGCATCCACCGATTACGTAGAAGTGCTTGATGTCCCCGCTCTTCACCGCCCCCACCACCGTCTCCGCGTGCGACAGGATCGCGTCCGCACCGAACCCCGTCGTCATGTTCTTCGTCTTCGCAGGGGCGCCCTCCTTGAACCCATCGCATGCCTGCGCGCACTTCACCACCTCGCTGAAGTCGTTCCCCTCAATGTGCGGGATGCCCGGCCACCCGACAGTCGCCCTGGTGAAGATCCTCTTCTTGTATGTGGACTTGGGCTCGATCATGCAGTTCGTCGTCATCAGGATGGCACCAGGGAAGTCGTTGAAGTCGATCCTCTGCTTCTGCCACGCGCCGCCGTAGTGCCCTGCGAAGTGGGGGAACTTCTGGAGCTCGGGGTACCCGTGCCCCGGCAGCAGCTCGCCGTGAGAGTAGACGTTGATGCCTGTGCCCTCAGTCTGCTTCAGGATGTTGGCGAGGTCTTGGATGTCGTGACCGGACACAAGGATGCACTTCCCAGGGACGGGCTTGGTGTTGACCTCCTTGGGAGTGGGGACGCCGTAGGCTTCGATGTGTGCCTGCTCAAGGAGGGCCATGACCTGAATGTTCACTTCACCACACTTCAAGGCGAGGGGGAGAAGGCTCTCAACAGAGGCGTTGGGGTTGCAGACGGAAGAGAGCAGCATGTGGGTCTGCGCGTAGATGTCGTCGGACTCCTTGCCCTGCACCATGGCGTGGTGGGCGTAGGCGGCCATACCCTTGACGCCGTAGGTGATGAGCTCGATGAGGGAGAAGGTGTCCTCATCGTAGTCGAGGGCACGGTGAAGGACACCGACGTTTTCGGCCATCTCAGAAAGCACCTCTTCTTCGAAGGAAGAAGTGGTCCAGGCAGCGGGCCCGGAGAAGGTCTCAGTGCCGCCAGCTTTTCTGTAAAGCGCCTCGGCCTTGTCCTTGATGGCACCTGCTTGTTCAACGTATTTGAGGAATCTGTTCCTGTCGTTGTTGACGTTGGTCATGGTGGCGAAGAGGACCTCCAAGACGAACCTGTCAACCTCAGGGTCGCTGGTGGTGGGGTCAAGCTGGCGGGCTGCGTGTGCGTACTGGGATATCCCTTTTGTGACGTGGACAGCGAGGTCTTGGAGCACAGCCACACGGGGCCTCTTCCCGCACATTCCGATCCTATCGCAGCCGTGGCCGGTGGATGTTTGCTCACATTGAAAACAGAACATAATGGGCGAATTCTCCCTCATCTCATTCAAAGTCACACCCCTCCATTGTCTGGTCGATGCTACCTTCGCGATGGCCACTCGGGAAACGCGCCTCATCATTTTAAAAAATAAACGAAAGAAAATAAACCTTTTTATTTGCGTGTCGTTGTGATTAGAAAGTCTCTTGTAATAGAAAGGAATCAGGGGAGGGGGGGGGAGCGTCATGGAAAGGGGAAAGTGAAAGTCTTTTCTTCTTCTTTTTTTCCATCTTTTTTATTTTGGTACAATTCAATTGAGAAAAAAAATGAAAGGGGAGGTGTGGGGGGGGCGGGGGGGTAATTCTGCTCAGATTGGTCTCCCCTTCCCCTTCCCCTTGGTGTTTTTCTTCTTTTATTTTCCTCATTTTTTTTCTCTTTTAGTCAAACTAAAAAAAAGTGTACATCTTGGAACGGCCTCTTTTTGGTACGCACTACAACGGGGGCCGCTGCCTTTCTTAAAAAGAAGGGGGGAAAAAAAACTTTCTCTTTTTTCGTTTTTTTGTTTTTGTGTTTTCTTTTTTTTTTTTTTTTGAGAACTGCGTAAAAATAAGGGAGGGGGAAATAACTAAAAGGACAACAGCCTCGTCGTAATGATTTCTTTTCTTTTTTCTTCTTTGTAAATAAAAATCATTCTCATTGCAAAAAAATAAAAAATAAAAACTTGACTTTCCCCTTTTTCCTTTCAAGAAAAAAAAGGGAAAGCAAGGCAGAGAACATAAAAATATAAAAAAAAAAGGAGGAACTGACCGTTATTTGTACGTGCCGGGTAGAAACCTGGAGAAGCACCCGTAAAAAAACACGCTGTCAACGTTCCCCTCAGACAAGTCAAAAAAAAAATCGTTCTTCAAAAAAAAAAAAAAAAAAAAAAAAAAAAAACAGACTCGAGGAAAAAAAAAAAAGAAAAAAGAAAAAAAGAAAAAATTCTCTCTCGATTCTGGGGTGGGGGAAAAGGGGGAAATAGGAGTGGCAGCCAGAATATTTTCTTTCTTTTTTTTTCTCTCTTTTTTTCACTCTAAGAAGATGTGAACTCTTTTTTTTTTTTTTTTTTCCCTTTCTCCCCTTAATTCAGATCATAGATGTGACGGTACTTCCCAATCTCATCTTTGAAATCAACATCAAGCTTCTTCATGATCCCATCTGCAGGGTCGAACACCACCGCATGGATACGGGGGGTTACAAATGGGTACTCACGGTCCTCCTTAGCAACTTTCGCAGTCTCCATTCGAGTTTGCTGCACACACGATGTTTTGAAGATGTTCAAACACTGCTCCACTACGTTGAGCTCCACAAGCCGGCGAACGGCAGCTTCATCCCCTTGCTCCTCGCGGGTCTTCTTCATCTCGTCATGGTGAAGCCTGTGCACATCTCGAATATTGCGAATCCAGTTGTCGAGCAGACCCGATACCTGATTTGCTGCAGAATTCCTCACAGCACCACAGTCATAATGCCCGCACACGATAATGTGGGGGACCTTGAGGTGCTTCACAGCATATTCCAGAACAGATAAAAAGTTTAAGTCGTTGGGGCACAGGTTGCCAACATTGCGGTGAACGAATAGATTGCCGATGTCCATGCCCATGAGCTTGCCCGGGTCGACCCTGGAGTCGGAGCATCCGATGTACAGGTATTTCGGGTGTTGTCCCTTAGCTATGGATTTGAAGAACTCGGGGTTCTTCTCGTTTGTCTGCCTCACCCACTCCTTGTTGTTCTCCAGCACGTTGGCAAGATCAGCGTCCATCCCGACGGTGTCGCACACAGTCTTCGTGAAGAGCTTGTTGCAGTGCTTTGCGGCGGAGCGCCTGAACATGCGGGGTTTTTCCTTTTTTTTTTTTTTTGGAGGAATTGGCAAAAAAAAAAAAAAGAAAAAAAAGAAAGACTAACTTGAAGGCAGAGTGGCGGGGGGGGGGGGGGGGGGGTGAGGGGAGAAACATTGAAAAAACTTTGCAAAGAAAAAAAAGGGGGGGGTTTTGTTTTCCCCCCTTTTTCTTTTTTTTTTTCGCGTCGACTGGGTAAGAAGTGTTCTTCCCCAACTACAGGCGGGGTAGGGTGGGGAGGGTAATACTTTTTTCCCCATAATTTTTGTATTTCAAAAAAAAAAAAAAGAAAAAAAAAAAAAAAGAAGAAGAGTGGGTAACATAAGGGTCTGTGGAGAACAAAAAATAAAATTCATAACTTATACTTTCATCACGCACTTCCTTTTCCCCCGTGTTCAAAATGCCGGTAGTACCTGGCCAAAGGGTGCGGAGTAGCCTGACTGGATCCGAGGGTCGAAGAGGGCGAAGGGGCTGCCACTCGGTGCCTGGGAGGAGTGCTATCGTTTCTGTTGAGCAAGGCAGTGACAGCTGCCCAGGATGCCTTTCTGACGGCAAAGGACGAAATTTCAAGTTCTTCGCTGAGGTCTGCCTGCTCGAGCTCTAGGAGACACACACCGTCCACCTCATTGTCCTTGAACCTGAACAGCGCCTCCTGTGGGGCTCCATGTTGCCTAAGAAGGTTTACGACCTTTGGGCAAGACAGCGAAGCTATTCGTACCTTTCCCTCTATGTGAAAAGGCCCTTCCTCTGTCCTATTTAGTCGCGCGGCCTTCACAGGTGAGCCTTGCGCGAGTAGTGACGGATAGTCATAGGTCTTATATTTGTTGATCAGTTCGCAAATTGCGTTCGAGATTGCTTTCCTTCTGTCCCTTCCCTTGATCCCAAACTCTTTTTCCAAGTCATCTCCCGTGATCTTCAACAAGCTCCGCCCGTCGGCTTCGTTTTCTTTGAAGCTCAGCACTTCTGAACCATGCGCCCCATGATTCTTCAGCCACCATGCTACCTCCTGCACGCCCACTTCTTCAATGCACACTGGCATTTTTTTTTTTCTTTTTTTTTTTTTTCCCCAACACCAACCCTATAGGAGATTTTTTTTTCAAAAATAAAAGCAGGGGAGGAAAAAAAAAAACTTTGCCCGGAAAAATAAAAAAAAGGGGTGGGGGGAGTGAATAGGGAAAAAAAAAAAAAAAAAAAAAAACACTGAAGAAAAAAAACCCTAAAGGGGGTGACAAAAAAAAGGGGGGGTATCAAAAATCACTATGCTCACGCGAAGAGAGCCTTGTACTTCTCGGGCAGCTTCACATCGGCAGCGATCTTGTGGGGGTACTGTTCGCACTGTGTGTTTTTATTATTATCATAATTTTTTTTTTCCTTCGTGTTTTTGTTCCTTTTCCTTTACACACCCTCTCGTTGTGCCCGCTCTCCTCGACCTCCTTGGCCCACTGGATCCTCTCCATTGCGCCAGCGTTAAGCCCGGCAGCGGCAAAGATGACAGTGAAAACGTTCCTCAGCTGGTGGAAAGTCATTTTCTTTTTTAATTATTCTTTTAGATTCTCTCTCCTAGTCAAAAGTCAAAAAAAAAAACAAATCTAAAAAAAAAAAAGCACAAAATAAAAAAAAGGGGGGGATTGGGATAACACAAAAGAGAGGAAAGGGAAGGAGAGGGAAAGGGGGAGGGGGGAAAAATACAAACTTACATCATAAAAATTTTCCTCAAGCCTCCGGGAAATCAAAGAACCTGGTGATGTATTTAAACGTTATTCTCTCACCAGCTGCCCAGATCCCCTGAATGAGTACCTCGTACGCTTCGCCATCGGCCAGACTAACACCTTGGGGTCTGAATATAAGACAAGGCGCACCACCAAAACCAGAAGTGTTGATGCGTGTGAACTCCTCTTCATAAGGTGCAGGAAGCGTCTCCCCACGACGATGCAAAGGGCAAGCCGTCCCAGGAGGGACCTTGCAGCAACAAGGCGCTTCGCTTATAAGTGTCTTGTACACTGTCACAGAAGCATTGGGGGCAATCCAGTATTTATCAGGGTTCACAGAGCACGACCATGCAGCGTTGGGTTGCATCCACTTTGAAGGACACCACCCTGGCGGTGGGTACGCAATAAAATCACCCATCTCCGCAACATTAAACTCGTCACCAACATGCATAACGCTTGAGCTGTAGTACCCGCCGAAACCCGTTGTCTGCATCCCGGGAGCAAGCAGCCATCTTCTGTGAGCAAGGCTTCCCACATCTATGCTGTCGCTGTCGTCCATAAAGGAGTGCAGCATTTCAGACAAAGGGCCCGGGGGGCAGCTTATGAACCCCATCCCGCTTGCCACACCTTGCCTGCCATATTGATATTCTTCGTCAGACATGGTCGACTGCAGCCTCCCTGAAATACATGACACAACAGGTTTTGCTGGGTGTTCTGTGTATCCTGTGTGCTTGTCGATTGACGAGAAGCCTGTCTCCTCCATAAGAACTGCAGCGTACTGGGCGAGTGACATCTTTGAAGTGCTGAGGCGGACGTCGTATGGCTGCACACCGCACAGCCACCTGTACATCCATAGATGCGACAGGGCGGAGGATAGTGAATCCAGATTAACACCCGTGCACGATCTGAAGTTCTTTTCCCCGCCGAACTTGTAGTTCTGTATCCTTGGAGGCGAGAGGTGGTTTTTGCTGTTCTCCACCACCGAGACCTCTTTGACATGGTTGTATGCATCTTGCTGTATGCCCATCCATGCCTGCACGATGGTCTGCCTGTCGCGCCTCATGCTCTCCATTACCAGCATGTCGGGGCTCTGCGTGTACGTTTTGTCGTCCTTCACGCTGTCGCGCTGTTCCTGCATCTGTGCCCACCACCTTGCCTCCGCCCTGCTGTCGACCTCAATGATCCCTTCGGGAGAGGCAAACCCGTCTGAAGGCATCGGCATCACGTCTTGCGACTGCTGTTCATACGGCCTTTCAGGCGGCTTACCCATCCTGCTGCATTTCGACATTATTTTTCTTTTTTTTTTTCTCTTCCCCCCTCCCAGTGTGCGTCCTGAATATACTTCTTTGACGTGCAAAAAAAAAGAAACGAAAAAACTGTAAGAGTTACTCCAACTTAACATCTATCGCGCTTGCCTGCGGGTTCCAGTACCTCTCGATGAGGTCGCGTTCTGTCTCGGCGTCTTCCTGTACCGCAGTAGCCCTTCCTGTCATCCAAGAGTACCACTCCGTGAACGCTGACACAGGGATCCCCAGGAAGCCCTTCACCATGTCCAGCATCGATGTGTCCGCGTGTGATCTTCGAGACGTCGCTGCGACTACAGCTGCAGGGCTCTCGTGCATCAGGACAAGCTCCTGTGTGCTTTGCAGGCCCACAGTTCTGAGCGGTACTGTGTCACCATCACGCACTATACAAATTTTGTCGTTTTCTGTGAGGTTCATCCTACCTATGCCATCACCGTATACCTCAACGGCTTCCCACACCTTCACAGTGCTCATGGTGCTCCCTTAAGGGCGGGATGCATGTGTAAGAGGAAAGGAGGAGGTGAAAAAAGAGGGGGGGAATATTTAAATCAAGAGAGCTGTAACGGAACGTCAACAGGACTCTTCGACAGTCCGATGTAGCCGAAGAACTATTTTGTTTTTTGTTTTGTACTTTTAGTTTTTTTTTTTTTTTTTTTTTTTTTATTCATACCAACACCGCTGACAATGCGAAGGTCCCGATGGGGATGCCCAAAAAGAAGAAGTAAATGTGGTACGTTAGCCGCAGCTTCAGCGGAGACCCCACAAGACCTTGCTGCACAGGGTGTGGTTTTGCCTTTGCTGCCCCCGCGTCACCACCACCAACACCCTTCGCCTCACCGGATGCGACAGCCGGCTTCTGCTGTTCTTGCTGCTCCTGCCCCATTACCTGGGCTATTATCGCTAACATACATAATAACGCAATGTGCATGTTGTTGTTTTTTTTTTTTGCCCTCCCCGCGGACTATAGGGCTTTATGTGAGATCTCAAAAAAAAGAAAGATGTAAAAATTGAATGAACGGATAGAAAAAAGAAGAAAAGGATACCGATCGGGTGGAAAGGCTGCTTCCTTAAACACCTGTGTAACGCGCAGCTAAAAAAACAAAAAACAAAAACAAAAACAAAACAAAAAAACAGATTTTTACGAGTTGGCACCAAAAAAAAAAAAAAAAAAAAAGAAAAAAGAAAGAGAAGAAAACGAACCCTCAAAGCCCGGCTTTTCTACGGAGAGTGTCGGCAGTGGCAGGACCCGAACTTGTGACCATAGAAGTGAAGGTGCCATGGGGGTTTTGGAGAAGCTCCTTGGGCGACCCAAACTCTGCGACACGCCCGTGATCAAGCACGAGGACATGTGTGCCTGTGATGATGGTATCGAGGCGATGGGCTATGGTCAGCACCGTGCAGTCCTCGAACTCACGGGTCACAGTCTGCTGGATCAGCGCGTCTGTGGCCATGTCGACTGAGGCCGTCACCTCGTCCATGAGCAGCACCTTGCAACGCCGTAGCAACGCTCTCGCCAAGCACAGCAGCTGCCTTTCTCCTACAGAGTAGTTCTCCCCGTTCTCCGTCACGATAGCCTCTAACTTCGCCGCATCCCTCTCTCCCACTTCCCTGCAGTGCGCCTTCTCCAAGTTCTCCCATATCTCCCTGTCACTGTACTCCCCGTATGGGTCTAGGTTCGATCTCAGCGTTCCACTGAATAACGTAGGCTCCTGTGGCACAATGGCAATGCGCGATCGCAGATCCCTCAGCCCTATCTCCTGTATGGAGACACCTCCGATTTGGATCTCACCCGCGTGTACTTCCATCATACGCAGCAGCGCAAGGAACAAGCTCGACTTCCCCGACCCTGTCCTCCCCACAACACCCGCCTTGGCACGAGAGGGAACCAAGACGTTTACAGCATGCAGCACGTTGGGTAGGTCGGGGCGGTACTTGATGCTTACGTTGCGAAGCAGCACGTCAGAGCGTGCCTCGAGCCAGTCGAAGGGCGGCCTGCTGTTCTCTATGACAGCTGGTGCCTCTTGCGGGATGTTCCTCGAGTAGTGGATGACCCTCTCAACTGCGTTGAACTGCGTCTCCATAGCGGCCACACCCGTGACGATCATTTCAAGCGCTGCGACCATCTGCAAACCGTAGGTCAGCACCAACCCCACTTGGCCGGGGTCCATGCTGTCCCGGTAGAATGCAACAAGCAGACCAGCAGCTAGCACTATCATGGCACCGCAAAACTCAAGGCGCACGTTCAACCACCTACTCACCGTGAGGCCGAACCAGTAGCACCTGTGGTACCTGTCCACTAGCCTGTCATTCTGCGACTCGAATCTTTCCACCACCGCGTAGCTCTGGATCGAAGAGGCACCGCTCAGAGATTCCGAGAAAAAGGCGTAGATGGGGCTGGACGCTGTGGCACTGATTCTAGCCAGCTCTCTCGATGTTGCTCTGTAGTAGTTCATCACCCTGAGGTCTGTGTGGAGGATAAAAACAGAAGTTAGAAGTTTGTTCCATACAGAAGTTACCCAACGGCAGCAACACAACAACGAAGAGAGGCAGGGCAACCAAAACCACAATCAATGTGCCAAGCGTCATAGAGATGACTGTGAAAAAAGAGTTGAGACCGTCGGCGAGGGAGGTGTCAAGGGCTGTGTGTCTCTAAGGTATTCGGGGAACATACAATCAAGATCCTTTGAAAACCTCGTTAGGATCCGTCCCATTGGGGTGACATCGAAGAAGCTTGAAGGCGCCTGCACAGGGTACATACATAGACTACAACATACTCTTAATACTGATGAAAGCATCTGTGCGTGCATAATCCTTGAAGCACGCACGGCGGACTCAACAGCGGCTATACCACGCAAGAATGACAACAAAGCAACAACACACCCCAACAGCACGTAGATGCCAAGGTAGAAGTTCGTACCAGGTGACGGAGACAAGCGGCGATCGGACCATATAGCCAGCCACAAATCAGAAGTTGTCTGCGCCACCTCTGCAATGACGACAAAAAAACCAAAGTACCAGAGAGTGCTACCGCATGCTCTCATGTATCTGAAAAGCACCTCGTTGCTCACGGCACCGTGGGCACGCTCCTCCGCCGCTTGGGTGGATTGGCCTGTCTCACCCTCCTCGTCGTTCTTGTCATCGTCACCGTCACCGTCACCATCTTCGTCTTCTGCTTTCTCTTCTTCTAGCTCCTTTTCGCGTTTGACATTTGCCCCTTGTACAAACTCTTCGGCATCTTGTGCTTCGTCTGAGATCACCTGTTCCAGTTGCATCCCGCTCTGTCGGAGCTCCGGGTATGTTCCTGAGAACGAAATGTTCCCATTGTCACCCATCACGACAATGAGGTCTGCTTTGTTCAGAAACTGCACGGCGTTCGTCACCATCACACGCGTTTTGTCCTTCAGCTCGCCCAGTATAACCTCCTCGAACAGCGACCTGGCAACGTGCGGGTCGACAGCACTGAGCACATCGTCCAGCAGCACGACATCCGCATTCGAGTAAACTGCCCGCGCTAAGGCGATACGCTGCCTCTGCCCACCGCTCAAGGTCACACCTTTTTCGCCCACCTCAGTCATGTCGCCGGAAGAGAAGAGGTCGAGGTCTGCAAGAAGCGAGCAGACCTTGATGACGTGCTTGTACATGCTGTTGAAGTACGCGTTGCCAAAGAGAATGTTCCCGCGCACAGTGTCGTTGGCGAGCCACGCCTGCTGCGGGCAATAGGCAACAGACCCTGATGGCAGAGTGACTTGTCCTGTCAGCTTTATGATCTGCCCTGAGAGGGTGGCCAGCAGCGATGACTTCCCACTCCCTACCTTCCCCACAATGAGGCACAGGTCCCCGCTGCGGATCGTGAGGTCGATGGGCTTCTCGCTGCCAAGCACGACAGTCGCATTGTCATCTGTCTCCCATGTGAAGGACCCATTCTTGATGATGATGTCCGAGCGTGGGGCACTGCGTTCAATGGCTTCGGGGTTGATCTCAGACGAAGTGAGGAAGTCCTGGATACGCTCCAGCGCAACTGTGGACTCGATCATACTGAAGATGACGATGGGGAGGAAGGAGAGAGGGACACGGAGCAGGTTGAACAGCGACAGAGCAGTAAAGATAGCACGGGCATCCAGCTCGTTCCCCAGCGCGGCATAGGTGACGAATGTGAACATGGACGTCACAGTAGGGGTGATGAAAACTAAGAAAGAGGTGAAGGCGTGCCAATACGACTGGGCACGGAGCAGTTCGATTTCTCTCTTTCGAATGGCGTACAGCCGCGTTTTGAAGTGCTCCTCAAGGCACATGAACTTCGCGATCCTGACGCCTGAGAGCAACTCGTTCATCATCGCAACACGTGAGTCCGTAAGCCCAATGACCTCCATACGAATCCCTTCCATCTGCGACACAGCGATACCGTTGATGGGGACCAACAACAGCATGAAGGCAAGGCCCGCGAAGGATGCAGCACCGACGTTTTGAATGAGCAGGACCAAGGCTACAAAGATGGTAAGGGGTGCCGTCCACACCACGTTGAGTGCGGAAACGATGTTTGCCATACGCAGGGCGTCGTTTGACTGGATGTTCACGATGGAGCCCTTAGTGTACTTGGTAGCGGGGGAGAGCTTCAGGGCTTTGCGGTAGATAGCGGCAACGACAGCGCTGTGCACATCCATACCGACAGAGGTCGTGATCTGCAGAGTCCATGACGCACTGAGACCCTTCACGATCGACGAGCAGAAAAGCAGGAACACTAACGCCACTCCCTCACTTACGGGTCGCGTCTTGTCAGCGGTGAACCCGATCACGGCCTTCAATGCCAGCGGCCCCACGAACCCTAGCAAGATTTCTAAAAACTCCAACGTCACGCTGTCCATGAATCTCTCCTCAAAACAATGCCGCATCGCCATCGCCACACTAGGGGCGTCCCCCCTCAGCTCTTGGCTCCACGCATCTGCAAACTGCTTGTGCGCCAGCTTCACCTCAAACCGTGGGTGCAAGTGCGGGATATCATCTGCCTCCAGTGGCCTTTCTGACCCTAGCTGTAGCGTGTCGCTCGCATAGGTGTATGTCAGTCTCGACCAGAAGGACTGATATGCAGGTTCTTCCTCTACCGCCTTCGGCCGTGTCTCGCGAATGCTGCTCCGCATCTCGCCCTTTGCCCTGGTGGGTGTTAATTCAAAGTACCGGGTTAACGGAGAAAAAAAAAAAACCGTGTAAAATACTAGGAGGAACGGGAACTTAACGGAAGTAAGCAAAGGTGAGGAATGAGGGAGTTAAACTGAACTATTACATCGCGACGGATCTCCTCACGGCTCAGGCGTGCCCATGTCCCAGCCGCTCTCGGGGCCTCTCCACGCATGGTTCAAGCAGTGCCGCGACTGAACAAAGTCAACGTCGGGGTTCTCGCATATCTGCCTGGCCATGGCCTCTTGGGTGGTTTCGAAGTTGCGGGTTTCTTTATACTGTTAACGTTATTGTTTTCCCCTCTTTTCCCCATGACTTTTCAAGCATACCAAACATTTCCTCTCGGGAGGCGTCCAATGCTGCCGCTTGAGCCTGCAGAAGCGAGGGATCTCGTATGCTTCCTCATTGAAGGCAGCTTGGTAGTGCGTGGTGGCCGTGAAAGGTGATGTTCTGACGGTCTTGACTGCGGGCCGGAGGAGGCGGGGGCGGAGGGACGGCCCGCAGTATGCGGTGTAAATGGCATTGTTTGTAGTCTCAGTAGAGAGAGGGGTAGGCTTTGGGATGGAAATGGGAGGCCTGTCAGTGTAGGTTTTCTTTGCGGCGCGCTTTGGCTGCTCCCCTTTGAAGAAGTCATTGTTGGTGGTGTTCCCATCGAACTCATGGTGTTCAGGTCTTGCATCTGGAGGTGCAGGACGCAGTTTGTGGTGTTTCGGATCGAAGTCGAAGTTCTTCGCTGTGAACGTTGCCTTCGACACCGATACGTAATTATCAGCAGTTTTCTCTTGTGAAGGATCTGCTGGGCCTCTCCAACACCCTCGCAGACCTTTCACCGCTCTGCCTACGGCCCGCACGACTTCAGGTCCCCTTGTGTCAAGGTTTTTGAGTGGATAATTCGTCTGATATGCAGTCAGTAACCCCCTCGGACCTGCCTTCCTTAAGAACCCTGGGGCGACTTCTGTCGGCTTCTTCCAAACCGCCTTCCCGGAGCCCGTGTCTACATAGAAAAACCGCCCGTACTTCTTACTCCGCTGCACCTTCCACCCTTGCGGCAGGTGCTCCATGCCCACTTCGTATGTTCCCGCCCCGAAGGACCCCCTCGACCGTGTCGAACTTGCGCTTTTAGTGCTCCTCAATGACTTAGAGCTTCTCAGCGACACCCTTTCGCTCGCACCACCGTCTTCGGTCATCTTTAACCCACCACCCTTTGGTGTGGTGACAGGTTTACCAATTAAAAAAAAAAAACAACTATCAGCGATAATAACTAATATGTACACGTGGTGTGCGTGGTCCTTCCTTTGTTATACAGGAGGGGGGGAGGGGGGGGTTTGTTTTTACTTTCCCTTTACTTTCATCTCTTTTCTTTAAATCTAATTCTCGTCAGAGACATCTTCATCTGTGACGTTCTCCGGATGGGACTCCTCGCTGGAGTAGGAGTCGGACTGCTTTCTATGCTGCGGGGGCAAAGGGGGCCTGTCGCATGGGGATGGGATGGGGCAGCACATCTCGTCTACGAACTCTATCGAAGCAAGTTTCTCGTGGTAGAATACATGCGGTGGAGGCACGACAGGAGGCGTGATGCTGTGCTCTGCGTAAGCGTCATAGTACCGTGCGAGGAGCTTCTTGTTGAGCTTCATCTGGCGACGTTCTCTCCTCATGGCTGTTCTTCTCTCTTCACGTTCCTCTTGATCCCTTTTGTACGCCTCCCTCTCCCTTCTTATGTTGTTGGGAAGCTCTCGGATCTCTGGTTTAAATGTGCATTCCGCGTCCATTTCATCTTTCGTGACCCTGACATCCCTGTCCCTGTGCAGTCTGTCGAAGACTTCGACGCTTGATTTTCGTTTGACATGGTTTTCCCGCCACGCGTTTGTTCGGACGGTCATCATTTTGGTGTTTCGTTCCTGTTGCTTTGCGAGGCCCTTCTCGTACCATCGCTCCCATGGGAGCTTCTCGTTGGGCACGGCGTGGATCTTTTTGTCGTGAGAGAGCTGTTTGGATAGAAGCGCGGTTTCCTGTTCCTTTTGCTTCTCTTTTGTCTTCGCGTCCCGTTTCTTGGCATCGTTGTGCAGCCTAGCACCTGCCTCGAGGGTGGTTTTTAAACCAGACACGCCTTTCACTCTGGCCCGTTTTGTACCAAGCATGCAGGCGATTCTGTCTTCGCGTTCTTGTTGTTGTTTTTTTTTGAGAAGTGCGTACTTCCGAAGCTTCTCTCGTTGCACGGCATCGTCGTACAGAGTGCAGAACACTTGCGACGGGTCGCGGAGCTTTTGAAAGGTATTCTCCAGGACTTTGGGAGCGAAGGTGCATTCTTTCAACTCCTCGTCTTCGCGTTGCTGCGCGAGGCGGCGCAGGAGGTGGTTCTCCCGCTTTCGCTCAGAACGCGTGCACATCTCCTCATAGTACAGCTTCTTCTCCCACTTGTCGGGGTTCCTACCACACAGTTCTCTCGCCACATTTGTGATTTTCGGTTGAAACGTGCACCCCGTCCGTGCAGTGCAAGACGATGTGTTGTATGAAGTACCTGTGGACACGTCTCTGGAGCCCGAGCTTGTGCTGCTGCTTGATGATGTGCTGCTGCTCCATGTGCTCTCCGTTTCTGAATCGTCAGATAGTTCATCGACTTTACTATGAGGGACAGGTGGCGGCTTGTAACACACCGGCACCTCTCTACTTACCCCTCCTCGCGATACTGGCATTTTTTTTTTTTTGTGTATTCTGGGAAGAAACTGGGTAGTTTAGCAGGGCGTTGCAAGGGGCACAAAACAACACGGGCTCATTCAGGGCCTTTGTCCTCAACGCTACTTGATTCAAGAATCTATCCGTCCGGGTCTTTTTCGCGCCTGGCCTGCGAATCCATGTTGCAAATATAAGCTCAGGCTTTATCCGCTTCCATGGCGAAGGTATAACTTCGGCTAACGGTAGTTAAAAAAAAAAAAGGAGAGGGTGGGACAGCGATTGGGGGAGGTTTTCTTTTTGTTGCTGTTGTTATAAAAATATGTGGAGACATGGGGGGGGGGGGGGGGGGATGTAAGAATTGCAGGTACACTTTATTATTTCTTTTTTTTTTGTTTGTTTTTGTTTGTCCTTGGCATTTTCTTTTTCTTTTTTTTTCAATTTTTTGTTTTTTTTTTCCTCACCCTTTTTTATTTCTCTTTTTAATAGTTTCTTTCACGTAAAAAGGTGCGCGTTTTGTTTACCCCCCCCCTCTTTTTATTTTTTTTTCTCTTTTTCACCTCATTCCAACTTCTTTCATTATTTTATTCTCATTATTGCTCAAATGTGAGGACCTTCATAGGCCCACATTGAATACTTGATGGACTGCAATACAGTCAACATAGAAGGAGAGGGGAGGGGCTCCAAAGCCTCTCTCTAATAAAATATTTAAAGAAAAGGAAAAGAAGAAGAAGAAGAAATAGGTACATTGGGGAAAAGGAAGGATATGATTTGAAAAGAGAGAAGACGACAATTTACAATTTACATATAAAGGCGGGTTTCCCCCCTCCCCCTCCTTTTTCTTTTCCCCTCTCTCTTTTTTTTTGTTTTCATGCAGTATTAGAACAGAAAAAAACAAGTCGGTTCCCCAGCATTGGTTGCTAAGGGAAGAATCTTTTTTTTTTTTTAATATAGTGAACTCGTAAAGTTTCCCCTCCTTTCAGGAAGGCAGAAAAATAAAAATTTAGCCAAATTCCCTTTAAAAAGTAACGGGGTGGAAAAAAAAGAGAAAAAAAAAAAAAAAAAGCCAAAGCGTAGGTAAAAAAAAGTGTTTTTTTTTTGTGTTTGAAGATAAAAAATCTGCATCTGGTCTACTCCCCCCTCCGAAAGTTCATCGCAAAAAAGGGGAAAAAAAAAAAAAAAAAAAGAGAAAAAAGGCTCATTTTTTCGCAATCGCTGGCGAGTGCTCTTTCATCAAAAGTAATATCTTATGGTCACCTGTGACTAACGCGCACCCTGCACAAGAGTTGTTGTCGCAGTAGTTAGAAGATGTGAAGAGGGTGATCACCTTGGCACACTTGCTTATGTTCACCCCGAAGGAGAAACATTGGTGCGCCCTGAACAAGCACTCAAAACCATTGGCATCAAGAAATTCTTCTACGGCCGCCTGGCCAAAGACAGTCGAACACCCCCGAGCCTCGTTGCTGTAAAAAAAAAAAAAAAAAAAAAAAAAAAAAAATTCTCTCTTTTTCTTCCACCATACCATTCAAAGCCTTCAACATCTCTATCTTGTGCTGGATCTGCCCATAGCAAATCACACGCCATCTGCTGATAAACATCTTCACTATCGCAAATGGTGTCGATCTTCTTAGGCATCTTTGCCATAAACGGCCGAATTGGAAGCTGTTTCCCTTGGTCATCACAAGGCATCCGTGGGACGCCTCCATGGCAAGCGAAAAGCTTTTCTCCCACAACCGCACATAAAGGCATCACGTCAAAAACTTCGTTGCACTTCACCCACACCTCATGGCCGTCGGTCTTTCCAAAGAGCGCAGTGCAGTGCTTGAGGAAAGATTCCTCGAGCTTGCAGTTCTGCTTTCTATCCTCGTGGTTTCCCCGGCAAAGAAAGATTTTGTGAGGGGCTTGTACCTTCAACGCGAAGAGGTACGCAAGGCACTCCACATCATGACGGCCTCTATCAACATAATCCCCCAGGAACAAATAATTGTGCGAGCTGTACTTAATGTGCTTGAACGGGATCAAGTTTGACATGAAATAAAGCAAATCTTGGAAGTTCCCGTGGATATCACCAAAGACGTACGAGGGGGCATGGATATCAAGCAACTTCGGCTCATTGAGGAAGATTTGCTTCACACTTTCGATGATCGCCAGGAACACCACACGCACTGTGCCGAGGTGAGACCCGTGGTTGAAACTCGCACCATCCCAGATACCAGAGAGGTGATGCGTTAAGTTCAAAGCTTCCTGTTCTCGTTCATCTTGTTGAGATTCTTGCGTAGATAGCTCGTAGCACGCCGATGTTGTGAAAAGATTTCCATATGCAGTAGAATGAGCCAGATCTGTTAGACTAAACGGCTGTGCTACGGAAAACTTGTCGATTGTCAGTATGCTTCTCGACAACCTGTACTTTTTCCCGCCCTTCGCAATGTGGCACTGAACATATCGGAAGGTCAAGATTCCCGTTGTTGAATATTCTTTTATCATGCGGACGCGAAGCCTCCTTCCCTTGATGTTGGGTACGTGTATGTGGAGTATTGTGTGGTTTGTCGGTATCTGGATAGGTGATGACCATAGGCTGTTTGTGGCGTCGGCCATGATATCCAAGACGACCCCGGAGAGCCCGCCCTCCGTCGCAACATGCAGTTGCACTAGGCAGATGGGGTCCTCCACAAACCCTTTCAAACTGCAGGACCAGCTCCCTTCCCCGTTCTCCTCCTTCACTTTAAATGCGCTCGCATCGTCTTGTAGTGCATTGGTCGCGCTGCACCCTTCTGCTTCTGTACTCCCGCTTGCCCCTGCCAGGCCTATTATCTTCATTTTCTTTCTTTTGTGTTTGTTTGTTTTATTTTTTCCCCTCCGTCTATTGTTTATTTCTTCTTCTTCTTTTTTTTTTTTTTTTATTTCACTCTTCAGAAATTACTTCACGCACTGGGGGGCCCATTACTTGCTAAATCTCATTACTTCACGGTGAAATAATGGCCTGTTTTCCGTGAAGTAATAGGGGGTTTCCGTTAAATAATATGCCTCGGTAGGCCAATTTTTGCCTCGGTTCGGTTCCCAGTGGGGCTACTTTTTCCTCTCAGTTTGCTAATTTCCCCCCAGGTTCAGCTCAATTGGCCAACTTTTGCCTCGGCTCAGTTCCAAGTTGGACTACTTTTTCCTCCCAATTTGCCCACTTTTGGCTAGGCCTTGTACCCAGTTTCTGGGGGTAACTCTTCTGTGGGTAAGGGTAACTTAGTCAGCTTACCCAAGCTCCCCAAATGACTTCAAAATACCGAAGCAGCAGAAAAAAAGGAGCCAGCGGCCGCGCCAGGTATGAGAAGGCCTGATTAGAGATGGTGACAGTGGCAATGCCAGCGACAGCGGCAGCTCTTAGTCAACAAAAGGAGGAAAAACAACTTGTATTGTAACCTTTGTAACCCCTCTCTTGTTGTACCCCTTGTCACCCTGTTGTGCCCCTCGTGGTGAAGTAATTTCAGAGTGTCGTGAAATAAAACCACTTACCTACCGCCAAGTAATGCTTTACCGACCTCTCGGCTCCGCATTTTACCATCTCGGGCCCTCGACGGTAAAATGCGGAACCTCGAGGTAACGGTAAAGTCATTATTTGTTGGCAGTAAATAGCTATTTTTTTTTTTTACGTTATTTTTTTTTCGCAAGCATACAACAAAAAAAAGTTGAGACGGGTTCGGTTGTAAAAAAGAAAATGGGGGATGGGGGAAGGGGAATCTATTACTGGAAAAGAAAAGAGGGGACACTATGGGAGGGATGGGGGGGGGGGGGGGGGGAGAGCACCGACCTCGTTGTCTTCCGTTTTTTTTTTTCCCCTACATCTGAAGCAGGTCGGCGTCTTCTCGGTTCTGTTCCTCTTCTTCCTCCTCTTCTTCCTCCTCCTCCTCCTCTTCTTCGTAGGACTCGGAGCCCTCTGGTTTCGACATCCTGTGGTATAATTTCCCAAGAAAAAAAAAGCCCCCCCATACTTTTTAAGAACTTTAAGGGCACTAAGCAGCGCCTTGCGCTGCCCCCTTGCCTCGGATGAAGTGGGGAGAGGAGTGCCTCTAGCGAGGGGCACGACATACCTGTTTAAGTTTTTTTTATATTCTACAAAAGAAAATCTTTTTTTCCATACGGAGCAACGCCACTAACGACCTCTTGGAACGCAGGGGTGTCATCGCTGCCAAGGTCGTCTGGGTTGAGCCCCTTGAAGAGGGGTGCCACTAGCTTGGCGATGGCAAAGAGTGCCTGGGCTTGCGACGGGCGATTCGCGGTGGACTGCTCCCCCCATAGACCGCTGTGGTAGTGATTTGGGGGTTTTTTTTCTTGTTGCATTTGCATACTCTGAGGTGGAAGTGAGGTAGTGGCTGAAGTCTGCTCCGCCTTTGCTAATCTGCACGATGAAGTCCTTCGCCAGAGAGACCTCCGAGTAAAACTCCACCCAAGTGATGGGCAGTTGGTTCCTTGCCGGCTCACGCAGCAAGAACCTCCGCAAGAACGGCAGCGAAGCATGTATCCCTTTCTGGTTGAACATTTCCTTCACAAGCAGCTCGGGGGTGGCGCCCTCCCTGTTTGCATCTTTGACTCTGTGGTAGAGATCGTACAGCTCTCCGCTCTGCGGGATGTTCTCCTGCTCCACCTCCTTCAGCCACGGATCGCCGAGGTTCGCCGCCAACGAGGAAAAGGTGGCCCCCACAGCACGGCTCTTCTTCGCCTGCCGGAGTTTGTCGTTCTTCAACGACCGTGCCATGTACCTCGTCTGGTACACCTTCTGCAGCTCGGGGTTCACGTCGCCTGCCACACGCACCTTCACATCCCCCGCATGCTGGCTCACAATCTCCATGAAGGCATCAGTTCCCTCGCCAGCACTGCGGCCTACCTCTGCCACTGGCTTGTGGAAGCACTGTCTGTCCTCCATGCGCTGCTGCACTGCGGCCTTTATGAGGTCAGGGTGGTACAGGTGGTTGGGTGAGTTGAAGAACTCAACGTGCGTGCCGACCAGCTCGTCGCGTGCCTCCTGCATCATGCGGAGACGCTTCTTCTTCGCCAGCTCATCCTGCCTGTCCTGTTCGTAGATGACCACAGTGCTGCGGTGCTCGAGGTACCAGCCGACGAAGTACTTTATCATAAACAAGACGAACAACGTGATCCAAAACCCGACGACAGCCCAGCGCACGGTGACAGCCCAGGAACCGGGCCACTGTTCGAAGTCCGCACAGACATGGTGCTGGGAAGGCCCGTAGCCTACGGTGCACAGGCATTCTGTACAGTGGTTGCACGTCTCGCAGTTGCAGGTGTCGCACCCGCGGCTGCCCGGGAGGGAGCTCCATGGAGTGGCACAGCGGTAGGCAGAGCAGTTAAGGTTGATGAGAAGGTCTTTGGCGTCGTAGCACTGAAGGTACGCAGGGTCGGAGGTGTGGAGGAGGTTGCAGTCGAGCGGGTGTGAAATAGAGGCAATGAGGATTTCCCATGCAACGAGGAAGAGAATCCAGAAGGAGAGGCAGAGAAACTGGGCCTTTTTGGTATCCCGGGAGAGAAGGTCTGAGCTGGCTCGGGCCACGCCGTAGGCAGTTCCTGCAGGGCGGCCGAAATCCTCTACAAAGTCGTTTTTGTACTCTTCAAGGCGGATATTCACCCTTCGCAAGATGTCTTCGGCGGCTTCTTGAAAAAGCTCTTGGGAGTTTTCCTTTAGTTCTTGTGTCGCGGCCTCTAGTTGGTTTGTAGTACGCCTCAGCGCCTCTGGCCATTCCTCGTTCATATCGATGTCCCTTAGTGTGTTCAACTGCTTTCTTGCTTTGTTCGCAAGTTTTGCCTGTACAGTCTGCTGGTTCTGCATCAACCCACACCCGAAATTCCCCATGGCGGCAGCGCTGTCTAATGCAAAACCTACCTTTGCTTTTTTCTCTCTCTCCTGCTTCGTCATCCCCTCTCGTGGGCTCATCTCTTCTAGTTCCATACCCCCTTCTTCATCCATTTCCCCCTTTTTTTTCTTTTCTCCCCCTTTTTGTGTTTTTTTTTTTTCTTCTTGTGTTTAGGTTCTGTGAGTTAACAAAAAAAGAAGGAAAAACAAGGAAAATATTTTTTTTTTTTTTTTCGGTGTCTTTTTTTTTTTTTTTTTTTTTTTTTCCGGTCCTCTTTTCTATCATAATATAAGTGAATATTTAAAACATAAAAAGAGGTTTAAAAAAAATAAGAGGGAAGTAAAGGAAATGGAAAAAAAAAAAAAAAAAAAAAAAAAAAAAAAATGTGGGAGGGAATTGAAGTGAGGGGGAAGAAAACGAAAGAGAAACCCCAATGAGGGATTCTCAATATAAATAAAGTTGGTCATTTTGTTCATCTTTTGAGGGGAACTTTGCGAAGAAGAAACGGGGGGGGAGGGGGGGGACTTTGTAGGGGAAGGGATACCGAGCCGATTCCTATAAAAAAAATCGCAGAATAACAAAAAAAAAGAGAAGAAGAAGAAAAAGAATAGAAAAGAAGAGGGGGGGGGAGGGGGTCTTTCCTTTCTTCCCTTGTTTCTTTTTTTCCTTTCTTCTTTTTTAATTTTTTTTCCTTTCTCCTTGGAAATGGTCACTATCTCTTGCTTACGCCCCTTAATCGTTTACATAAATTCTTTTAAAGTGAAGTTGCCAGTTTTCTTTGTTTTTCCCCCTATTTTTTTTTCTTTTCCACCTCAGTCTTTTTCTTCTTCTTCTTTTTTTTTTTTTGCAACGCTGTAATATTAAAAATAGAATAGGGGAGGGATGAATGCTGTTTTACGGCAAAAAAAAAAAAAAAAAAAAAAAAAAAAAAAAAAAAAAAAACAGGGCGGAGGTCCTTCTTATCTAGGAGGCTGTGAAGCCAACAAGAATAGAAAAAAAAACCCCTCATTCAGTACTCATCCATTTTTTTTTTTTTTTCTCTTTCCTTTATATATTACGCCACAGGCAGGACTTCACGCATTAACTGTAATTTAGGAATTAAAAAAAAATATCCTCCCTTTCCACACCTTGGCCATAGCGTGCAAAGCAGCACAAAGAATGTCTTCAACTTCTTCCTCATGGGCCGCCATTTGCATTTCGATCTTCCTCCGCAGCTTGGCCTCCTGTCTATACGAGGAATAAAGCCCCTCAAGTTCTTCAATCCCATTGTACAGAAGAGGAGAGGAGACGGGCAAAGGCGACAAAGCCATTACAGGACTGCTAGGTCTTTGCAGGGGCGTGGTAGGGGGCAGGGTAGTATGAGACACAAGGAGCGCAACTGAAGAAGCTAGAGCAGCTCGTAGCGCAGAGCAGAAAACCTGTTGTAGATGATTAGAAGGGGTGGTGGGGTGGTGGGGATACCATCCAATTGTCATCCGAGTCTGAAGAATCCTCTTGCTGCCCCCGAAGGACGATGGCTTCGGTGTTCTTCTTCTTGCTCTTTCTCTTCTTATGTTTTTTCCTCTTTTTCTTCTGTTCCACACTCGCGCATGTCACCAGCCCAGCACCCACGCATGCCCTGCCTATCACGTACATGAGCGCCATGCGCTTGAGCTGTTTTTTTTTTTTTTTCTTTCTCTTTTTCTTTTGTTAGTTTCTAGTTAAACACCTTCGCTTTTTTATTCTCGATATCAAGCTTTGCTTGCTTGTCCTTGTGACAGTACCACACAGTTATGGAATAATGTGCCTGTGAACTGGTCGGTCGGATCTTTTTTTTTTTTTTTTTTTTTTTTTTTTTTGTATTCTTTTTTTCAAAATCTCTCTCACACCTCATGCTTACACCTCTCATCACTCCAGTGAAGAAGGACTCTTCCAAGGAGGGGCGCCACCTCAACGAAGTTAGTGGGAGTCAGCATGTGATGGTCTCCACCTTGACCGGGGTGCTGAAGGAACATTGTTGCAGTTAGCTGTGTGAAGGGGTTTTAAAAAAAAAAACTTATTGAAACAAACCATCCGCCGGCTGTCGTTATCCGTATCAGCATGGATGGAACCACAGGAGCCTCCAGCAGGGTAGAAGGACAGCAGGCAAGGCGACCCTTTGTCCAACGGCAGGTTCAGACCGCTCACGGTGCTGTCGAGAATTCGAAGGTACCGCTTAAAAGCCGGGTGATGCTCCCCGTTGACCCAGCAGCACTGCCCGCCGTGTGTCTCGTTCTTGAACGTGACAGGAAGGACCTGAGAGGGCACTGTCTCAGAGAGCCTCCCTCGCAAGTGGACTTGTATGGCCTCCGCTAAGACGGCCGAAGCAAAGTCCCGAGATATTAACCCATCGTTGATCACAAAGCTGTAGTGAGAGAGCGCGCGTAGCTGTTGCTCCGCGGTGGGGGTCTGCGCAAGCCTTCTTGTATACGTTTTCCTTGGAAGGCTTCGGTTTGTAATGCATCTCTTTGGTCGTGGTTTGTACACAGCGTGCCTCGACCATTGCATTGTGATGATGTTGGACACTGACGCTTCCTCAGCCGCGGGGACAGGACACTCGGGAATTGCCGGGCTGAGAGTGAGATGATGGACTTTTTTTTCTTTCTTTTTTGTCATACCTGCGTATAAAGACAGCCCACTCCTTGTCGTCCTCTGTGATCCCGTAGTCGCACGGCCTGGCGTTAACATCCACCCTTTTGTACTTCCCGTCGGGCATCACCGCCCACACCTCCAGCCCCTTCAGGCTTCTTCTTCCTAGCCTCGTCGCCAGCTGAGGGCTCATCACGCTGCTTGCCGACTGGTTAATTGAGCAGATCAGCTCATCGCTTCTGTCGAACGCATCGGCATCGCCTCTAATCTTGATGATCATCCCTCTGGTGGTGGGTAGAAGGAGGAGAAAGGTGTCACTATAAAAAAAAAAAAAAAAAAAAAAGAGAACAAGAAGAAAAAGGGAGACCTCTGCCCGATTCAAACAGTTTCTTTTTGTTGTTGTGGAAAATAGTACAGAGTATAGAGTATATTTTTATATTAAAAAAAAAATGTAAAAAAAAAAGAAAATACATCAGAGAGGTTTCTCATTTTCTTGTTCGTTTTTTTTTTTTTTTTAAATTTCTTTTTGGAAGTACAGTACAAAAAAAAAAAAAAAAAAAAAAAAAAAAGCAAAGAGGAGGAAGATACAACATAAGGGGATGGTGGGAATCTTTTTTTTTTTTTTTTTTTTTTTTTAAATCTACCCTCTCGAAGAGCTTCTCCTCCTCCTCCTCGACGCATCGGGTGAGGAACGGCGCCTTCTGCTAGACGATCGCCTCCTGCGAGACGAGACATCGCTAACTCTACGCGTGGGTTGGTTCCCTGATGTCACAGGTGTTTTCACAGACCCCACTGCAGGACTTCTATGAGGTGTTGCCACCTGTCGCGAGGTGGGATAGGTTGCTGTGGGATATGTTGCTCCCCTTGGGTGTGTGGACTGCTCATGGATGTGGTACCCAGCAGAGTGCGTGCTCCGGACACCAAAATGCCGCCAGATGGCTTGTGCATCGTTGCTTGCTTGTCTCGGGTCCACAGGAACCGCAGGCACTGTCACCCTTGGTATCTCCGACGGGTGCAATCTTTAAAAAAAAAAATTTTTTTTTTCCCCCCATTCTGCAGCTCCATACCCCATTGGGCGGTTCTTTTTCGGGGTGATGTACTGAATCCTCTGTAGTATCCTCTCCTTCTCTTCCATAAGTGCTCTCACCTTCCCCGGTTCCGGGGACTTCTCCTGCAGTTCGTAGTCGATGTCGTCGAGCCTCTGATTCAGTGCGTGCTCCTCTACGCCACACGGCGCAGCAGGCTGTTTGTCGGTGTTGCATTGGGATTGGAGAGAAAAAGAAAAAAAGAAAAATACCATTTCCATCCTGCTGTTTTGGGTTACATTGTGGTGGGTCTCCCTGTGTCTTGGCGGGGACCAGTCATGAGGCTCTTCCATCATTTGTTTTTTGACAAGCTGCCGTGGCGGGTTGGACATGGGAGGGGTTCCGCTGTGATGCGGGCTGTGTCCATGATGATGTGGGCTGTGCCCATGATGTTGTGGGTACTGTCCTGCCTGTGGCGAAACCCTCGCCTGGTGGTGGTGCTGCTGTGCTTCTGGCACAGGAGCTGGATCCACTAAGTACTTCGGGTCAAGCTGCAGCTGCGAGTGCGTACCATCAGGCCGTTTCACCTGCAGCTCCAGCAACCCTGTCCTATCATTGTACTGGTGGTCCGCTCTCAATTTAGCAAGCTCGCGTTCCCTCTCATACGCCCCAGGGCTGGCCACTAAATCCTTCAACTCAATCCGGGGTTTAGAACTCGTAATATCAACGGCACTATTGGCGTTATCGCGAAGGATACCTTCGCCCGTCTGCGGGGTGCTGGATACCAGTGGCATCTTTTTTTTTTTTTTTTTTTTCCCTTTTTTTTTTTTTTGCACCCCCTACTCTTTCTTGAATTTCGTGTTGTCGAAGAAAAAAAAGGAGAACAAAAAAAAAAAAAAAAAAAAAAAAAAAAAACCGGTTATCTTAAAGGAAACTCATCGAACTCCGCGGCCCTGCTGGGCTGTATCTTATCCGAGAGGCTGGACACGACGCCGAGGTGCTGGAAGAGGGACGGTGCGTGAGCGATCATCTTCCCCTTGTGCTTGGTGAGGTAGTCGACAAACAGCCAGTCTAAAGGTGACTCGTCAAAGTTCCTCCCCAAGAAGCTGGTGATGTGCGGGAGGTCGTGCGTTCTAAAGAGCTGCCCGATAACGCCAAAGAATTTAAACGCCGGTATTTCCTCCCGATCAGCGACTTTCCAAGGGTTGTAGAAGGATGCCACGGTCCAGTCGGTGCGTGACGACAGGTGCTTGTCGACCCAACTTCGTATTGCGGTAGGGAAGCCTTCAGCCACCTTAACATCGTCTTCCAGCATGAGGAAATATCCGTAGCCGCCTTGTTGAGCGTGATGGTGGCATTTTCTCATTAACATGGTAACATCGAGAACTTGTTTTGACCTCCATTTTACACGTTTGATATTGTCTCCCCACCGTAGGGTGAGCTTGTCGTTGGTTTCAAGCTGTTTGTGGCCGGTGTGGCGGGGGTTTTGTTCGATTACAAGGAGGCCCGATTCAATTTCAGATTGAAATTCCGTCTCAAGAAGTGGAACGTCAGTATGTTTCTCCGGTGGAACATCACCGTTCATAACAACAATTTTCACTGTTTTCCTCTCGGGTTTCAACAGTTTTTTAAAAATGTCCCGGATCGTGTTTAGTAAATAGTTTTTTTTCCGGTTCACCGAGGAGATCCCAATCACCATGTTTGGGGTGCCTTCTTGGTGCGTTGTGGGATTGAACTGTGGCAGGGCTTTGGGTTCTTCGTTGGATTCGCTGTGTTCAAAATTCTTCAGCTCGTACAAGAGTTTGTCTGCTGTGTTGGTAGCGAAGCGTATCTCCTCCCGTTGTTTCTTCTTTTCCGTAATATATTTCGGAGTGTCCCTGAGATCGTCCCATATTTTTGTAATGAGCGATTTGTCTGTTTCTTCGCTGTTTGAGTTTTCGTCGTCGTTGTTCTCCTTCGACTGCTCCATTAGCTTCCTCATCGATTTTGCAGCTTTTCTCCCTTCTTTTTTTATTTTTTTCAACGCCTTTTCCATGGTGTCCAAGTCGTCAGCCGTTACTTGAAACGGCCGGCCTGGCTTCTTGCTGTACACCAGTTGCCATCCACTGGCTAGAACCAATACAGCGTAGAGGAGGACTGTTGTGTACTGTGGGGGTTTCATTTTCCTTTTTTTTTTTAATTTTTTTACAGAAGATCTTTTTTTAAGTCTTCCCCTCCTACTGTGTTGAGATTTCTTTTGGGAGCGAACAAGAAAAAAAAAAAAAAAGGAGGAAAGAAAAAAAAAACCCCCCCCAAGGAAGGACTACATGATCAGGAGGATATAAAAAAAAAAAAAAAAAAAAAGGAATCAAAAAAAAAAAAAATCGATGGGAAACTTTGCAAAGCTAACCCCCTCCTCTCTCTCCCTTTTTTTTTTTTTTTTTAATCTTTTTGGGAGGAGGCAGCTTTTTCACCGTTGGGCATCAACATCTTGGGTTTGATAAGCGAGCACCCTGGAGTGAGTCCAACACCAGAAGGTTATAACAAGTGTATTCTTTTTTAAAGTAACTGAACCATATGAAAGAGAAAGAGAAAAAAAAAAAAGAGACCGGAGAAAATTAAAGGATATTTCTCGTTCAGCTGACCAAATAAATAAAAAGACCCCCCCCCCGCCATCCTAAAAAAAGAAACAATCTAACTACTGACACATTTTGTTTGGGTTTCCCCCCCTTTTTCTTTTTCTTCCCCCCCCCCCCACCGTTTCTATTTCTTTACTTTTCGGGAGGGTGTTTTTCGTGTGAAATAAAAGAGAGGATACTGTGAAGCAAAGCTGATTGTCATAAAAAACTGAGTATATCCTTTATGGCAAAAACGGTCTTTTACATCAGTATCAACACCAAATTCACAAAAAAAAAAAAAGAAGAAGAAAATCCCCCCCCGAAAAGAGCAGAGAGGAAGAAGAGGGACATGAGGGGGGAACAAAGTTAAACGTTATTTCAAAAAACTTTTAAAAAAATTGATAAATTTCAGTGTGCGGGTAGATACTCACTGTTCACCTCCCAAGGTCTCTCAACTCAAGGTGTAAAATCCATTGCAGTCTCCATAGCACTGGTGCTAGAAGCTACTAGTCTCTTCACCGCCATGTAGAATACCAGGAACTTTTCCTGATGCCCCATTCAATGGTGCTCTCTGGTCACGATCAAGATATCAACGGCCTTCTGTGATTTAAAAAAAAAGGATTTTCCAATTTTCTTTTTTTTTTTGTTTTTGTTTTTGTTTTTCTCACTTTCTTTTCTTTTTTCTGTTCTTTTCTTTTTTTTAAAATAAATATTGTGCGCATTTTTGCATCGACCGTCTTTTTTTTTTCTTTTTTTTTTTTTTTCCATTCTTTCCCCCACCTATCTACTTCGCCTTTTTTGATGCTAGAATTTCAGGGGGGGGGGAAAAAATTATTCGATCACTCTTCGGTGGAACCTCAAAAAAAAAAAAAAGGGAGCAAAAAAAATAAACTATAAAAAATTATGTGCACATGTCAATTTATTTATTTTTTTCGAAATTCTTTTTTTTTTTTTGTTAAATTATTCTTCTTTTTCTTTCACTTATTTTGCAATATCGGACAATGCCCGCTTTAGTTGTTTCCACTGAGGCCGGCTGACTACAGAACAGCAACCTGCTTCCAGGAGGCTTTTCGCCATGGCGTCATTCGAAGCGATACCGACCACAGGCGTCGAAAGAGTGTCAAGAAGAGAAGCGGTAATAACGGGACAATCCGTAGCGACAGCAGCGGCACTGGGGTTATTAAGCACAAAGACCTTTACAGTATGAACGGCAGCTTCTGACGATAACGCAAGAGGCGAGTCCTTCTCACCAATAGGGAAAGTAAGCGCATGCCAAGGGCGAGTACTACACACACGCACCGTCAACTCCTTAAGAAGCAGCACATCCTTCGACACACAAATCAAAGACAGCCTACTATGTGTGTCCGTGATGCTTCTAGGCAGGTTAGGTATCCATGCCATACCATTATGGGAAAGCTCTTTGCTGCACACATCGCAAGCAATGTGCTTCACAGCCAAGGACTTAGGCGGTGTCACACCTAGAGCTGCTAGTGACGCGTGGAAGGTGTCAGGGGATTGCCATTTTGAACCGTCTCGGTGTCGGAGTTTTTGACACCATCCGCAGATTTCGACAGAGGCCGAGTCGTTGTCCTCAAAGCCGTGTTCGAAGACTGGAGCACGGAGATGCTCGTCTAGCTGTGTGCTGCTGAACTGTAGGGAGCCGTCTGGCAGTCTTGTGATTGTCAGCATGAAGTGTCTGCAGACGCCTGGGGAGTCGGCGCAGTATCTCCAGCTTACTACCCCGCTCTTTCCTTCCGATACCCGTCTTAAGATCCCCCCGAATAGTGTTTTGTAGAAGGGGGACATCGTGTCCAGGAGGTTGCTCCCCACTACGCTGTGCGGGTCTCTGATCTCGTCGCCCTCGCCCTTAACCGCGCTCTTCTCCCACATGTCCGGAGTGTCGATCCCCAGTATCTCCCCGCTCCCGTTCACATGGTACCTGATCTCCGGCCTGCTTAACCAGATGGGGAGCGAGTTCCCCTCACCATTAATCTCCACCAACGGGGGTGGAATGTCTGATTCATCCATTTTTTTGTTGCTTTCTAAAGGGGGGGGGGGGGGGGGGGCGAATAATTCCCAAATAATGTGTTTTTTTTCCCAAATATTTTTCCCGGGGATTTTCCCTCTCCAAATCTCCCAAATAATTCCCGACCCCCTTTGTTTTGAGGGGACCGGGGGGGGGGGGCTGTAGACGTGGCTGACGCCCGACCAAGAAGTGGAAGGCAGTGTATTTTATTCAGAATGTAATGCCAAAGCCCACCATTCATCAGACTATCAATCTTAAACTTCTTTAAACGAAATGGCCTTCTTACCCCCTACCGATGAGGTACGACGGGCAGATGAACGCAAACCGTTCGAAGCTGTTGAAGACGGGTTGGCGGGTGAAGAGCCTGAGGACGGAGCAGGAGCAAGAAGAAGTACATGACAGGAAGAGGAGACGGAGAAGCTCTGGATCATAGTGTGACAGAAAGTCGGCAAAAAAAAAAAAAAAAAAAAATGGCAGCCCTTCGAGGAATCTGGGTTTTTGCCCCGCCCCTCTTTTCATTTACGAAGCCACTCTACAGTTCGGTAAACGGCCGTTGCGAAGGACGACGTGAGGTTCATTCGCACCACCAGTTCGTCTGGGCCCTTGAAGGCCGACTGGCTTGGAGAGACAGATGCGGCGACAGGGAGCTGATCGTCAACACCTTCTAAAAACTCATTAGGGAAAACCAACAACACCGAAGAAGGCCGCGACGCAAGAGAGCCCAGAAAAGTGCTCATGGGAACACTCGCTCTTGGGTCCACCAGGAGCGTGAGATGCCCATCTTGGTTGGCTCTTTCAACTGTTTCAGCAGGGCTTGTTATGTGCTCCATGGGGACCCAGTCTGTTGCTCCAAGTGCGGTCTTCCTTACCGCAGCGTCGTTAACACCCTTTTGAAGCTTTTCTCTTCTGGTGTAGTAGACCTTGCGTACACCTGCGCACTCTGCTGTGCGTAGACAGCCGCCGAGATTCGTACCCCCGACAGGGTTTAATAATAAAACCTCCACCTCATGAACCTTTCCTATGTTGAGAAATGCACCCCCAACTCTTGGGTGAACTGCATGCAGTGTTCTCACCCACCTCAACATTCAGTTTTTTTTTCCCCTCTTTTTTTTAGTACGATAGAAAAAAAAGAAGAACTCATACTGAAAAGAAGGAGGGGGGAAAGGAGGGGAGGGTGGGGGGGGGGGGGAGTTCTTTTTTTGGCGGTGCTTTTCCTCTCCCCCCCCCCCCCCCCTCCGTTCTCATTTTTCTTTTTTTTTTGTCCCTCTTTTAAATCTCTCTATTTAACAGGGAGCAGTTCTTTTTTTTTGTAGCAGGAAGGGATGCTTCATGGGGGCATTTTTTTTTTTTTTTTTTTCCTCCGCCCATTTGTCCGCTTCCTACGGGGGCGGGGGGAGGGTAATATAAAAAAAAGGCCTCTTTAAGAGATGACTAAGAGAGAAACAAAAAATATAGTAAAAAAGAAAAAAAAAAAATAGCTCCCACAAGGTGTCAGCAAGAGGGGGGAAGGGGAAGGGAGGTGGTTAGAAAAAAATGGGGGGGTAACGTGCTCTTCACACACTTTTTTTTTCTTTGTCTTTTCTTTTTTCTTTTTTCCCTTCTTTCTAACACCGCTCTTCTTCTTCATCATCATTCGACTTTCTGCACGGAAGAAAAAGAAATTCTTTTTTTTTTTTTGTGTTCCCCTTTTCTTTACACACCTCTCTGGTTCGCATTCTTCCGGTTCAACAGGAGAAACCGAGGCAGCCACAGCAACAGCTGCTGCAGCAACTGTGCTCTCTCCAGTTTTACTTGAGACCATTGTCACACTGGAGACTGAGCCGTTCATGTTCAGAGACGAAGAAGAGTGCGTCTGCCGAAAAATTTAATCATCAAAAAAAAAAAAAAAATGCATACCACATGCATCCCAGCACCCCTATATGCAGAATGGGCTCGGATGCAACATGAGTCCACTTCTAACCGAGTGTCGGTTCCGCTTATTTCGATTTCTGGTTTTTTTTTTTTTTTTTTTTTTTTTTTTTTTTTTTTTTTTAAATTCATACCATATTGGTGTGCCCCTTGCATGACCTCTTCAGGAGTCTTCGTTGCTGTTATAATACCAGGCTGGTAGGCGTCTTCTTGAGAAGCAACTGAGGGCTTGAACTCCACCAGCTGGCCTATTTTAAATGTGGGCATTGTCAGCTCCCACACCGCGAAAGATCTGTCAACTTCCCACTGTGCTTTGCTCCTGTTGTAGGTGTGCCACTCAGGTATTTCGGTAGGGGGACTTTCGCTGTGAAGGGTTGTCATGGCGTACCCGCTGGATTTGGTGATGCCTTCCTTGGAGTCTGTTAACATCCATTTGCCTTCTTTGGTGGAGTAGATATGGAAGTTTCCCTTCTTCCATACTGGGTAATAGTTTGCAGATGGGTCCTCTTCTTTGAGTTTCAGGCAAACGGTTTCGTCGTTTAAAGAGAGGTCTATTATTTCCTTATTCAGTATAGTGTCGCCGATGCAGTTTGCGAGGCCGGCTTTATCACCTGGTGAGCCGGATTCCACCCCTCGTACCACCCCATCGATGTTGAACTGTACTCCTATTTTCTCTCCTTTCGATTTGAATATAAGAATTTCTTTTTCTTGGCCCCTCTTGCTGTACACCCCCACCAGATCCGGTCTGCCTTCGCAGCGTACTTGAACCAGCTCGGCTCCTATATCCTTCGTGCTGCCCTGGCCCATTTTCTTTTTTTTTTTTGTCTTTTTTTTTTTTTTTTTTAAATTTTTCTTTTTCCCCCGTTTTCCTTTCTTTTTTTTTTTCCCGGGCGCTATGGAAATTAAAAAAAAAAATAATAATAATAATAAAAAAAAGACGTGGAAACTATTAAAAAAAAAAAAAAAAAAAAAAAGGAGGGGTACACACTGCCGTTTAATTAAAACATAGTCGGACGGTAGCCAGGCATTTTGATGGACCAGAACATATTGGTCCCGAATTTTGCAAGGATCACAAGAGCGAATGCAGTCCCGAGGGCGATGCTCTGTTTTTTTTTTTTTTTTTTTATTTAATTCTGTAAAGTTACATGAGGAAATTCCTAAAGAGCCATAAAAATCAGAAATCACTTTATCGTTCACGAGTAAAAATAAAGTGAAGAATAAAAATAAAGTAATAGGCCGAATTTGGCTTAAAAAAGTGCCGTAAAAATAAAGTAAAATCTGATTTTTACTCTGAGCAGCGGCTTTTTCGGCATTCGTCTTCATTTTTTGCATCTGGTGGCCGCTGACACCGCCGTAGGTCAGGATCCTCGGCCACTGTTTCAGGGGTCGAGGGTTCAAGCCCCGAGGGACCGTTTTTTTGACCCCGATTTTATCGAAAAAAGTTCAGGGTCCAGGATTTGATCTGGCGTCTCCAGGAGACGAGTGCGACGACATGACCACTGAGCTACCACTAAGCAACAGTTTTTTTTTTTTTTTTTTTTTTTTGCTATAAGTGCACTTGTATCGGAAACCCTGGTTCTCCTGCCATAGTGTTCCTTTACTGCCCATCCCTACGGGGGACGGTTCTGTTTTTAACTGGTTGCCTAGAGGCCAGTGGTCACTTACGGATCGAGCCGCCTTCTGCGTTATTCCACCGTGGAAGGATTTGTTGGCCCCGCCCGGAGCCGAATGTTGGCGTTGGAGATGATGTGAGAGGAAGAGATCACGGGTCGACTCCCCGAAAGATACCGAGAGGAGGGAATCGACCCCGGGCCTTGGGGATTGGTAGCCGGCCAGACTACCACTAGCCCGAAGGCTAGCCCAAAAGTTTGGAGGATACAGCACCAGGGCTTCCCACGTGATCACTCACCGCAGTACTAACCTGGCCTGCTGGTGCTTAACTTCCCAAATCAGGCGGGATGGGGTGCATTCACCAGAGTATGGCCGTATCCAAGCTCTAAGCAACAGCATGTTGCGCTTTTACAAACGTCGCTCGACACATACATTATTAATCGCCTCGCAAAATATGAGACGAAACCCAAACCAACCCAAACCACAGTCAGGTATCTGAGGCAAAAAACAGTCAGGCATCCGAGGCAAAAGAGGCATAAACACACTTTACCACGTTTCCTGGCCACCAAGCATCACACCTGAGGCCGGCAAATGCCGAAAATTACACTGGCCATGCATACAGGCGTTCTTTTGCACAATACCTTGTTGATGAAGGAACCTGCTGTTTTGGCTGGAAGTCAGACCTGATCAAGCCCCCGCACAAAACCAGCAGTTTCTGAAGAGCGATGATCAAGTGCCGACACAAATTACACAAAACCTACAGAATTCTGTCAATTTGACATCGCCTTCTCAGGCAATCAGGCTTAGTTTTGACATCAGTGTGAACATTTCTCAGAAGTGAACATGTAGGGTTCACAGTGTCCGAAATTTCCTCATTTAACTTTACAAAAATTAAATAAAATATCATATTAAATAAAAATCAGCCAGATTTTTACTCGGAATTTCTTTTTTCACTCGTTTTTTTTGAATTTCAAGTGAAAAAAAAAATTCCTCGTAAAAATCAGGTAATCTGATTTTTATTTAATAAATAGTCATTTTTTTTTTTTTTTTTTTTTTTTTTTTTTTCGCATACTCTTTTCTTAAGGGCCCAAGGAGCTGTGAGGCTGTAATGAGCCAAAATGCATCCTGACCCACCCATAGTGTAGTAGAAACCTCCGGTCAACCCTTCTATGAAATACTGCCCTTGCATTCGGTCCATGACGCCCTGAGGAACCTTTCTCCCTCCTGGGCCGTCGGTAGTGCCCACTGCAGGAGGCTCGTTGATCATGTCGTACACAATGCCACTGGTGATCAGCCAAAAGGCGAAGAGGAGCCCTGCTTGTACCAGCCACATTTCTGGTCTCCAAGACAGATCAGGCTGTTTCAATTTTATAGGTGGGACTCGGAAGTAGCTTTCTATCATTTTTTTTTTTCTCTCTCTCTTTTCTTTTTTTTTTTTTTTATATAGCCCCACGAAACCGCGGTAAGTGGAGGTAAAGTGGACAGAAAAAAAAAAAAAAGAAAAATTGAATAAATGAATGAAGAAGAAAAAAAGAATAAAAAAATGGTTTTTCACAAAAAAAAAAAGAAACTGCAGAGATGTTATGAAATGAAAAAAAGGGGGGGGGGGAAAACTTACACTACGTGGTACGCAGACTTCTCTCTCTTTTTTTTCTCTTTTTTGTTTCCTTCTTTTTTTTGACTAACAAAACAAAAGCAATAATCACTTGAGAAAAAAAAAAAGAAAAAAAAAAGCATTCAAATCTTGTCAGCTCACAAGCTGGGGTATTTTTTTCCCCCCCTGTTTGGATAAAAAAAAAAAAAACTTTTACCATTAAGTTGGGAAAACGGCAACACGTTCTACCCAAATTGTCCGTAATTTTTGTTGTTTTGTGGTTTGCGGGGACGATATCTTACGTTAAAAAAGAAAAGAAGAAATAAAATACTTACTCATTTGCGCTGCTGTACAGTTTGAGTTGGACAACGGTATTGTTTAAAAAAAAGAAGGGGGAAAAAAAAGGGGAAAAAAAAACGACTTAAGGTTTTATCTAAGAACAAAGGGGTCTGGTGGGAGGGAAGGGGGGGGGGGGGAAATATACACACTTTTTTTTTTTGAAAGTCTTTTTTATCCTCCCAATTATTTAAAGCCTTTTATTTTAGGAAAAAATACCGGACCCCCCCCCCCCCAACAACTCCTCTTCTTCCTTTTTCTTTTTTTTTTTCAAAATGATTTGTTTTTTTTCTTATAAATCCTTCCCCCACCTCATCTCAAAAAAAAAGGCAAGAAAAAAAATATATTGGGAAAGGGGAAAAAAAAAAAAATGGTGTGTGTGAAAAATTAAAACAACAAAAAAAAAAGAGGAAACACTTTTTTTTTTTTTTTTTTTTTTTTTTTCCTTTCTTCTAACTCTGTGCCTCGCTCCTAACGGGGTCCAGGTACGCATGTTTCATGGCCGTTGTAGCGTCCATCCGGAGCTGCTGGTCGTAAACCAACAATTTATCGAGGAAATCAAGCGCATCGGGAGTAGCAAGAGTTTGGTTGTCCTGTAAATAAAAAACGAATATTTCCCCCCCCCCCCAAAAAAAAAACAACCTTGTTGATGAAATGCTTCCAGGGCTTCCTCGGGTGGTGCTGCAGAATTCCGTCGTAATGAGGAGAAAGCTCAATGTTGTATTTGTCAAGGTAGCTGTACATCTCATCCGTCCCGAGGACTTTGCTCTGTGGGTGATTTTTTTTTTTTTTTTTTTTTTTTTTTTTTTTTTTCCCATACAATTTTGACTAACTGGTCATAATTGTCATGACCGTGGAAAAACGGCTCCTTGCGGAAAATCATGGCGGCAAACATGCACCCCAAAGACCACATATCGAGCAGATAGTCATATTCGTGGAAATCGACCAATAGCTCAGGCCCCTTGAAGTACCTGGACGCAACACGGACATTGTACTCCTGACCTTGATGGAAAAATTCGGCCAGACCCCAGTCGATCAACCTAAGGACACGTTTCTCGTGGTCAATCATAACATTTTGCGGCTTCACATCTCGATGGGTAATCCCCATGGAGTGGCAGAAATCCAAGGCCTTCAGTAATTCGTTGATGTAGTACCTGATATCGAGGTCGGAGAGGGTCGGGTAGAGGGTCCTGAAATCAATGTTGTTCACATGCTCAAAGATGAGGGCTGGTGTCTTGGAAAGCGGGTCCCGCACCACATCCAGAAGCTTGATGATATTTGTCCCCCCACAGAGGTTCTGCAAAATCTTGATTTCCCGTTTGATCTTCATTTTTTTCACAGGCTTCAGCACTTTTATAACACACTTTTCATCATTATTCACGTTGACCCCTTCGAACACTTCAGAGTACTTACCTCTGCCAATTTTTTTCACGACCTGTAAGGTGGAAAAAAATGAAAAAAAAAAAAGTGGGGGTGGGTATTTTTTTTTTTTTTTTTTTTTTTTTTTTTTTGAATACCTCGTAAGAGTCCTGCGGGTTCCAGCAAATGGGAAAATTCTCATAATCATAATAGTCCTTCGGCTTCGAAGAGTTTACATTTGCATAAGGGTGCTTACTTGCCCTTTTCGACCTATCTGCCATGGTATTTTTTTCTTCTTTTTTTTTTTTGTTGCCACGCCCCTGAGAGATTTTTTTTTTTTGAGAACACGTGCAATTTTTTTTATAGAAAAAAATAATGGAGAATAAAAATAAAAAAAAATATATGATGGAGAAAAAAAAAAAAAAAAAAAAAAGAAAACTGACACTTCCGCCAAACAAACCGGACTTAACAAAAAAAAAAAAACTTTTTTCTTTTGGCCGACGTTTTAACGCAAAAAAAAAATGGGGGGGGGGGGAAAGTAAAAAGAGAGGTATCAAAAAAAAAAAGAAGCAGCCTACTGCTTGGTGCTGGTGGATTCCTTGGTGTAGTTGGAGACACCGGTCATGTGGGAGAGGAAAATAGCAGGGGCGTCCTTGGACAGGACGCGGGATTCCTCGCTGAGGGTCTTCCTGACCTTCTTGGAGAGGGAGAAGAGACCAGTGTAGGACTCACCGTCAAGGAACTCAAGTTCACCGGTGATACGCTCGGCAATGCGCTTGTTGATGGTCTCCTCATCGACCTTGGCGCAGGCCTCGTCCGAGTACCCAATGACGAAACCCCATTCGTCAGCGAAGGAGTACACGGCCTGGTTGTAACCCTTAACGGCAGGGAAGACCTGCTTGAGGGTGTTGTACACAGGAGCGAACACCTGGTGGTGCTGCTTCACACCGGCACCGGACGCTTGTGTCACAAGGATACCACCAGGGTTCAATTTCGACTTGCACATCTCGTAGAACTCCTTGCAGTACAGCCAGTAGCAGGGACCGTCCTCAAGAGGGTCGTCAAGGTCCATGATGATAACGTCGAACTTCTCCTCAGCCTTCTCAAGCTGGATTTTGCAGTCGTCGATGATGAGTTCCAGCCTGGAGTCCTTGAAGGCCTCAGCGTTCTCCGGAAGGTGCTCCTTGCAGAAGTCCACGACGGCACCGTCGATGTCCACCATCACACACTTCTCGACGCTCTTGTGCCTCAGCACCTCCCTTGCGGTGCTGCCCTCGCCGCCGCCACCGATGAACACCCTCTTGGGGCCTGTGGCGTGTGCCAGCATGGCAGGGTGCACAAGCGACTCATGGTACACGTACTCGTCCAACTGCGAGCTCTGGATCAACCCGTCGATGATCAGCACCCTGCCGAACGGCGCCGTCTCGCACACATCAACCTGCTGGAACTCCGACTGAGTCGACGACAGGATTTTGTTCAGTTTGTAGGAGAACCTCAGCCCGTCCTCAAGGTCTTCGATGATCCACTTCGACATTTTAAGATGCTAGGTATCCTTTTTTTTTTTTTTTTTTTTTGCGGTGCGTTTTTTTTTTTTTTTTTTTTTTCGAAAGAAAAAAAAAAAAAAAAAACTCCAAAATTACTGTTTCACTACTGGGGGTACAAAGAAAAAACAAATTGAAGGAAAAGAAAATCTGAAACTTTTTGTTTTAGGTGGTAAAAAGGAAACAAAAAAAAAAAAAAAAAAAAAAAAAAAGATCTATCAGGTGTGATTACAGGTTGTTGCCGTGGAAGACACGGAAGGCCGGGGGGAGGCTCATTTCCATGCTCCGGTTGCCGTGTTTCCTTTTTTCAGGGTATTTCTTCCGTTGTCGAGCTTCGTGCGGGTTCTTTGCTGTCTCAGCTGCCGCTTATTAACACCATCAGAGAGCAGCTGGTGGCACTTTGGACATCGAGTCTTTTGCATGTTGCGCACATGGTGCCCGCATGCGGTGCATGTCTTTTGCCGTGGCAGTGTCGCATAGAACTGTTCTTGCTGTTGTGGGAATTGCTGCGAATGCCCAAAAGACTGCTCTTGCGGAAACCCGGCAGGCGACGGATATTGCTGCCCGTGCTGCTGATGCTGGTGCTGATGCTGATGTAGGTGTTGTTGCTGGTGTTGGTGCTGGAATTGCATCTGCTGTTCCTGATGGTGCAATTGATCCCGATTGTGGTGTTGTTGCCTCCTCGTCTCTTGCAACTCGTGCTGGTGCTGCGGGTCCTGCTGTTGCCTCTGCGCACCATGCGTCCTATGATGGTGATGTTGATGTTGCAGCTGCTGCCCGTGCTGCTGTTGTTGCTGCTGCTGGAATTGCTTGTGTTGTCTCCAATCCTGCGGGTTAGGGTGCAGTGGTGGGGAGAACTGCTGCATTGGGTACTGCTGACTTGCGCTCGATTGTGCCAAACCCCCACCCTGAGGCACAGTGGTGTTGTGCTCCGACCTCAAGACATTCGGACGTGTTCTTTGCAGCGGCTTCATACACTTAGGACACTCGTTGCTGCCATGCTTATCCTGCCAAGCGAAGGCGCAGTGGGGGCACGTCTTGCGGGTGGTCCCACGCCGTTGGGTTTGCTGCGTTTCCAGCATAGAGGCCGCACGTTTGATATCAAGGTGCAGTTGAGAGGCTTTGCGAGAGGCCGCCTGCTGCTTGCGGCTGGTCGTGGCATCCTGTTCCTGAACACGCTCTTGCCGTTCTCGCTCCTGCATCTTCTCCAGCAAGGTATGCTTCCGGGGTGCAGCCTTTCCGATGTCGAGCTTTCTGTCGGACTTCAAAGCGTGGTTTGCATCGTTGCGCTCGTCTTCTTGCGCGACTCTGATCTGCCTTTGGGTGCGGCCTGCATTGCGCTGCGATGTGGCCCATTTAACGTCTTCGGGCTCTAATTCTGTTTGAGTTTTTTCCCACGCAGTCTTTGGACGGCGCACCCTGGCGCCCCCCCATTTCAAAGAATCCGACAAGTCTTCTTCTGCCATAGCCTGTTGGAAGGGCGTCTTTCTCATATGTGCTTGGGTTTTTCTATCGGGCCATTTCAACGTGTCGTCTAGTGTTTGGTTAGGGTCGTAGGCTGCCTTGCGCTTGAAGTCCAGAAGAGATGTGTCGACGGTAGAGGTGCGGGCCTGAGGGACGTCCCAGTGGAGTGAGTCGGATACGCCTTTTGACGCTCGTTGTGGGTTTTTCGGGAGCTCCTCGATGGGGGTCTGTCGCAAGCGGAGGAACTCTTCGATGCTCTTCTGCGGCAGTTTGCCCTTGTCGGGACAAAGGTCGTAGAATTTCGGGTCGTGGACATTGATCGCCACCACGTCAAGGTGCCGCTTGAGGTCTGTGAGCGCGAACTTCTTCTTGCAGCCCTCGCATATCATGGCCTCCCCCCCCCCAACACCCCCTTGATTTCTTTCAGTGTATATTGACATAAAAATTAAAACAAAAAAAAAAAAAAAAGAAAACACTGCAATAGAAGAAAAAAATAACACTGTTTCTTTGTTACCATTCCTCACCAAGCATCCACCCGAATCGGTGCCGAGCATCGTATTGAGTGACGCCCTTGCCCTTCATGGGTCTTGGATCGGGTTCCCACCCAGGCGGCGGGGCATGGCTGTCCTCATGTTTTTGATATTCATCCTGAAGCGCAGGGTCCCGTCTGTACTCCTCGTAGGTGTATGGGAAGAAGGTGTGGCACCACGGGCATTGAACCTTTTGTTTCAGCGGCTTGGCCTTGCCCAGGTGCTTCATTGTGTGTCTGTTGAAGATATTGGAATCACCCCCTGCGAACCCGGGCATTTCGTACGCAAGGTCATCCCTCGTAAATCTGAAGTTCCCCTCCTTCACCCCCCGTCTCCCCAACGGTCGGTTCCCCGCAGTGTGGCACGCCACCCTCCGCGGGTCGGGGGCTGCATCAACGAACGGCAACCGTATCAGCGTTCGCTTTAGCATTCTTTTATTTTATTTTATTTTCTCCCTCCCTCTTTCCCTCTCCCCCGCTCCTGACAGATGGGTTGTGATCTCCCTGGCTCATCTAAACCAAAAGCCTTGTCGGAAATCTGCGTTAAATGCGCTATAATTTAATACAAAAAAAAAAGGGGGGGAACACACTCCAAACAGAAAACACTCTCTTATATAATAACACTCCTCTCTCTCTCTCCATTCTCTTTTTCCTCCTCTTTTTTCTTCTATTCCCAGAAAGTGCCAAACATATCCGAGACGTGGTACACCCTGTAACGCTCCTTCTTATGTGTGCTTCGGACGTGTCCTTTTGCGTAGATTACCGAGCGACCGCCGACGGTGGGGCGGTGGAAAGAGTGCCCTCCATTGTGATCGATTGTGATGGGCTTTTCTTGAAGCCTTTCATTTTCATAGGCGTAATTTATCCCGCCGAATGAGTAGCTTCGGGTTCGGTTGGCCATACGGGAGTAGAACATATCTTGGTCTGCCTGTTCATACCGCTCCCGTTCAGTGAGTGCCTTTTTCATATTTTTCGTGGAGGGCTGCATGGAATAATTTTTTTTGCCGACATGATCCCACACTGGGTTCTTCGGCCAGTCAGGGAGCTCTTGTTCTGTGTCCTCCTTACGCGTCCATCTAGGGGTTCTTAAAAACCGATCCTCGATTTCATCGGCGACAAATTCATTCCCGTTCGCCCTGTGCCGGTGCCGTTCAAACTCCTTTTTGAAAAATTGTGTGAAGTTCGGGTCGATCCACACGAACACCTTCTCACCGGTACCTTCCGTCCCAGGCAGTTTCGAAATCCTCACAATCCCGTTGACGGTGGCCTTAATATACCCCAAGTGGTCCCTTACCGTGTTCAGCCCAGGGTAAATATTGAAAGGCATTTCATCGTCATCGTCATCCACAGCTAAGCTTGACACCTGGGTTTTATAGACTGTCCATCCTGTCTCTGCCATGCCACCCGGGGTGATCTTCCACCCGTACCACTTTGTCAGCGGCCCACCTCTGCCCTGGTTCATAATTTTATTTTTGTAGCCTCCAGTGGTGATCTTGGAGGCGAAACGCTTTTGGACAACGCGTTTTACCAACAACATTTTTTTTTTTCTCTCCCTCTTTTTTTTTTTTTTTTTTTTTTTTTTTTGTAGTGTGATTTCGAGTAACAGGGGAGGGAGGGGGGGGCAATAGGGGAGAGAGCGGTAGGGTGCAGGGGCATAGATAAATATAGGGTATTTTTTTTTTTCTTTCATTCTTTTAAAAAAAAAAAAATATAAAAAAAAGAAAGGAATTGGCCTGTGTTGTTTGCTCATGGGTACATCAACCAGAAAAGAAGTACCAACAACCAACATGTCGAACGTCCTTCTTTTTGTGTTTAAGTCATTCTTGCAAAGAAAAGAAGGGGTGGGGGGGGCAGGGGAAGTCGGGAGGAGGCCGAGGATAGAAAAATCCAGCGGCTGCATTGCTCCCTTGAACAGCAACTGAGACTGTTCGGTGTAATAAAGAGAGGTAGGTTGAAGAAGCGGTATAATAATAATAAAATAATCTGGGAGCGGTTACAAAAAGAAAAGAAAACTGTCGGTGCCTATCAGGACCTGGTGGTTGTTTTGTACGCTTTGCCAGAAGCAAGTAAAAAAAAAAAAACAAAAAAAAAGAGAAGAGAAAATAATAAAGAGGGAAAAAATAGAATATCAAAGGACAAAAAAGGGAGAGGAAATAAAAGTAAAATACTTCTCGTTCAAAATATAGGGTGATCTGAAAAAAGAATAAAGAATACCAGATGTGTTCCTTGTAATGGAATTGTTCCCGTTTTCCGTAATTTTCATAACTTTTTCTTTTTAAAAAATCTTTCGCTTGCGTTCTTACTCGCAGCAGGCGTTGCATCCGTTGCAGTAGTTGGCTCGGCATCTTGAAGGGCACTTTGCGAAGGTGCACGGGTTGGCGAAGCAGAGGACCTCTGCCCCTATCACGCAGGTCCCCTTGCAGTCCCTGCACTCCCCGTCCCTGCAGGGGCAAGCCTCTCCGTAGTCCGCGTTCCCGTTCCCGCAGTCCACCACACCCGAGCCATTCCCGCACACCCACTTCCCCGTGTTCGCGCAGCACCGGTGTCCCTCGAAGCAAAACGGGTTCCCATACTTCCCGGGCTCCTCCTTCGCCTCACAGCACTTCTTCGGTGGAGGCGGCGGCGGGACCTCCCCTTCCACACACCCGCATTCATTCCTCCTCTTGTCCCACTTGCACTTCTTCTCGTTGTCCTCCGGACACGTCCCGCAGCAGTCCTCCTCCGTCCTGTGTTCCCTGCAGCTCTTCACGCGCTTGTCGCACTCGCACCCCTTGCCCGTCCACATGCACTGCTTCCCCTTCTCGTCGGGACAGGTCTGCCTCACGCACACCCCGGGGGTCGTGAACATGGAGCAGTTCCTCTGCGTTGTTGGGGGGCAGTGGCAGGTCTGCAGGGTCCCGCTCCACTCGCACTTCATCTCCTTGTTTTCGGGGCACCTGCTCGTCACGCACGTCCTCGCGTCCCCGATCTCCCCGCACGAGGAGGGCGGCTTGTCGTCGCACCCGCAGCTCCTTCCGTTCCAGCGGCAGTTCTTCGTCATGTCCTCGGGGCACCGCGAAGCCTCGCAGAGGCGCGGGCTGCTGTTGAACACTGCACACGACCTCGGTGGCTGATCTCGCGGGCACTCACACGCGTCCCTCACGCTGCTCCACCTGCAGCGCTTCGTCGGCTCCTCGGGACACTGCCTCCGCCCGCACTCCAGCTGGTTGTAGTGGCTGCACGCCTCCACGGGTTGGTAGCAGTCGCAGTGACCGGCCGCACGGTTCCAATAGCACTTCGAGTTCCCCCCCTCGGGACACGGACCCGTGCACGTCTCGTAAGTAAGGTGGTCCTTACAATAGCGCACAGCCTTGGGGCACTCGCACGAACCCGAGCGGTCGCTCCACACGCAGTTCTGTTGGTGGTCGTCGGGGCACTGCATACGGCGGCACACGTCCTTGCTCCAGTACCTGCACTCTTTCGGTTCCTGCCTTTCTGCACAGTCACACCTTCCCCTGCTGTGTATCGCGATGCTGCTCGCCACCAGCTGCTGGTCGTCCACTCCAACCACACCCAATTCCCTCCAAACGCAGTCTTTGCTGTCGTCTTCCGGACACGTTCCCCTGCACTCCCTCTGCGAACGCCACTTGCAGGCCTTGTTGCCCACTGGGCAGCCGCAGGTGTTGTCCCTCGCGTCCCACTCGCACCTCCTTCCTTGCAGCTGCCACGCAGGAGTCGCCGCCACAAGGGTTGACGCTATGTCGTAAGGACACCTCTGCTGTTCACAGAGGTCCTTGTGGGTGTTGCTGAAGTCGCTGCAGCTTCTGGGGGGGTGTCTGTCTCCGCAGTCGCAGCTGTTCAGGCGGTGGTTCCAGAAGCACCTGGAGTTTGCGGTCGGGTCCTCGGGGCACAACCCGCCACACCGCTCTCGTGGAAGCGCCCTGCAGGTCCTCCCTGGTCCACCGCAGCCGCAGGTGGAGGAGGCGTGGTTCCAAGCACAGGACATCGTCGGGTCCTCCGGACAGCGACCGGAGCAGGTCTCGTACGGGCGGTAGCGGCAGGGGTCCGGAGACTGGCAGGAGCACCTTCGGTGCCGGGAGTTCCAGAGACAAGCGTTCTTCGGGTCGGTCGGGCACTCCTGTCCGTTGCACTGCTCAAGGGAGAGCTGCTCGCAGGATTCCGCTCCCCTGCAGTCGCAGCCGTGGGAATCGGTCCACCCGCACCTCGAGGTGTGGTCCTCGGGGCACACCCCGTTGCAGAGCTTCGGGCTTGAGATCGCCCTGCACGACTTCGGGTTCGGGTCCGCGCAGTCGCAGGTCGCCCTCGAATCGTCCCAGTAGCACTGTCGGTCCCTGTTCTCCGGGCACATCCCCACACACTCGCTCGCCGACCCGTAGTCCGCACACCTCTTCGCTTCCTCTCGACACCCGCACACCCCGATGTCCTCGTTCCAGGTGCACCTCCCGCTTCCGTTCTCCGGGCACACCCCCAGGCACGACCTCTTAGGGAGCTCCTTGCACGTCCGAAGCGTGTCCACCATGCACTCGCACGAGTCGCGCCTCCGGTTCCAGATGCACAGGCTGTCCGGGTTCTCGGGACACCTCCCCCTGCACGTCGACGGAGAGCTGTGCTCGCTGCACTTGTGGACCACGGGGGCGCACCCGCACCAGTTTCCCTCCAGGTTCCACTTGCAGGTGCTCATGTGGTCCTCCGGACACGTCCCGAAACACAAATCTCGGTCCAGGATCTGCTCGCACTTCTTCAATCCCCCGTTGAAGCACCCGCACTTCTCCTCCTTCCAGACGCAGATGCTGCTCTTGTCCTCGGGACACACCCCCTTGCAGTTCTCCATCGAGGTGATGTGCGAGCACTTCTCGACAGGCCAGGTCGGAGCCGGGGTGGGCGACGGGGTTGCAGCATCAGCGCACCGACAGCCCCCCATCCCGTGATCCTCCTTCTTCCACCGACACACAGAGCGCGGGTTCTCCGGACAAGTCCCGACGCACAGCTCCCTCACAGCGATGTCGCTGCAGCGCTCCACCCCACCAGACTCGCACCCGCACCTCTTCGCCTTCTCGTCCCACGCACACCACCCGGCCCAGTTGTTCGGACACCTCCCGAGGCACCTCTCCTGCTCCTTGATGTCGGAACACCTCTTCTCCGAGGTGGGGGCGGGCGTGGGTGCCGGGGTCGGGTCGTGGCACCCGCACACCTGCTCCGCCTTGTCCCACCTGCATTCCAGCTCCGGCTTCTCCGGGCACCTCCCGTAGCACGAGGTCATGCTCAGATCCCGACAGGTCTTCTGCTGCCTCGGGCAGTCGCACGTCCCTGTGAGGCGGTCCACCTCGCACCTCATGTTCGGGTAGTCCGGGCACGGCATCTTCTCGCACACGCTGGTCGGGTAGCGCTTGCAGCCTTCCCGACCGCACTCGCACCGGTCGGTGAACCTGTTCCAGGAGCAGGCCTCGTCCTTGTTCTCGGGGCACTGCCCCGTGCACAGGCTGGGCGACGTGTAGTCTCCGCAGGATCCGACGTGCGGGGTGTAGCAGTCACAGGTCGACGTCAACCCGTCCCAGTAGCACTTGCTGTCCTGCCCGTTCACCTTGCACTCCCCGTAGCAGTCCTTCCTCACCCGGATGTCGCGGCAGCTGTTCTGCTTCGCCACGCACTCGCACGTGTCCAGAGCCCTGTTCCACCTGCACGTGTTCGCGGGGTTCTCGGGACACTCCCCGCTGCACTTCTCCCTCGTCTTGTCCCTGCAGGTCTCCTTCTCCAAACAGTCGCACAGGTCCCTCGAGGAGTCCCAGTAGCACAAACTGTCCGCGTTGTCCGGGCACTTCTTCCCGTTGCAGTCCTCGGGTCTCTGCAGGCTCCTGCACGACGACGACGACGACGACCCACAGCTGCAGTGCTTCGTCCGGTCGTCCCACTCGCACAGGGTGGTCGTGGGCGTCGCCTCGCTACCCGTCAGCATCATCGAGAGCGCCTTCTTGTCGGGGCACTCCGTCTTCACACACTTCTCCTTGTCCGCCACCAAGTTGCAGGGGTCCTTCGGGGGGAGACAGTCGCAGGCCTCCGTGTGCTTGTCCCAGAAGCAACGCCTCGTACTGTCCTCGGGGCACGACTCGCGAGGGCACCTCGCAGGGCCGTGTTCCGAGCAAGCCTTCGCCTCCGGGCACGTGCACTCCTCCAAGTCCTCCGCCCAAGCACAGTCCACATCGGGGGCCGTCGCACACTTCTGCTTCTGGCACTGCTCCCTGTCGAAGTCCTTGCAGGGACGCGCCACCTTCGGACAGTCGCACACCCCCACCTGGTTCCGAAAGCACATCTGAGAGGGGTTCTCGGGACAGGGTTGCTGCTCGCAGGTCTCCGTGAACACGGCGCAGCTGTCAGGAGGGGGGCACTCGCACCTCGAACCGGCCGCGTCCTCCACCCAGTCGCACTTCATCGCGGGGAAGTTCGGGCACGCCTGCTCTCTGCACTGCTCTTTCGGGAGGTCCGCACAGGTTTCCGGTGGACACTTGCAGCTTCCCTTCCCCCCACCAGCAACTGGGGTCGACGTCCACTGGCACCTCTGCTTGTTCCGCGGGCACAAAAAGTTCACGCACTCCCTCTCGGTGTCCACATCCTCGCAGACCTCGGGAGCGGGCACCGGCGTCACATCCGGAGGGCAGTCGCAGTACTCCTTCCCCGTTTCCTTCGACCTCACCCATTCACACCTCTTCTTCTTCTCGTCAACGCACCAGTGCGACATGCAGTCATCCGGGGACTCGTGCTCACCGCAGGACAGCGCGGGAGGGGCTTCCGTTTCGCGACGCGGGCAGTCGCAGTACTGTTTCCCGGCCGAAGAGGTCATCCATTCGCAGTTCAGGTTGTTGTCAGGACAGACGAAGTTCACACAGGCTTTGTGGTCACGCAGGTCCTCACAGTTCCTTGGAGCGGGTGCCTTCGTCTCAGGTGCCTTTGTCTCACGAGGAGGACAGTCGCAATACTGTTTCCCGGCCGAAGAGGTCACCCACCTGCAGTTCAGGTTGTTGTCGGGACAGACGAAGTTCACACAGGCCTTGTGGTCACGCAGGTCCTCGCATCTTTCGGGTGCGGGCACCTCCGTCTCGACGGGAGGGCAGTCGCAGTACTGTCCCTTGGGTGAGGTCATCCACCTGCAGTTCAGGTTGTTGTCAGGACAGACGAAGTTCACACAGGCCTTGTGGTCGCGCAGGTCCTCACAGTTCTTGGGGGCGGGCACCTCAGTTTCACGAGGACAATTACAGAAATGTTTTGCACCAGCTGGGGTATTCCATTTGCAGTTCCTCTTGTTGTCTGGGCAGATGAAGTTTTCACAAGACCTCTCATCCCTCAGGTCCTCACAGTTCTCGGGAGCAGGTGTCTTCGTCTCAGGTGCCTTTGTCTCACGAGGAGGACAGTCGCAGAACTGCTTCCCGGCTGAAGAAGTCATCCACTTGCAGTTCATGTTGTTGTCAGGACACATAAATCTTTCACAAGACCTCTCATCCCTCAAGTCCTCACAGTTCTTGGGGGCGGGTACCTTCGTCTCAGGTGCCTCTGTTTCACGAGGAGGACAGTCGCAATACTGTCCATTGGGTGAAGTCATCCACTTGCAGTTCAACTTGTTGTCGGGGCAGATGAAGTTTTCACAAGACCTCTCATCCCTCAAGTCCTCGCAATTCTCGGGAGCAGGTGTCTTCGTCTCAGGTGCCTTCGTCTCACGTTGGGGGCAGTCGCAGAACTGCTTACCAGTTGAAGAGTTCTCGATCCACTTGCAGTTCAGCTTGTTGTCGGGACAGACGAAGTTCACACAGGCCTTGTGGTCACGCAGGTCCTCGCATCTTTCGGGTGCAGGTGCCTCCGTCTCGACGGGAGGGCAGTCGCAGTACTGTCCCTTGGGTGAGGTCATCCACCTGCAGTTCAGGTTGTTGTCAGGACAGACGAAGTTCACACAGGCCTTGTGGTCACGCAGGTCCTCACAGTTCTTGGGGGCGGGCACCTCAGTTTCACGAGGACAATTACAGAAATGTTTTGCACCAGCTGGGGTATTCCATTTGCAGTTTCTCTTGTTGTCTGGGCAGATGAAGTTTTCACAAGACCTCTCATCCCTCAGGTCCTCACAGTTCTCGGGAGCAGGTGTCTTCGTCTCAGGTGCCTTTGTCTCACGAGGAGGACAGTCGCAGAACTGCTTCCCGGCTGAAGAAGTCATCCACTTGCAGTTCATGTTGTTGTCTGGGCAGATGAAGTTTTCACAAGACCTCTCATCCCTCAGGTCTTTACAATTCCTTGGAGCGGGTGCCTTCGTCTCAGGTGCCTTGGTCTCAGGTGCCTTCGTCCTAGGTGCCTTCGTCTCAGGTGCCTTCGTCCTAGGTGCCTTGGTCTCAGGTGCCTTCGTCTCAGGTGCCTTCGTCCTAGGTGCCTTGGTCTCAGGTGCCTTCGTCTCAGGTGCCTCTGTCTCATGAGGAGGACAGTCGCAATACTGTCCAATGGGTGAAGTCATCCACTTGCAATTCAGCTTGTTGTCGGGGCAGATGAAGTTTTCACAAGACCTCTCATCCCTCAAGTCTTTACAATTCCTTGGAGCGGGTGCCTTCGTCTCAGGTGCCTTCGTCTCACGAGGAGGACAGTCGCAGAACTGCTTCCCGGCTGAAGAGGTCATCCACTTGCAGTTCATGTTGTTGTCGGGGCAGATGAAGCTCTCACAAGACTTCTCGTCGCGCAGGTCCAAGCAGTTCCTGGGGGCGGGTGCCTCCGTCTCAGCAGGAGGACAATCACAGAAATGCCTTGCACGAGCGGGAGTATTCCACTTGCACTGCATTTTGTTGTCAGGGCAGACGAAGTTCATACACGATTTCTCATCTTGTAGGTCTTTACATGTTTCAGGAGGACAGTCGCACTTGTCGTTCTCAAACACGCAAAGAGTGTTCGGCTTACCAGGGCATTGCATTGTCCGGCAGATTTTCTCGTCAGTGAAGCTGGAGCAGGGCCTGCTGGAGCACTCACATTTGTCATTGTTGCTGTTCCAATCACAAGGGTCCTGCGTCCCAGGGCAGCGGTTCCCCTTGCAGGTGTCCGGGTTCAGGAACACAGAGCACCCCGTTGGGCACCCGCACCTCCTCAAAGTCGCCTCCCACTGGCACACACCCGTGTCGCACTTCCAGTTCACACACGACTCCTCATCCCCGAAGTTTGAACAGGTCTGCTGTCCCCTCGTTGCCGTCGCCAACAGCAGCACCGCTGCTATCTTTACCGCATTCATAGGTAGGTTGGGAACTCTTATGTGTTGTGTAAAGGGTACAAACTGTGTTTTTTTTTTTTTTTTTTTTTTTTTTTGTGGCTAGTTGTAAGCAAAATAATTTTCCGTTAAAAAGTGACAGGGGGTAATGTTCGTCAGAAAGTTTTTCTCCCAGATTTATGTTCGCCATTTTCACCAGAAAAGATTGGTAGTGCGTGCTATGCCACAGGCTCTCTCGTACTTGTTCAAGTCCCAATGGCTAAGGGCGCTAGAGGGAATTTGTGAAATATCTTGAGAAACCTTGCAAGGGTGGCTGAGAAAAAACTTTAGAAAAGTTAAACACTCTGAGCGAGGCAAAGGAGCGATGTAGTTTCGTTTTCGACTTTTCGAAAAAAAAAAAAGATTCACTATGATACAGGGCCCCCGGTTCAAAATGGGTTTTTTTCGATAGACCTGCGGTGCTTTTTAGCAGATTTTTTGACCCTTTTTTTCAAAAAAAAAATAAAAATAGGGGTGAACGTTAATTGGGCCTCTCGGCCACTGTGAACACTTTTTTTTCTCCCTGAACATTTGTGCAACCCCTCCAAAAACTCAGCCTCAGTAAGGTTCACATGCCGTCGGCATATCATGAAACCGTCTTATGACGCAACTGATGAAGTCTTCACTCGGAACATCTGCCCCCTCCGTGCTTATCACCAATAGACAGTTCAGTTTCTCAGGTTTAATTGATGTCCTGAGCCTTGTGAACACGAGGCGCAGCTCGCTGAAACTGCGTTCGACCGCTGCTGTAGAGCATGTAGGGAATTGCGGATAGCAGCAAGAAGAACTCTATCGATAGAGTCTCCCTGATGGTGTCGTGGTTGATGGGAGAAGAACTTGTCTTGAGCTTGACAAGCTCAGTCACCACTAGACTGATGTCTTCTCGCACGGCCTTAACCCAGTTATCTGACTTCAGCCGCTGCACCCTCTTCCACACTTTATCCTTTTGCCTCTTTGCCAAGTTCTATGGAGAACTGATTGCTTAAGTGGTGAAGCAACGGCTCGACCAACTGCTTAGCTGTTTCGATTTCGGGTCTTAGATTTATGATCAAGATCGAATAAACCGGCAGCTTGCAACTCCGGCTGCGGCGCTAACCACTGCTCCACGTTGCCCATCAGAGCTGAAGTACGGTTTGTGTACCTTTTCGTGGTACAGACTGGATGCCGTGGAACTGAGTTGGACTCCGTGGGACACGCAAAAGTTCGTCCATGGGGGGTTCTCAACATGAGCTGCCGATTCAGCGAGCTTCATGATTGCTCCATCAAGCAACACGTTCACAGAACCGATGGAGGGAACTCGTCTGCAGTTTATTATTCAGTGGGTGCAGGCAATCCAATGCGGACTAAAACCACACACCCCGTGATTAATAAAAAGAGAAAAATTCCTCACAAAAGGGGGCAACCCCTGCCCCCTTATGGCCTACCGCAGGTACTAGAAATTCGCCGATCTACGTAGTCCGGCGACGTTTTCAAAAAGAATTGCTTAGACAGGCGATCGCCGGTCTATCCCCACCTTACCGGGGGGCCTGATGATAGGAACGAAGTGGTTAGCAACGGCCCGCCAAAGATTTTTGTGGTCGCTCTGGGCGAGGGTCCCATTTTGCAGCAATGTGTGCAGCGGGCACTTTTCCCTTGAAGAAGAAGATCGTCTTCTTCTTTCTTCTTCTTTTTTTTCTTTTTTTTTTCCCCTTGTGTACACTGGAACCCTTGGAAAAACAACAAAAAAACGGCAATTTTCTGTCCTCGGCTTTAGAGATATGAGGCGTAAATAATAGAGCATGAAGGAGGGAAAAAAAAGAAAAAGGCAGGGTGTAAAAGTTAAAAGAGAGGAAAATGAGGGGGTGGGGGGGTGAAGAAAAGAAAAGGAAAATCAAAGAGAGGAGGCCCGAGTCAGCAAGGACATTTTGGCTGCATTGCTCCCTGGTTTTTAGAAATAATTCTCTTTTTTCTTCAAGGAACGGGGGAGGAAAGGGTGTTACAAAAATATTTCTTTTTTTTTTAAACCCTTTTTTAATAAAAAAGGGTTTAGTGTAGAAAGGGAGGTAGAAGAAGACCAAAAAAAAGGGGGGGGTAGGTGCGAGAGGAAGGTAATATAGTAAAAGCAACTTAATAAAGATGGAAATAAGCAGGAAAAAAAAATAATGCGAATTGTTCTTTCCTTAATGCAAGACGGGGAGAGGTGGATTTGTTAAAAGAATCGATAAGAAAAGAAGAAAAAGGGGGAAACAAAAGGGGTAAATTATTGTGAAGAAAAAACACGGAAAAAAAGAGGGGGGGGGGAGGAACAGAAGAGAAGTAAGGAACGAGGGAGAAGAGAGAGAAAAAAAAAGAGAAAACTCCTTTTTTTAAAAACAATTCATTCCCGAGCTGCAAAAGCTCACTCCCTGCTTCCTCCCCCAACCCCCTTTGTTTTTTCTTTTCCGGTTTTATATAATTTGAAACCTTTTGTGCTAATATTTTCATTCCCCCCTCCTTGCTTCTTCTCCCACTGTTTTAAAATATCCTCCACTTAGCCCGCCTCTCTCTTCCTTTTTTTTTAAAATAAAAAAACATATTACCTTCTTCTTCTTATATTTATGAGAAGAAAAAAATGAAAAAGAAATAAAGAAAAGAATTATCTTATTTTTCTTTTACTTTTCTCATGCCGGTAAATGTGCAAAAAAAAAGAGAAAAAAAAAAAATATATATATGAGTTAAAGGAAGTCTTTGTGAGACGCCCCCTTGTTCTCATGCTCTACCTGCACCTATCCCCCTTCAGCAGCGGTTTCTCCTTCTTCGGTGGTCGTGCCGGCCTCCTCCCCAGCTTGGCTACTTTTTCCCTTCTTTCCTTTGCCCATTGCTTCCCCAGCTCCTCCAGGTCGTACTTGGTCTTCGTTGATGCAAAGATTGCTCTTCTACTCCACCCGATCACCGCCTTCGTCCCTCCGATTGATCGCAGCGTATGTACTCTCTTGCATGGTTCAGCAGGGAAGGCCCTCCTTCCTTTCACCTTCTTCTGCAGTCTCCCTAGTTCCCATGTGTTCCACACCTTCTTCATCACCGTGTGCAGTCTCCTGGCCTTCTGTCGCACCTCTGCCAACTCCCCTAGCTTCCCTCCAAGGGATTTCTGGGTCACGTTTTCGAAATCCAGCGCCAGCTCCACCGTCGACACTGCCGTGCTTCTGTTCCCTCCATACCAGCGCAGCTGCTTGTGCCATTTCTGCACCGGTTTCGTGTACTCCTTCAGGGTGTTGCCGGTCTGCAGCCTCGCGAACTCCTCCTCTGTTGGTGCTGGGTGTGCCTCCCCCTCCGTGATCTCCAGCCATTGGTGTGTCCGGTAGATCTGCTGCCTCTTTGCCTGCAAGGCTGCGTCGCGTTCCCCCACCACAGCCAGCAGGTAACGCTGGGTCTTCTCGAGCCTGTCCTTGTCCTCCTTGGCCGCTTCCCTCTGTAAACTAAAAAAAAGAAAAAAAAAAGGAGGGAGGGATAAAATTTTGTTAAAAAGAGAGAGAGGGATGGGGGTGAAAAAATATTAAGAGCAAGCTTTGAAAAAAAAAAAAAAAAAAAAAAAAGAGAACAGAAGAAGTAGAGATTCTAATAGAACCACATCAAGTTATTACATAAATAGCTATTTATTGTCAACAAATAATGGCTCATTTGGCGGCAAGTAAGTCGTTTCATTTCACTCTTCGCCATTTGAGTCGCTCTCACTGCTGTTTTCCTCACACGGGACAGCTTTTTTGGGGATTTCCCTAAGGCAATACGGGGCAGCTATTTCGCCACGGCATTTTAAGGGGAAGTAAAGCTCTTATTCCCACCCTTAAGCGCCGGAATGGCCTCAGATGGCCAAAAAAAAAAAAAAAAAAAAGAAACATTGATCCCAGGTACTTCTTCTTGCTCTTTCTTCTTCTTAATTTTTAATAAAAAAAGGGGTGGGGTGACAATCAGCATTATCCAAGGGTGTTATATAAAAAAAAGGGAAGGGGGGGTGTGGGGGGGCACGAGACTCGAAATCTACTCCGTCCTCGATCCCATTCCCCTCCTTTATCTTTTTCAAGCGGCTTGATCAGTGCCTTGTCTTGTTCCTTCTCCCGTCCAGAATCGTGTTCAGCTCGTCACGGGACTGTTTACACTTTCATATATTTTTTTTAAAGTTCTTTCGCTTGCGTTCTTACTCGCAGCAGGCGTTGCATCCGTTGCAGTAGTTGGCTCGGCATCTTGAAGGGCACTTTGCGAAGGTGCACGGGTTGGCGAAGCAGAGGACCTCTGCCCCTATCACGCAGGTCCCCTTGCAGTCCCTGCACTCCCCGTCCCTGCAGGGGCAAGCCTCTCCGTAGTCCGCGTTCCCGTTCCCGCAGTCCACCACACCCGAGCCATTCCCGCACACCCACTTCCCCGTGTTCGCGCAGCACCGGTGTCCCTCGAAGCAAAACGGGTTCCCATACTTCCCGGGCTCCTCCTTCGCCTCACAGCACTTCTTCGGTGGAGGCGGCGGCGGGACCTCCCCTTCCACACACCCGCATTCATTCCTCCTCTTGTCCCACTTGCACTTCTTCTCGTTGTCCTCCGGACACGTCCCGCAGCAGTCCTCCTCCGTCCTGTGTTCCCTGCAGCTCTTCACGCGCTTGTCGCACTCGCACCCCTTGCCCGTCCACATGCACTGCTTCCCCTTCTCGTCGGGACAGGTCTGCCTCACGCACACCCCGGGGGTCGTGAACATGGAGCAGTTCCTCTGCGTTGTTGGGGGGCAGTGGCAGGTCTGCAGGGTCCCGCTCCACTCGCACTTCATCTCCTTGTTTTCGGGGCACCTGCTCGTCACGCACGTCCTCGCGTCCCCGATCTCCCCGCACGAGGAGGGCGGCTTGTCGTCGCACCCGCAGCTCCTTCCGTTCCAGCGGCAGTTCTTCGTCATGTCCTCGGGGCACCGCGAAGCCTCGCAGAGGCGCGGGCTGCTGTTGAACACTGCACACGACCTCGGTGGCTGATCTCGCGGGCACTCACACGCGTCCCTCACGCTGCTCCACCTGCAGCGCTTCGTCGGCTCCTCGGGACACTGCCTCCGCCCGCACTCCAGCTGGTTGTAGTGGCTGCACGCCTCCACGGGTTGGTAGCAGTCGCAGTGACCGGCCGCACGGTTCCAATAGCACTTCGAGTTCCCCCCCTCGGGACACGGACCCGTGCACGTCTCGTAAGTAAGGTGGTCCTTACAATAGCGCACAGCCTTGGGGCACTCGCACGAACCCGAGCGGTCGCTCCACACGCAGTTCTGTTGGTGGTCGTCGGGGCACTGCATACGGCGGCACACGTCCTTGCTCCAGTACCTGCACTCTTTCGGTTCCTGCCTTTCTGCACAGTCACACCTTCCCCTGCTGTGTATCGCGATGCTGCTCGCCACCAGCTGCTGGTCGTCCACTCCAACCACACCCAATTCCCTCCAAACGCAGTCTTTGCTGTCGTCTTCCGGACACGTTCCCCTGCACTCCCTCTGCGAACGCCACTTGCAGGCCTTGTTGCCCACTGGGCAGCCGCAGGTGTTGTCCCTCGCGTCCCACTCGCACCTCCTTCCTTGCAGCTGCCACGCAGGAGTCGCCGCCACAAGGGTTGACGCTATGTCGTAAGGACACCTCTGCTGTTCACAGAGGTCCTTGTGGGTGTTGCTGAAGTCGCTGCAGCTTCTGGGGGGGTGTCTGTCTCCGCAGTCGCAGCTGTTCAGGCGGTGGTTCCAGAAGCACCTGGAGTTTGCGGTCGGGTCCTCGGGGCACAACCCGCCACACCGCTCTCGTGGAAGCGCCCTGCAGGTCCTCCCTGGTCCACCGCAGCCGCAGGTGGAGGAGGCGTGGTTCCAAGCACAGGACATCGTCGGGTCCTCCGGACAGCGACCGGAGCAGGTCTCGTACGGGCGGTAGCGGCAGGGGTCCGGAGACTGGCAGGAGCACCTTCGGTGCCGGGAGTTCCAGAGACAAGCGTTCTTCGGGTCGGTCGGGCACTCCTGTCCGTTGCACTGCTCAAGGGAGAGCTGCTCGCAGGATTCCGCTCCCCTGCAGTCGCAGCCGTGGGAATCGGTCCACCCGCACCTCGAGGTGTGGTCCTCGGGGCACACCCCGTTGCAGAGCTTCGGGCTTGAGATCGCCCTGCACGACTTCGGGTTCGGGTCCGCGCAGTCGCAGGTCGCCCTCGAATCGTCCCAGTAGCACTGTCGGTCCCTGTTCTCCGGGCACATCCCCACACACTCGCTCGCCGACCCGTAGTCCGCACACCTCTTCGCTTCCTCTCGACACCCGCACACCCCGATGTCCTCGTTCCAGGTGCACCTCCCGCTTCCGTTCTCCGGGCACACCCCCAGGCACGACCTCTTAGGGAGCTCCTTGCACGTCCGAAGCGTGTCCACCATGCACTCGCACGAGTCGCGCCTCCGGTTCCAGATGCACAGGCTGTCCGGGTTCTCGGGACACCTCCCCCTGCACGTCGACGGAGAGCTGTGCTCGCTGCACTTGTGGACCACGGGGGCGCACCCGCACCAGTTTCCCTCCAGGTTCCACTTGCAGGTGCTCATGTGGTCCTCCGGACACGTCCCGAAACACAAATCTCGGTCCAGGATCTGCTCGCACTTCTTCAATCCCCCGTTGAAGCACCCGCACTTCTCCTCCTTCCAGACGCAGATGCTGCTCTTGTCCTCGGGACACACCCCCTTGCAGTTCTCCATCGAGGTGATGTGCGAGCACTTCTCGACAGGCCAGGTCGGAGCCGGGGTGGGCGACGGGGTTGCAGCATCAGCGCACCGACAGCCCCCCATCCCGTGATCCTCCTTCTTCCACCGACACACAGAGCGCGGGTTCTCCGGACAAGTCCCGACGCACAGCTCCCTCACAGCGATGTCGCTGCAGCGCTCCACCCCACCAGACTCGCACCCGCACCTCTTCGCCTTCTCGTCCCACGCACACCACCCGGCCCAGTTGTTCGGACACCTCCCGAGGCACCTCTCCTGCTCCTTGATGTCGGAACACCTCTTCTCCGAGGTGGGGGCGGGCGTGGGTGCCGGGGTCGGGTCGTGGCACCCGCACACCTGCTCCGCCTTGTCCCACCTGCATTCCAGCTCCGGCTTCTCCGGGCACCTCCCGTAGCACGAGGTCATGCTCAGATCCCGACAGGTCTTCTGCTGCCTCGGGCAGTCGCACGTCCCTGTGAGGCGGTCCACCTCGCACCTCATGTTCGGGTAGTCCGGGCACGGCATCTTCTCGCACACGCTGGTCGGGTAGCGCTTGCAGCCTTCCCGACCGCACTCGCACCGGTCGGTGAACCTGTTCCAGGAGCAGGCCTCGTCCTTGTTCTCGGGGCACTGCCCCGTGCACAGGCTGGGCGACGTGTAGTCTCCGCAGGATCCGACGTGCGGGGTGTAGCAGTCACAGGTCGACGTCAACCCGTCCCAGTAGCACTTGCTGTCCTGCCCGTTCACCTTGCACTCCCCGTAGCAGTCCTTCCTCACCCGGATGTCGCGGCAGCTGTTCTGCTTCGCCACGCACTCGCACGTGTCCAGAGCCCTGTTCCACCTGCACGTGTTCGCGGGGTTCTCGGGACACTCCCCGCTGCACTTCTCCCTCGTCTTGTCCCTGCAGGTCTCCTTCTCCAAACAGTCGCACAGGTCCCTCGAGGAGTCCCAGTAGCACAAACTGTCCGCGTTGTCCGGGCACTTCTTCCCGTTGCAGTCCTCGGGTCTCTGCAGGCTCCTGCACGACGACGACGACGACGACCCACAGCTGCAGTGCTTCGTCCGGTCGTCCCACTCGCACAGGGTGGTCGTGGGCGTCGCCTCGCTACCCGTCAGCATCATCGAGAGCGCCTTCTTGTCGGGGCACTCCGTCTTCACACACTTCTCCTTGTCCGCCACCAAGTTGCAGGGGTCCTTCGGGGGGAGACAGTCGCAGGCCTCCGTGTGCTTGTCCCAGAAGCAACGCCTCGTACTGTCCTCGGGGCACGACTCGCGAGGGCACCTCGCAGGGCCGTGTTCCGAGCAAGCCTTCGCCTCCGGGCACGTGCACTCCTCCAAGTCCTCCGCCCAAGCACAGTCCACATCGGGGGCCGTCGCACACTTCTGCTTCTGGCACTGCTCCCTGTCGAAGTCCTTGCAGGGACGCGCCACCTTCGGACAGTCGCACACCCCCACCTGGTTCCGAAAGCACATCTGAGAGGGGTTCTCGGGACAGGGTTGCTGCTCGCAGGTCTCCGTGAACACGGCGCAGCTGTCAGGAGGGGGGCACTCGCACCTCGAACCGGCCGCGTCCTCCACCCAGTCGCACTTCATCGCGGGGAAGTTCGGGCACGCCTGCTCTCTGCACTGCTCTTTCGGGAGGTCCGCACAGGTTTCCGGTGGACACTTGCAGCTTCCCTTCCCCCCACCAGCAACTGGGGTCGACGTCCACTGGCACCTCTGCTTGTTCCGCGGGCACAAAAAGTTCACGCACTCCCTCTCGGTGTCCACATCCTCGCAGACCTCGGGAGCGGGCACCGGCGTCACATCCGGAGGGCAGTCGCAGTACTCCTTCCCCGTTTCCTTCGACCTCACCCATTCACACCTCTTCTTCTTCTCGTCAACGCACCAGTGCGACATGCAGTCATCCGGGGACTCGTGCTCACCGCAGGACAGCGCGGGAGGGGCTTCCGTTTCGCGACGCGGGCAGTCGCAGTACTGTTTCCCGGCCGAAGAGGTCATCCATTCGCAGTTCAGGTTGTTGTCAGGACAGACGAAGTTCACACAGGCTTTGTGGTCACGCAGGTCCTCACAGTTCCTTGGAGCGGGTGCCTTCGTCTCAGGTGCCTTTGTCTCACGAGGAGGACAGTCGCAATACTGTTTCCCGGCCGAAGAGGTCACCCACCTGCAGTTCAGGTTGTTGTCGGGACAGACGAAGTTCACACAGGCCTTGTGGTCACGCAGGTCCTCGCATCTTTCGGGTGCGGGCACCTCCGTCTCGACGGGAGGGCAGTCGCAGTACTGTCCCTTGGGTGAGGTCATCCACCTGCAGTTCAGGTTGTTGTCAGGACAGACGAAGTTCACACAGGCCTTGTGGTCGCGCAGGTCCTCACAGTTCTTGGGGGCGGGCACCTCAGTTTCACGAGGACAATTACAGAAATGTTTTGCACCAGCTGGGGTATTCCATTTGCAGTTCCTCTTGTTGTCTGGGCAGATGAAGTTTTCACAAGACCTCTCATCCCTCAGGTCCTCACAGTTCTCGGGAGCAGGTGTCTTCGTCTCAGGTGCCTTTGTCTCACGAGGAGGACAGTCGCAGAACTGCTTCCCGGCTGAAGAAGTCATCCACTTGCAGTTCATGTTGTTGTCAGGACACATAAATCTTTCACAAGACCTCTCATCCCTCAAGTCCTCACAGTTCTTGGGGGCGGGTACCTTCGTCTCAGGTGCCTCTGTTTCACGAGGAGGACAGTCGCAATACTGTCCATTGGGTGAAGTCATCCACTTGCAGTTCAACTTGTTGTCGGGGCAGATGAAGTTTTCACAAGACCTCTCATCCCTCAAGTCCTCGCAATTCTCGGGAGCAGGTGTCTTCGTCTCAGGTGCCTTCGTCTCACGTTGGGGGCAGTCGCAGAACTGCTTACCAGTTGAAGAGTTCTCGATCCACTTGCAGTTCAGCTTGTTGTCGGGACAGACGAAGTTCACACAGGCCTTGTGGTCACGCAGGTCCTCGCATCTTTCGGGTGCAGGTGCCTCCGTCTCGACGGGAGGGCAGTCGCAGTACTGTCCCTTGGGTGAGGTCATCCACCTGCAGTTCAGGTTGTTGTCAGGACAGACGAAGTTCACACAGGCCTTGTGGTCACGCAGGTCCTCACAGTTCTTGGGGGCGGGCACCTCAGTTTCACGAGGACAATTACAGAAATGTTTTGCACCAGCTGGGGTATTCCATTTGCAGTTTCTCTTGTTGTCTGGGCAGATGAAGTTTTCACAAGACCTCTCATCCCTCAGGTCCTCACAGTTCTCGGGAGCAGGTGTCTTCGTCTCAGGTGCCTTTGTCTCACGAGGAGGACAGTCGCAGAACTGCTTCCCGGCTGAAGAAGTCATCCACTTGCAGTTCATGTTGTTGTCTGGGCAGATGAAGTTTTCACAAGACCTCTCATCCCTCAGGTCTTTACAATTCCTTGGAGCGGGTGCCTTCGTCTCAGGTGCCTTGGTCTCAGGTGCCTTCGTCCTAGGTGCCTTCGTCTCAGGTGCCTTCGTCCTAGGTGCCTTGGTCTCAGGTGCCTTCGTCTCAGGTGCCTTCGTCCTAGGTGCCTTGGTCTCAGGTGCCTTCGTCTCAGGTGCCTCTGTCTCATGAGGAGGACAGTCGCAATACTGTCCAATGGGTGAAGTCATCCACTTGCAATTCAGCTTGTTGTCGGGGCAGATGAAGTTTTCACAAGACCTCTCATCCCTCAAGTCTTTACAATTCCTTGGAGCGGGTGCCTTCGTCTCAGGTGCCTTCGTCTCACGAGGAGGACAGTCGCAGAACTGCTTCCCGGCTGAAGAGGTCATCCACTTGCAGTTCATGTTGTTGTCGGGGCAGATGAAGCTCTCACAAGACTTCTCGTCGCGCAGGTCCAAGCAGTTCCTGGGGGCGGGTGCCTCCGTCTCAGCAGGAGGACAATCACAGAAATGCCTTGCACGAGCGGGAGTATTCCACTTGCACTGCATTTTGTTGTCAGGGCAGACGAAGTTCATACACGATTTCTCATCTTGTAGGTCTTTACATGTTTCAGGAGGACAGTCGCACTTGTCGTTCTCAAACACGCAAAGAGTGTTCGGCTTACCAGGGCATTGCATTGTCCGGCAGATTTTCTCGTCAGTGAAGCTGGAGCAGGGCCTGCTGGAGCACTCACATTTGTCATTGTTGCTGTTCCAATCACAAGGGTCCTGCGTCCCAGGGCAGCGGTTCCCCTTGCAGGTGTCCGGGTTCAGGAACACAGAGCACCCCGTTGGGCACCCGCACCTCCTCAAAGTCGCCTCCCACTGGCACACACCCGTGTCGCACTTCCAGTTCACACACGACTCCTCATCCCCGAAGTTTGAACAGGTCTGCTGTCCCCTCGTTGCCGTCGCCAACAGCAGCACCGCTGCTATCTTTACCGCATTCATAGGTAGGTTGGGAACTCTTATGTGTTGTGTAAAGGGTACAAACTGTGTTTTTTTTTTTTTTTTTTTTTTTTTTTGTGGCTAGTTGTAAGCAAAATAATTTTCCGTTAAAAAGTGACAGGGGGTAATGTTCGTCAGAAAGTTTTTCTCCCAGATTTATGTTCGCCATTTTCACCAGAAAAGATTGGTAGTGCGTGCTATGCCACAGGCTCTCTCGTACTTGTTCAAGTCCCAATGGCTAAGGGCGCTAGAGGGAATTTGTGAAATATCTTGAGAAACCTTGCAAGGGTGGCTGAGAAAAAACTTTAGAAAAGTTAAACACTCTGAGCGAGGCAAAGGAGCGATGTAGTTTCGTTTTCGACTTTTCGAAAAAAAAAAAAGATTCACTATGATACAGGGCCCCCGGTTCAAAATGGGTTTTTTTCGATAGACCTGCGGTGCTTTTTAGCAGATTTTTTGACCCTTTTTTTCAAAAAAAAAATAAAAATAGGGGTGAACGTTAATTGGGCCTCTCGGCCACTGTGAACACTTTTTTTTCTCCCTGAACATTTGTGCAACCCCTCCAAAAACTCAGCCTCAGTAAGGTTCACATGCCGTCGGCATATCATGAAACCGTCTTATGACGCAACTGATGAAGTCTTCACTCGGAACATCTGCCCCCTCCGTGCTTATCACCAATAGACAGTTCAGTTTCTCAGGTTTAATTGATGTCCTGAGCCTTGTGAACACGAGGCGCAGCTCGCTGAAACTGCGTTCGACCGCTGCTGTAGAGCATGTAGGGAATTGCGGATAGCAGCAAGAAGAACTCTATCGATAGAGTCTCCCTGATGGTGTCGTGGTTGATGGGAGAAGAACTTGTCTTGAGCTTGACAAGCTCAGTCACCACTAGACTGATGTCTTCTCGCACGGCCTTAACCCAGTTATCTGACTTCAGCCGCTGCACCCTCTTCCACACTTTATCCTTTTGCCTCTTTGCCAAGTTCTATGGAGAACTGATTGCTTAAGTGGTGAAGCAACGGCTCGACCAACTGCTTAGCTGTTTCGATTTCGGGTCTTAGATTTATGATCAAGATCGAATAAACCGGCAGCTTGCAACTCCGGCTGCGGCGCTAACCACTGCTCCACGTTGCCCATCAGAGCTGAAGTACGGTTTGTGTACCTTTTCGTGGTACAGACTGGATGCCGTGGAACTGAGTTGGACTCCGTGGGACACGCAAAAGTTCGTCCATGGGGGGTTCTCAACATGAGCTGCCGATTCAGCGAGCTTCATGATTGCTCCATCAAGCAACACGTTCACAGAACCGATGGAGGGAACTCGTCTGCAGTTTATTATTCAGTGGGTGCAGGCAATCCAATGCGGACTAAAACCACACACCCCGTGATTAATAAAAAGAGAAAAATTCCTCACAAAAGGGGGCAACCCCTGCCCCCTTATGGCCTACCGCAGGTACTAGAAATTCGCCGATCTACGTAGTCCGGCGACGTTTTCAAAAAGAATTGCTTAGACAGGCGATCGCCGGTCTATCCCCACCTTACCGGGGGGCCTGATGATAGGAACGAAGTGGTTAGCAACGGCCCGCCAAAGATTTTTGTGGTCGCTCTGGGCGAGGGTCCCATTTTGCAGCAATGTGTGCAGCGGGCACTTTTCCCTTGAAGAAGAAGATCGTCTTCTTCTTTCTTCTTCTTTTTTTTCTTTTTTTTTTCCCCTTGTGTACACTGGAACCCTTGGAAAAACAACAAAAAAACGGCAATTTTCTGTCCTCGGCTTTAGAGATATGAGGCGTAAATAATAGAGCATGAAGGAGGGAAAAAAAAGAAAAAGGCAGGGTGTAAAAGTTAAAAGAGAGGAAAATGAGGGGGTGGGGGGGTGAAGAAAAGAAAAGGAAAATCAAAGAGAGGAGGCCCGAGTCAGCAAGGACATTTTGGCTGCATTGCTCCCTGGTTTTTAGAAATAATTCTCTTTTTTCTTCAAGGAACGGGGGAGGAAAGGGTGTTACAAAAATATTTCTTTTTTTTTTAAACCCTTTTTTAATAAAAAAGGGTTTAGTGTAGAAAGGGAGGTAGAAGAAGACCAAAAAAAAGGGGGGGGTAGGTGCGAGAGGAAGGTAATATAGTAAAAGCAACTTAATAAAGATGGAAATAAGCAGGAAAAAAAAATAATGCGAATTGTTCTTTCCTTAATGCAAGACGGGGAGAGGTGGATTTGTTAAAAGAATCGATAAGAAAAGAAGAAAAAGGGGGAAACAAAAGGGGTAAATTATTGTGAAGAAAAAACACGGAAAAAAAGAGGGGGGGGGGAGGAACAGAAGAGAAGTAAGGAACGAGGGAGAAGAGAGAGAAAAAAAAAGAGAAAACTCCTTTTTTTAAAAACAATTCATTCCCGAGCTGCAAAAGCTCACTCCCTGCTTCCTCCCCCAACCCCCTTTGTTTTTTCTTTTCCGGTTTTATATAATTTGAAACCTTTTGTGCTAATATTTTCATTCCCCCCTCCTTGCTTCTTCTCCCACTGTTTTAAAATATCCTCCACTTAGCCCGCCTCTCTCTTCCTTTTTTTTTAAAATAAAAAAACATATTACCTTCTTCTTCTTATATTTATGAGAAGAAAAAAATGAAAAAGAAATAAAGAAAAGAATTATCTTATTTTTCTTTTACTTTTCTCATGCCGGTAAATGTGCAAAAAAAAAGAGAAAAAAAAAAAATATATATATGAGTTAAAGGAAGTCTTTGTGAGACGCCCCCTTGTTCTCATGCTCTACCTGCACCTATCCCCCTTCAGCAGCGGTTTCTCCTTCTTCGGTGGTCGTGCCGGCCTCCTCCCCAGCTTGGCTACTTTTTCCCTTCTTTCCTTTGCCCATTGCTTCCCCAGCTCCTCCAGGTCGTACTTGGTCTTCGTTGATGCAAAGATTGCTCTTCTACTCCACCCGATCACCGCCTTCGTCCCTCCGATTGATCGCAGCGTATGTACTCTCTTGCATGGTTCAGCAGGGAAGGCCCTCCTTCCTTTCACCTTCTTCTGCAGTCTCCCTAGTTCCCATGTGTTCCACACCTTCTTCATCACCGTGTGCAGTCTCCTGGCCTTCTGTCGCACCTCTGCCAACTCCCCTAGCTTCCCTCCAAGGGATTTCTGGGTCACGTTTTCGAAATCCAGCGCCAGCTCCACCGTCGACACTGCCGTGCTTCTGTTCCCTCCATACCAGCGCAGCTGCTTGTGCCATTTCTGCACCGGTTTCGTGTACTCCTTCAGGGTGTTGCCGGTCTGCAGCCTCGCGAACTCCTCCTCTGTTGGTGCTGGGTGTGCCTCCCCCTCCGTGATCTCCAGCCATTGGTGTGTCCGGTAGATCTGCTGCCTCTTTGCCTGCAAGGCTGCGTCGCGTTCCCCCACCACAGCCAGCAGGTAACGCTGGGTCTTCTCGAGCCTGTCCTTGTCCTCCTTGGCCGCTTCCCTCTGTAAACTAAAAAAAAGAAAAAAAAAAGGAGGGAGGGATAAAATTTTGTTAAAAAGAGAGAGAGGGATGGGGGTGAAAAAATATTAAGAGCAAGCTTTGAAAAAAAAAAAAAAAAAAAAAAAAGAGAACAGAAGAAGTAGAGATTCTAATAGAACCACATCAAGTTATTACATAAATAGCTATTTATTGTCAACAAATAATGGCTCATTTGGCGGCAAGTAAGTCGTTTCATTTCACTCTTCGCCATTTGAGTCGCTCTCACTGCTGTTTTCCTCACACGGGACAGCTTTTTTGGGGATTTCCCTAAGGCAATACGGGGCAGCTATTTCGCCACGGCATTTTAAGGGGAAGTAAAGCTCTTATTCCCACCCTTAAGCGCCGGAATGGCCTCAGATGGCCAAAAAAAAAAAAAAAAAAAAGAAACATTGATCCCAGGTACTTCTTCTTGCTCTTTCTTCTTCTTAATTTTTAATAAAAAAAGGGGTGGGGTGACAATCAGCATTATCCAAGGGTGTTATATAAAAAAAAGGGAAGGGGGGGTGTGGGGGGGCACGAGACTCGAAATCTACTCCGTCCTCGATCCCATTCCCCTCCTTTATCTTTTTCAAGCGGCTTGATCAGTGCCTTGTCTTGTTCCTTCTCCCGTCCAGAATCGTGTTCAGCTCGTCACGGGACTGTTTACACTTTCATATATTTTTTTTAAAGTTCTTTCGCTTGCGTTCTTACTCGCAGCAGGCGTTGCATCCGTTGCAGTAGTTGGCTCGGCATCTTGAAGGGCACTTTGCGAAGGTGCACGGGTTGGCGAAGCAGAGGACCTCTGCCCCTATCACGCAGGTCCCCTTGCAGTCCCTGCACTCCCCGTCCCTGCAGGGGCAAGCCTCTCCGTAGTCCGCGTTCCCGTTCCCGCAGTCCACCACACCCGAGCCATTCCCGCACACCCACTTCCCCGTGTTCGCGCAGCACCGGTGTCCCTCGAAGCAAAACGGGTTCCCATACTTCCCGGGCTCCTCCTTCGCCTCACAGCACTTCTTCGGTGGAGGCGGCGGCGGGACCTCCCCTTCCACACACCCGCATTCATTCCTCCTCTTGTCCCACTTGCACTTCTTCTCGTTGTCCTCCGGACACGTCCCGCAGCAGTCCTCCTCCGTCCTGTGTTCCCTGCAGCTCTTCACGCGCTTGTCGCACTCGCACCCCTTGCCCGTCCACATGCACTGCTTCCCCTTCTCGTCGGGACAGGTCTGCCTCACGCACACCCCGGGGGTCGTGAACATGGAGCAGTTCCTCTGCGTTGTTGGGGGGCAGTGGCAGGTCTGCAGGGTCCCGCTCCACTCGCACTTCATCTCCTTGTTTTCGGGGCACCTGCTCGTCACGCACGTCCTCGCGTCCCCGATCTCCCCGCACGAGGAGGGCGGCTTGTCGTCGCACCCGCAGCTCCTTCCGTTCCAGCGGCAGTTCTTCGTCATGTCCTCGGGGCACCGCGAAGCCTCGCAGAGGCGCGGGCTGCTGTTGAACACTGCACACGACCTCGGTGGCTGATCTCGCGGGCACTCACACGCGTCCCTCACGCTGCTCCACCTGCAGCGCTTCGTCGGCTCCTCGGGACACTGCCTCCGCCCGCACTCCAGCTGGTTGTAGTGGCTGCACGCCTCCACGGGTTGGTAGCAGTCGCAGTGACCGGCCGCACGGTTCCAATAGCACTTCGAGTTCCCCCCCTCGGGACACGGACCCGTGCACGTCTCGTAAGTAAGGTGGTCCTTACAATAGCGCACAGCCTTGGGGCACTCGCACGAACCCGAGCGGTCGCTCCACACGCAGTTCTGTTGGTGGTCGTCGGGGCACTGCATACGGCGGCACACGTCCTTGCTCCAGTACCTGCACTCTTTCGGTTCCTGCCTTTCTGCACAGTCACACCTTCCCCTGCTGTGTATCGCGATGCTGCTCGCCACCAGCTGCTGGTCGTCCACTCCAACCACACCCAATTCCCTCCAAACGCAGTCTTTGCTGTCGTCTTCCGGACACGTTCCCCTGCACTCCCTCTGCGAACGCCACTTGCAGGCCTTGTTGCCCACTGGGCAGCCGCAGGTGTTGTCCCTCGCGTCCCACTCGCACCTCCTTCCTTGCAGCTGCCACGCAGGAGTCGCCGCCACAAGGGTTGACGCTATGTCGTAAGGACACCTCTGCTGTTCACAGAGGTCCTTGTGGGTGTTGCTGAAGTCGCTGCAGCTTCTGGGGGGGTGTCTGTCTCCGCAGTCGCAGCTGTTCAGGCGGTGGTTCCAGAAGCACCTGGAGTTTGCGGTCGGGTCCTCGGGGCACAACCCGCCACACCGCTCTCGTGGAAGCGCCCTGCAGGTCCTCCCTGGTCCACCGCAGCCGCAGGTGGAGGAGGCGTGGTTCCAAGCACAGGACATCGTCGGGTCCTCCGGACAGCGACCGGAGCAGGTCTCGTACGGGCGGTAGCGGCAGGGGTCCGGAGACTGGCAGGAGCACCTTCGGTGCCGGGAGTTCCAGAGACAAGCGTTCTTCGGGTCGGTCGGGCACTCCTGTCCGTTGCACTGCTCAAGGGAGAGCTGCTCGCAGGATTCCGCTCCCCTGCAGTCGCAGCCGTGGGAATCGGTCCACCCGCACCTCGAGGTGTGGTCCTCGGGGCACACCCCGTTGCAGAGCTTCGGGCTTGAGATCGCCCTGCACGACTTCGGGTTCGGGTCCGCGCAGTCGCAGGTCGCCCTCGAATCGTCCCAGTAGCACTGTCGGTCCCTGTTCTCCGGGCACATCCCCACACACTCGCTCGCCGACCCGTAGTCCGCACACCTCTTCGCTTCCTCTCGACACCCGCACACCCCGATGTCCTCGTTCCAGGTGCACCTCCCGCTTCCGTTCTCCGGGCACACCCCCAGGCACGACCTCTTAGGGAGCTCCTTGCACGTCCGAAGCGTGTCCACCATGCACTCGCACGAGTCGCGCCTCCGGTTCCAGATGCACAGGCTGTCCGGGTTCTCGGGACACCTCCCCCTGCACGTCGACGGAGAGCTGTGCTCGCTGCACTTGTGGACCACGGGGGCGCACCCGCACCAGTTTCCCTCCAGGTTCCACTTGCAGGTGCTCATGTGGTCCTCCGGACACGTCCCGAAACACAAATCTCGGTCCAGGATCTGCTCGCACTTCTTCAATCCCCCGTTGAAGCACCCGCACTTCTCCTCCTTCCAGACGCAGATGCTGCTCTTGTCCTCGGGACACACCCCCTTGCAGTTCTCCATCGAGGTGATGTGCGAGCACTTCTCGACAGGCCAGGTCGGAGCCGGGGTGGGCGACGGGGTTGCAGCATCAGCGCACCGACAGCCCCCCATCCCGTGATCCTCCTTCTTCCACCGACACACAGAGCGCGGGTTCTCCGGACAAGTCCCGACGCACAGCTCCCTCACAGCGATGTCGCTGCAGCGCTCCACCCCACCAGACTCGCACCCGCACCTCTTCGCCTTCTCGTCCCACGCACACCACCCGGCCCAGTTGTTCGGACACCTCCCGAGGCACCTCTCCTGCTCCTTGATGTCGGAACACCTCTTCTCCGAGGTGGGGGCGGGCGTGGGTGCCGGGGTCGGGTCGTGGCACCCGCACACCTGCTCCGCCTTGTCCCACCTGCATTCCAGCTCCGGCTTCTCCGGGCACCTCCCGTAGCACGAGGTCATGCTCAGATCCCGACAGGTCTTCTGCTGCCTCGGGCAGTCGCACGTCCCTGTGAGGCGGTCCACCTCGCACCTCATGTTCGGGTAGTCCGGGCACGGCATCTTCTCGCACACGCTGGTCGGGTAGCGCTTGCAGCCTTCCCGACCGCACTCGCACCGGTCGGTGAACCTGTTCCAGGAGCAGGCCTCGTCCTTGTTCTCGGGGCACTGCCCCGTGCACAGGCTGGGCGACGTGTAGTCTCCGCAGGATCCGACGTGCGGGGTGTAGCAGTCACAGGTCGACGTCAACCCGTCCCAGTAGCACTTGCTGTCCTGCCCGTTCACCTTGCACTCCCCGTAGCAGTCCTTCCTCACCCGGATGTCGCGGCAGCTGTTCTGCTTCGCCACGCACTCGCACGTGTCCAGAGCCCTGTTCCACCTGCACGTGTTCGCGGGGTTCTCGGGACACTCCCCGCTGCACTTCTCCCTCGTCTTGTCCCTGCAGGTCTCCTTCTCCAAACAGTCGCACAGGTCCCTCGAGGAGTCCCAGTAGCACAAACTGTCCGCGTTGTCCGGGCACTTCTTCCCGTTGCAGTCCTCGGGTCTCTGCAGGCTCCTGCACGACGACGACGACGACGACCCACAGCTGCAGTGCTTCGTCCGGTCGTCCCACTCGCACAGGGTGGTCGTGGGCGTCGCCTCGCTACCCGTCAGCATCATCGAGAGCGCCTTCTTGTCGGGGCACTCCGTCTTCACACACTTCTCCTTGTCCGCCACCAAGTTGCAGGGGTCCTTCGGGGGGAGACAGTCGCAGGCCTCCGTGTGCTTGTCCCAGAAGCAACGCCTCGTACTGTCCTCGGGGCACGACTCGCGAGGGCACCTCGCAGGGCCGTGTTCCGAGCAAGCCTTCGCCTCCGGGCACGTGCACTCCTCCAAGTCCTCCGCCCAAGCACAGTCCACATCGGGGGCCGTCGCACACTTCTGCTTCTGGCACTGCTCCCTGTCGAAGTCCTTGCAGGGACGCGCCACCTTCGGACAGTCGCACACCCCCACCTGGTTCCGAAAGCACATCTGAGAGGGGTTCTCGGGACAGGGTTGCTGCTCGCAGGTCTCCGTGAACACGGCGCAGCTGTCAGGAGGGGGGCACTCGCACCTCGAACCGGCCGCGTCCTCCACCCAGTCGCACTTCATCGCGGGGAAGTTCGGGCACGCCTGCTCTCTGCACTGCTCTTTCGGGAGGTCCGCACAGGTTTCCGGTGGACACTTGCAGCTTCCCTTCCCCCCACCAGCAACTGGGGTCGACGTCCACTGGCACCTCTGCTTGTTCCGCGGGCACAAAAAGTTCACGCACTCCCTCTCGGTGTCCACATCCTCGCAGACCTCGGGAGCGGGCACCGGCGTCACATCCGGAGGGCAGTCGCAGTACTCCTTCCCCGTTTCCTTCGACCTCACCCATTCACACCTCTTCTTCTTCTCGTCAACGCACCAGTGCGACATGCAGTCATCCGGGGACTCGTGCTCACCGCAGGACAGCGCGGGAGGGGCTTCCGTTTCGCGACGCGGGCAGTCGCAGTACTGTTTCCCGGCCGAAGAGGTCATCCATTCGCAGTTCAGGTTGTTGTCAGGACAGACGAAGTTCACACAGGCTTTGTGGTCACGCAGGTCCTCACAGTTCCTTGGAGCGGGTGCCTTCGTCTCAGGTGCCTTTGTCTCACGAGGAGGACAGTCGCAATACTGTTTCCCGGCCGAAGAGGTCACCCACCTGCAGTTCAGGTTGTTGTCGGGACAGACGAAGTTCACACAGGCCTTGTGGTCACGCAGGTCCTCGCATCTTTCGGGTGCGGGCACCTCCGTCTCGACGGGAGGGCAGTCGCAGTACTGTCCCTTGGGTGAGGTCATCCACCTGCAGTTCAGGTTGTTGTCAGGACAGACGAAGTTCACACAGGCCTTGTGGTCGCGCAGGTCCTCACAGTTCTTGGGGGCGGGCACCTCAGTTTCACGAGGACAATTACAGAAATGTTTTGCACCAGCTGGGGTATTCCATTTGCAGTTCCTCTTGTTGTCTGGGCAGATGAAGTTTTCACAAGACCTCTCATCCCTCAGGTCCTCACAGTTCTCGGGAGCAGGTGTCTTCGTCTCAGGTGCCTTTGTCTCACGAGGAGGACAGTCGCAGAACTGCTTCCCGGCTGAAGAAGTCATCCACTTGCAGTTCATGTTGTTGTCAGGACACATAAATCTTTCACAAGACCTCTCATCCCTCAAGTCCTCACAGTTCTTGGGGGCGGGTACCTTCGTCTCAGGTGCCTCTGTTTCACGAGGAGGACAGTCGCAATACTGTCCATTGGGTGAAGTCATCCACTTGCAGTTCAACTTGTTGTCGGGGCAGATGAAGTTTTCACAAGACCTCTCATCCCTCAAGTCCTCGCAATTCTCGGGAGCAGGTGTCTTCGTCTCAGGTGCCTTCGTCTCACGTTGGGGGCAGTCGCAGAACTGCTTACCAGTTGAAGAGTTCTCGATCCACTTGCAGTTCAGCTTGTTGTCGGGACAGACGAAGTTCACACAGGCCTTGTGGTCACGCAGGTCCTCGCATCTTTCGGGTGCAGGTGCCTCCGTCTCGACGGGAGGGCAGTCGCAGTACTGTCCCTTGGGTGAGGTCATCCACCTGCAGTTCAGGTTGTTGTCAGGACAGACGAAGTTCACACAGGCCTTGTGGTCACGCAGGTCCTCACAGTTCTTGGGGGCGGGCACCTCAGTTTCACGAGGACAATTACAGAAATGTTTTGCACCAGCTGGGGTATTCCATTTGCAGTTTCTCTTGTTGTCTGGGCAGATGAAGTTTTCACAAGACCTCTCATCCCTCAGGTCCTCACAGTTCTCGGGAGCAGGTGTCTTCGTCTCAGGTGCCTTTGTCTCACGAGGAGGACAGTCGCAGAACTGCTTCCCGGCTGAAGAAGTCATCCACTTGCAGTTCATGTTGTTGTCTGGGCAGATGAAGTTTTCACAAGACCTCTCATCCCTCAGGTCTTTACAATTCCTTGGAGCGGGTGCCTTCGTCTCAGGTGCCTTGGTCTCAGGTGCCTTCGTCCTAGGTGCCTTCGTCTCAGGTGCCTTCGTCCTAGGTGCCTTGGTCTCAGGTGCCTTCGTCTCAGGTGCCTTCGTCCTAGGTGCCTTGGTCTCAGGTGCCTTCGTCTCAGGTGCCTCTGTCTCATGAGGAGGACAGTCGCAATACTGTCCAATGGGTGAAGTCATCCACTTGCAATTCAGCTTGTTGTCGGGGCAGATGAAGTTTTCACAAGACCTCTCATCCCTCAAGTCTTTACAATTCCTTGGAGCGGGTGCCTTCGTCTCAGGTGCCTTCGTCTCACGAGGAGGACAGTCGCAGAACTGCTTCCCGGCTGAAGAGGTCATCCACTTGCAGTTCATGTTGTTGTCGGGGCAGATGAAGCTCTCACAAGACTTCTCGTCGCGCAGGTCCAAGCAGTTCCTGGGGGCGGGTGCCTCCGTCTCAGCAGGAGGACAATCACAGAAATGCCTTGCACGAGCGGGAGTATTCCACTTGCACTGCATTTTGTTGTCAGGGCAGACGAAGTTCATACACGATTTCTCATCTTGTAGGTCTTTACATGTTTCAGGAGGACAGTCGCACTTGTCGTTCTCAAACACGCAAAGAGTGTTCGGCTTACCAGGGCATTGCATTGTCCGGCAGATTTTCTCGTCAGTGAAGCTGGAGCAGGGCCTGCTGGAGCACTCACATTTGTCATTGTTGCTGTTCCAATCACAAGGGTCCTGCGTCCCAGGGCAGCGGTTCCCCTTGCAGGTGTCCGGGTTCAGGAACACAGAGCACCCCGTTGGGCACCCGCACCTCCTCAAAGTCGCCTCCCACTGGCACACACCCGTGTCGCACTTCCAGTTCACACACGACTCCTCATCCCCGAAGTTTGAACAGGTCTGCTGTCCCCTCGTTGCCGTCGCCAACAGCAGCACCGCTGCTATCTTTACCGCCATTCCTTCTTTTTTTTGTTCTTCTTTTTCTCTTTCTTTAAAGCGTGTAAATACCACCTGAAAAATTGCATGTCGAAAAAGCAAAGAAAAGAGCATAGAAACAATTAATCATCTGCACGAAGCAGGCACCCACGAGAGAATGCCATAAGGAATCAGAGAAACGAGCGCCGCAGACATATCTGCCTCATGTCTCGTGGCGTAGCGCTGCAGCCGCACGGCCTTCAGATAAATAACATCGTGGAATGTCTCTGGAGGGGAAGGCGTCGCGGTGCAGGAGCCTGTTGTGTACCGAGTCACACCTTTGTGTGTCACAAGCGCCTTAGTCTCAGTGTCAATGGTAAAGAGCTCAGGAACCTGCTGGGTTTTGAGGAACGAAAGGAAATCTTCTGTCTCTGATTTAATATACAAGCTCAACACCCCAATAGAGCAACGCACGCCTAGACGCAGCAAAGCAGCATGCCCACCATCTTCGGAAGCTTCAAAAGAAACCTGATATGTTGTGTAGTGCTCTGTGCTGGTAGACACTGTGTTTTCAGGGTCTTTCAAGGCACGAAGACGGGCCACCGATGCACGTAAAGGGTAACCTAAGAACACTGTTGATGTTTCTGGATCAGCTGAGGGATCGACCTCTGCTAGTTGAAACGCCCATTCCACACCACCGTTTTTTAAAAAAAGTATAGATATCCACACCGAGGTTCCCATCCCACAAGGTACGTGGTGCATCCAAAGGGTGACTTCCTTGTTGTCCGATTTTCGTTTTCCGTGTGATAGCCAAGCGGCTTCTCTTCCAGTTACCTGTCTGCAAGAATTCCAGGTGTATAAAGATCCTGGGGGCTTTATGGAAAGCTCGCTGATTTCGTATCCAGGGAGAATGATGACGGGTTCCTTTCGGGCTTCGACCTCTATTTCGTCGAGTGCTGCATGCAGCATTGCTATAAACCCCGTTCCGTGCCGAGCCAGCTTCCTTCTCAAGAGGGAGCCCCAGACATCAAGACACCGTTTGCTGCACAAGCACAGTGCCGCTATTTCGGACGCGGTGATGAACACCCCTAGGTTAACCACTACATACTGTGAACACAGAATACACTCAGCCGGGTCCCTGTGTGCCACGGTGCGAAGATCCCCCCCCCCCCCTCCTGCCTTGCTTTTGTTTATTGAGTACCGGACGGGTGGGGGGGGGAAAATCGAAGAAATTGTAACTAAAGGATACGTGGAATAGAGGGAGGGGTGATAAAACCGAGGTATGTGGATAGAAGAAGAAGAGATGGGGGAGCAGGGGGTGGAGGACAAAAAAAAAAAAAAAAAGAGAAATAAGGATATATATGGTCTCGTTTTCGCAAAGGTCTTAAGACGTTTTGTGGTGGAAAACCGGGGTTTTCCTTTTTTTTTTTTTTCTTTTTTTCTTTTTTTTAAAATTTTTCGTTTCCCTACTCCAAAAAATTGTGCGATTTTCGATAAATAGGGTTGGTTTTCTTGTCCCACAGAACTCAGGGCGGTATTTCTTTTTACCATTGCATCAAATTAGCTTTTAGTCCTGACAATACTAAAAAGTCAAAAAGTAGTACAAAACTTTTAAAAACTTATTTTAAGGATTTTCTGCTTTCTCCAAACGGTTTAAGACTTTTGGGAAAATACGACCATGCTTTTTTTTTTTTTTTTTTTTTTGTTTTTTTTTACTTTGAACGAATTACCTGGTGCCTTCCTACTGATAAAAAGGAGAGAATAAAAAAAAGAAGCAGTGGGGAGAGAGAAAGAAGGGGAAAGGGAGGGGGTATCATATAGCCAGGGAAAATAAAGGGGAAAAAAAAAAAAAAAAAAAAAAAAAAAAAAAAAAAAAAAGAGATTGGTTTTCTTTGTTGTGTGAGGGACTGGGGGGGTTTCCCCCCCGCTCTCCTTTCTAAAAAAAAAAAAAATAATAAAAATAAAAATTTCTGGTGCCTTACTAAAGAGAAAAGTTCTTCGGGGCCCATTTTCTTTTTCCTTTTTTTTTTCCCTCTAAAATATTAATTTCTGGGAGGGGGGGGTATCTAAGCGTTCCCCCCGTTCCCCCTTTTTTTTGCCAGAACATGAAAAACAATAATTGTAAATGAATTGCTCCGATTTTTTTGTACAAGCAAAAAAAAAAAAAAAAAAAATCCGGTTTCTTTTCTTTTTTTTTTCCCTCTATTTACTGATACTAAAGGGCATGGAATAGGTTCAGATGACACAAGTCGGTCATTCTTGCCAGTATCAAAAAAGATTTTTTAAAAAAGAAAGGTGGATCGCTTTAGATATGTCATTAATTTCTTTTTTCTTCTTTTTTCTTTATTCCAAAAAGAAGGGGGGGAGTGGGTGGGTGGGTAAGTCTGAGTTATTTTTAAGGGCAGATTTAAAAAAAAAAAAAAAAAAAAAAAGAAATGAAGAAAAAAAAAATTCACTATGATGGAAGGAACGAGGTCCAGAGGTTCAGCTATATAATTTTAAAAAAAAGGGGGGGAAACAGAAACAAATAAAAAAAAAAAAAGAAAGAAAAAAAAAAAAAAAAAAAAAAAAAAAACGTTTGTTTGGGGGAGCAAGGGAGAGAAGAAAGAGAAAAAAAAAAAGAAGAAGAAAAAAAAAGAATTCTTTTTAAACGTCAAGGTGACACAAGTCATATGGCGCTCAGTACTCCACCACACGTTGGCTTCAAGTGTGCCATGAACAACATGGGTATTTGTAGTCAAACGATGTGTCGAGGTGAGCTTCTAATCTGTGCGGCCCCACCTCAGACATGACGTGTCTCGTCCCCGTTTCCTCATGGTCCAGCAGTAAAAATTGAGTCGAGTAAAAAAAAAAAAAAAAACAATTTATGCACTGCCCAAAGATTTTTTCCCCCCGCGTTTTTGCTTTGATCCACAATGCTATATATATAATTTTTTTTCTACCTCGTGTAAAAAGGGAAACTAAAAAAAAGAAGGGGGGGGAAAAGATGTGTCTCACCTTTTCTGTTTATTGGTCCCATCTCGTTTCGTTCGCCCCCCTCATTTAAGAACAGAAAAAAAAAAAAAAGAAGAAGAAAAAAAAAAGAAAAACACTGCTTTGTGGCACCGTGGCCTCCAATTGTTGCAGTTTCTTTTTTTTTTTTTTTTTTTTTTTTTTTTTTTTTTTTTTTTTTTTTCCAAAAGTGGGATGCAGAGAAAAAAAAAAAAAGAAAAGAAAAGAAGAAACTTCCTGTTGGCCGTTTTGCCCGCTCTTATTCAGCCAAAGGGAGCACCTTTCTCAAGTAGGGGAAGGGGGGATTAAGAGGGAAAAAAAAAAAAAAAAAAATCACTTTAGTGATGAATAACATAAAAGAAACATATGAAGAAAAAAAAAAAAGAAAAGAATATCGTGATGTAGAGGAGGGGGGTTTATGGGAGTAGTTAATTACACGGCGAACTTCACACAAATTGTGCACCATTTTTTTTTTTTTTTTTCGTTCGTAGGTTCTTTTATTTATTTTTGCCTAGGGCCTTTGTGTGCGTGTTAGTAGAGATGTAGGAGGGGGGGGTGATTTTCTTTTTTGAACTACCCATTCAGCTTTGTGGACTCTCTTTTCTTCAAATAGAAATGGCATCTTCCCCCCCTTTTTTTTTTATATGTTTCGGAAATCGTTTTTTTTTTTTTTTTTTTTTTTTTTTGAGGGGGAAAAAAAAAAAAGTGTTTTTAGCCCTTCTATTTAAATTGTCCTACATTGCTGCGTGAGTATGGAAAAAAAAAAAAAAAAAAGAAGAAAAAAAAAAAAAGAAAAAGAAAAAGGAGAATAGCTATTTCTTTGCCAACAGATTATAAGCCATAATTTTCACTCGAGAATCGGGGTATTTTTTTTGCCCGAGGACCCGGAGGGTTTAAAAAAAAAAAAAAAAAAAAAAAAAAGGGTTCGAGAGTGAAAGGAATGGCCATAATCTGGCGGAAAATAAGTAATTTTACCTCACTTTTCAGAAAACTGAGTCACTCTGGTGACTCGAAAAGAACGGGAATTCTTTTGGTGTTTTAAGTGACAACATCAGCACAGAAGGGGCGCATGCTTCAGCCTACGCGGCTAGTGGCGGGCAGAAGATTCTCTTCTTCCTTCTTCGACGTTGGCATTAGTTGATATGATTTGAGTGTTGGATGGAAAAAAAAAAAAAGAAAAAAAAAATAGCCCCCAAAACAATCAAAATTATGAGTCCTTACCAATAAGATAATGGGCTTCCGGAGTGAAGATTTCTGAATAGTGAGATAAAAAAAAAAAAAAATAACACCGTATTTTTTTTTTTTTTTTTTTTTTGTCCGATGGTGACACGAGAGGGGGTACCACTGTTTCTTTTTTTTTTTTTTTTTTTTTTTTTTTTTTTTTTTTTTTTTTAAAGCAGCGGAGAAAAGAAGAATAAAAAAAATTCAAGACACGCGCCATGCCTAAGCTAAAGCATGTAAATATAAAAAGGTAAAGAAAAAAAGTTTTTGTAAAAAAGAGAGTGTCGGGGTTGCGATGATGTGCAAAATCGGGTTTACATTCCTTTTACCATTGTGTGAGGAACACCCAATTGTCTCAATCATTTTTTTTTCTCCTTTTTTTTTCATTCTAAGGTTTACCGACAATTTAAAAAACCCCCCCCCTTTTTTTTGTGTAAAGTATTTTCTTTCCCCCTCCTTTTTTTTTTGTATTTTTCTTTCCCTTCTTTCATTTTCGCTTGACGGACAAAGGGGAGCAGGGAAGTTGCAAAAAAAAAAAAAAAGAAAAAAAAATAAGAAGGGAGGAGAAGGGGGAAAAAAAAGGAAAAAAAAAAGAGAAAGAGGACGTTCTTTCCCTTTTTTTTTCCCCTTCTTTTTTCTCCCGTTTCGCTTTACTGTCATCTCCCCACCCCTCCCTACCATTTTTTTTTTTCGTTTGGATAATTTAAAAAATTATGTGAAAAGACGGAGGGGAATTCTTCCATCCACCCTCCCCCACTCCCCTCTTCTTCTCTATTCCTTGCACGAAGAGAATGAGAAAAAGTAGAAGCAAAACCATTCTGGCAGAATGTTACCTGTGAATTCTGTTGCTATCGTAGCCGCAAAAAAAGGGTACAAGAAAAAAAAAAAAAAAAAAAAAAAAAAAAAAAAAACTGTATAAATCAACTAACACCACAGCCATGAATAGGGAGGAGGGGAAGGGGGGGGAATAAGCCCAGGGGAATGCCCAGGAAAAAAAAAGGGGGGGGGAAAGAAGAAGAAAAAAAAAAGCAAGCCCAAAAGATTTTCGCTGTGTCTTCACATCATTTTTCTCTTTTTTCTTCTTTTTTTTGTACTAGGGTAACATTGTATTATTGAAAAAAAATGGAGGGGGGGGGGGAAAGAGCAGGTGTAAAGGAAAAAAAAAAAAATAATAATAAAGGTGCTAACTAGACCCTAAGTTTGTAGAACTGCACAAAGCCCGCCCTCGAAGCGCGACTCTGGATCTCTCGATAGCAAAAAAGGGTGCCTGGTTTGGCTGCCTTCAGATCATGGAATTAGAGAGAGATCGCAAGGGTCTAGTTAGCAGTTTTCTCCAAAAATAAAATAAAATAAAAACTCCCCCCCTTCCCCAAGGTATCATACTATAAGAGTATGGCATACATGTTTTTGTTTTTTTTTTTTCTTTTTTTTTTTGTTGTTCTTTAAAAAAAAAAAAATTTACCTTCCCCTTCATGTATTGCCTATCAAATGAAGATGGCAGCACACAGGAGAAAAAAAAATAAAAAGAGGTGGTATACTGAAAAAAAAAAGAAGAAAGAGGGGGGGGAGGGGGGGAAATTCCCATAGATTTTTAACAACTTGCAGCACTATTCTACTGGGTACTACTTGCCGTAATCCCAAAGAAATAACCCCGAAAAAGCGGGGAGGTTGGGGGGGGGAAAGCAATTGCAAGGGTATGGGAGGATTTTTGAGAAGACAGGCATGGAGAAGAACAAACAGGAGGGGGGGGGGGGGGGGGAGGTAAAAAGACCTTCTTTTTTTTCCACCTGCCCCCCTTTATTCCCCCCTTTTCCTTTAGTCTCCGTCCAGTTCTTTTTTGTCTCAAAAAAAAAAAGCAGAAAAAATAACGTCGGCCACCCCTCAGAGCGAAATTACTATTTACTGTAAAATGAAAAAAAAAAAAAAAATTGTAAAACTCGGGAGTTTTCCCTAAGGTGTAACTGCTGCTTTTATAATTTCAAAAGTGAAATTCTGAAACATTGAACGTTTGTGGGAATTTGTGCGTGCAGACCAGGTCAGGGTGCT